>QQOI01000027.1:600000-1116329 GCA_009729435.1 Phytophthora fragariae
CCTCCATGAACGGTTGCCCCCGATAGTTGGCAACGAAAGTGTTCACTTGCATGACCGACGACATGAGGAACATGATGCTGTTGACCACATTCGGGGTAAAGTTTCCATCCGGATGCATCGCTGGATCTCCGGGCTCAATGAAAGGCTGGGCAACGCGGAGAGCCGCCGCCAAAAACGCCAGATGGATCACGAATTGCCCAAAGATCGACACCATCACTGACACGCAGAACACTCCAGACGGCGGGCGTTGATGTGAGAGTTTGCGGGCCGGCTTCGCTCGCGACAAAAACAAAAAGAACATCGCAATAGACAACTGCACATCATATCAACACAGATTAGAACTTCTGTCCAGCACGCATAAACCAAACTAAAAATACTTACCCCTGATATGGTGAGCTGTTGGTCCCCGTTCTTCACACCATGGATGAAAAGAGAACTCAAGTAGTACGCCGTGATAAGACAGTTGACGCCAAGAATCTTGTACATCTGGATAGTGGTCACTAGTGTGCATCGTCCCTGGCGGATCAGTTTCTTGATTACTCGGATACTCGAGCTTTTCGACGTGAATGGCGATGCGATCGAAGCGTCCCCCAAACGTATAATCTGGGAATCGTCATTTCCGTACAAAGATTGCTGCAACTCTTTTACGGAGTGGTCTCGACGTCCAGGTTGCCGGCGGTGGCGGAGACCAATTTGGTCTGTAGCATTACCAGCACCCCTGTCAACTATATGGGGTGGGTGGTCAGTGCTGGACGAATTCACAATCGAAATACCAATATGGGCTTGCTTCAAGGCACCCACATCGTTGGTGCCATCTCCACACATCGCTGTTGTCTTGCCACATCGATGCATTGCCATGATGAGATGCTCCTTTTGCTGAGGTGACGTGCGAGCAAACACCGTGGCGAATAGACACATATTTTCAAGAATGGCGAGGAAACCTTCCAGTGCAGCCGCATTATCTGTGCATTTGACCTCCTGCTGCCTGAAAAGCATGGACATGGCATCGCCAGTCACACACAGATCATACTGAACTTGCATCTTCTCGACCTCGTCCACATTGAAAGGAATGATCTCCTCTTCGATGTCCGGCGACCCGTCATCGATGGATTTCCACTCCACAGTTTCTGTCTCCGCATTAGGCGTCAAAACCATCGGCTGCTTGGAATATCCTGCGTTGATTCCGACTTGTCGGGCTACATCACATGCCGTGAGAGGGTTATCTCCTGTGACCATGGTAACTTTGTGCTTGGAGACCATCAGCTCCCGAATCGTTCGCTTTGTGTCGTCCTTTAACGGGCAGTCCAGGATAAGAAAACCCGCGAATCTAAGATCACTCTCCAACTCGTGACGGGGTTTGCGGCGTAGCTCATCAGGGGAACTTTCCACGGACAGCACGCGGAAGCCCAGCGCTAAGACACGACACCCTTTGGATGCATAGTGGCGATACACACGCCGGTAGTAGGTAGGCTTTTTGCTCAAGATTGACTCCAGTACTTCAGGGGCGCCCTTCGTAAGCACCCGCTGCTCATCTTGCTCATCATTATCAGCTTTCCGCACACACACTACCGTAGTCATGCGCTTGAGCTCGGAGGAGAACGTAAAGCTGTGCAAAATGTCAACTGCTTGAATCTCACCCCGACGGTCTGAGAAAAAGGATGGTTGGACACTCGGGAGCCCCTCTTGTCCATCTTCGTTGTTTATTAAGCACCACTGGATACTTCGAACAGCAGTCATTTCAAGTGGATCTCCAGCGACCTGGCCGTTAAGTAGTACCAACGACTGGCAACCCGCAAGTACCAGCTCCGTGTCAAGGGGGAGCTGCTCAGGTGCAATGATATCCAATTCACCGCGGTGTTTGCCCCCATACTTGTCAGGCTCGACATGCGTTTCCAAGCCTGCTACTCCATGCAGCTTGAGTTCATCACTGGTTAACGTGCCAGTTTTGTCAAAGCAGCAGATGTCTACACGCCCGGCAAAAGGGATCCGAAAAGGTTCGGTGCAGTAGATGTTGCTCTTCGTCAATGCAATCAGCGAGTTGGTCACTGCCAATGACAATTCCATCGGGAGCTCCGGCGGCACAACCGATGTGACGATCATAATACAGTGAAGGAATAGTTTGAATTGGTTGCGTGTCGGGTCATTGATGCCCTGCGCAAGCACAAATGCGGCTGCAGCAACTGCGAAGTTGAGCAGGAGAACAATAAACCACATTGCCTCCGAGTTGTTTGCCGTCACGCGCTGCGACGAGTACAAAATCGTGCGGATCAAGCTTCCTTGGGTGGTACCAAAACCCGTTCGAAGCACGAATCCGATGCAGCCTCCATCAGGGGGTGTAGATACACGGAGAGAATCCTTCAAAGCTGGCGTGGTGTGCTGAAGCACCTTGGTACCTCCAAACAAAACGTGCCTTTTGTGCTTCATGCTGGAACCGTCGTCAATCTCGAGATTCTTGAGCTTTTCCGCGTCGTTCCCAATCGACGCGCCAATCGCCTCCTTCCGCAAGGGAACAGACTCGCCGGAGAGCATGGACTCGTTCACCACGCAGTTTCCTCGCAGCAGTAGCAAGTCGCACGGCACCACCGTATCGCGCTCATTGTGTCCGACAGAGCAGATATCCCCCGGAACCAGTTCGTCACTGGAAACCTGGATCCAGCTCCCCACCCGAAAGACCAGACACGGCTGCGGAGGGCGCCGCATGGGCAGCAGGGTGTCCATGTTCTGCTGACGCTGCTTCGCCACTGTGCACTCGAAGATCACGAGCATGAGCAGCGTGAGCAGCGAGTAGTACACGTACTCGTCCAGACACCAGAGCAGCATGCAGAAGAACTGGAACACGAAGAACGGGGCCACCAGCTGCTCCTTCAGTAGCTCCGCGAACTTGGGCACAGGCAGCTCGAAGTCGTTCCTTCCCCACTTGCCCCTCGCTCGCAGCAGCTCGTCATTAGAGACGACCCCCCGCCTCAGCAGATAGGACTGCAGCGTGTCCGAGCACGGGAAGTCGAGGCGGCGGAACTGCGCGTCTCCCTTGTTGACGGTCTCCACGCTCTCGTACACGCAGAACTTGAGGTTCTGGTACGAGAACCAGAGCGTCGGCACCTGCGCGCCCTTGAGCTGCGGCTTGTCCTGGCTCTGGGGCCTGTCGAGCGTCTGCTGACAGTCGCAGAGCTGCTTGGGCAGCATCGCGAGCGCCGGCTCCACCTTCGCCAGCATCTTCACGCGCGCGTTAGGCGCCACAACCGTCAGCCGCGCGCAGCTCATCCAGCAACGCACGTCCACGCTCCACTCGGCGCCCAGCAGCGCCAGCGCGTGGCACAAGACGCTCAGCGCCCCGAAGACCCACGGAACCACGTCGTCCGTCGGCCGTGACGCGTACAGGTGCGCGGCGGTGACGTAGAGGAAGAGGAAGGGCAGAAGGTCCAGACGCATGGGCCACGGCAGCGGCGTGTACAGCGCCACGGACGCCACGTCCGCGTCGGCCACGCCCACGCGCAAGCCGCCCATTGGATTGTGTCGCTTGCGATCTAAACTGAAAGTGAGCCGGCGGTGGCGATGCGTGCTAAGTACGAAAAACTACAACTTGCCGGTTATAGTGTCCGCTACTGTACTGTTCTGGAGAGTACGGTACTGCGTGAAGTGTTCACGCTTCACGCTCTCTCTTCACATTTGCGACTGGTGTCTCTGAACAGCACCGCACCTCGTACTTGGCATTCGTCTACTCCGCACCACAGTGTGGTGTACACGTATTGGAGTCTCCAATTCGGACTTGCATTTGTATGAAGGAATCGTCAGATCATCGTAGTCTTATGTGTTTGTGTTTCGTCAGCTCGCACGAATACGAGGTCCGAATAACCAGATAAACGATCATCACTCGATCCCTAGAAGTAGAACTACTACAGGTTTGCAACAATGGCAGGCTGCATGACAGCGTGCGGGTGGTGTTTTCTTCAGAAGCAAAGGTTGTCCTCATACAAGTCAGACATACGCTTGTTTTATAGCATCAGCAGAGAGCAACACACCCGCAACTACTCGGTACCCTAATATCGACATGATACTACACAAATGCACTTTACTGACATGCACTGTTTGCTGCACTCTAATTGCCCACGCACAGAGCAAACAGAGCGCAACTTCACAGTTCAGTATGAAAAAACATTGCAGCGAAGCCTCAGCTGGTACCCGAAAAAGTTGCAATCGACATGAATTGGTCCGTTTGGTGCAATATCGTCACTGGCGTCCGCAATCGAAGGAGACATAACACATCACTGGCAGGAAGATTGTGGCTGCAGAGCCAAAGCAGGAATGACAACATCAGAAGCTCAGGCGGGACGTCGAGCAACGGTTGGCTCGGCCTCTGCCGAGTTCTTACGCGTCGTAAAAACGACTTGTTACGTAAAATCCACGCATGATTTGCTCCAATCCGACCAAAGATCTTCCTTCTCGTGCTGTGATTGGTCGTTTCTTAGCAAAATCAGACTTCCGCACTCGCATTCCCCTTCAAGCGCCGCCTCGTGCCCCTGTGCGCGTCATGGCGCTGCCCCGCAGCGACGACAGCGACAGCGACGCGGAGCTGCAGCAGCTCAAGCAGAAGCTGCACCCGCTGGTGTTCGGCCGCGACCTGGCCACGCTGGACGCGCGCTTCGTGCCGCGCGGGCCGGAGACGACGGGCTTCGACGTGGAGCCGCGCGCCAGCTCCTTCTACGGCGCGCTGCCGGCCGGCGCGCAGGACGAGGAGGAAGACGAGGATGAAGAAGACGCCGAGAGCCTCGTGGAGGCGCCCACCAACCGCTACGCGGGCATAATCTACGCCGCGCGCTTCTTCGTGACGCGCGTGGGCTTCCTGCGCTCGGCCAAGCGCCTCATGGTGCTCAGCAGCAGCCACCTGACGGTCGTGGACCCGTACTCGGACGAGGTGAAGGAGCGCTACGCCTTCGACAACATCAAGGAGATCACCATCGCCTCGGACAGCGGCGGCCACAACGCCGACCGCGCCTTCACCGTCTTCATCGGCAAGAACCTCAAGGAGACGTACACGTGTCGCTGCAGGCAGCAGCTGCTGTCCGCCTACTACCAGCTCAGGGAGCGCGCCTCCTCCTTCCGCAAGGACGAGATCGACGCCGCCACGGCCGACGCGCTCAGCGCAGTGGGGGCCACGGCCGACAACAGCTGGGCCACGGGCTCGGGAGGCCCCGCAGCTAGCAACGCCAACTTGCTGGGCAGTGGCATGTACTTTGACAGCTTATTCCAGCTGTGTGGGAAGACCTTCACGATGACCAAGCTCAGCACCACGCGCAGCATTGCAATTCACCCGGTCAAGGTGGACGTGCTGCTGGCCGTGCGCGCGGCGAGCTTGGATAGACTGGACCCGCAGACGCGCACGACGTTGTCGTCTATTCTGCTCATTGATATCGTCAAGATCCAGCGCGTGAACACCAACTCCAACGAGCTGGTGCTTTACTTCGAGAACAACCGTGTGCACCGCTACTGGTGCGACAGCCGTGAGCCGTTTATCCAGGCCATTGCCAACAATTTGCGCTCGTGGCTTAGTGTGTCGCTTTTCGTGGAGGAAGTGTCGGATTCGTGCGAGTTTGACGCGCTGACGTCGACGCGGGACATACCGCAGCCTGTGACCTTTGAGATCCCTGTGCTGAAGATCAGCAAAAATAACAAGTTGCAGCTGCGTTTGCTGGGCTTGACGGCGTTGGCGATCATCGAGCGGGACCCTGTAACGCGGAAGACGATGGCAAGCCACTCGCTAAACGACATTTTCAATGTGGTGATTTATCCTTCGATCTCGTCGTCGCAAGAGGACCCCGACTGCGAAGCTTCTGAGGGATTGAGCGGCAAGTTTGCGTTGGAATTGAAGCACGGTCTTACTCGCCGATACATTTGCTTGAGCTCTACAATCAGCAGGCGCGATAAAGATGTGAGTCTTGGGCTGCAGCGTGCGTCGTCGCAGCATGAGAATGAACTTCGTCAGATCATCGGCGACATTGCTGGAGATATTAACGTTCCCGACTGGCTGAAGGTTGCTGGCGCTACAACGCTACTTAGTCCGAAGGAAGCTCGAAGTTTGTTCTTGAGCAACATGATTGAAATGTGCCGCATGAACAAGCTGCACGTGCCTTGGTCAACGGAGGAGACGAAAATCGCATGCAAGGAAGGGACGTGGGGCACCGAAGTTCATCCTGAATGGGAGGACATCTTGCTGCGCAAGTTGGTTAATCTGAATTTTATCCCGAACCTTGTGACGAATGAGAGTATATCGCTCATCTATCACCAGCTGGTGCAGTTCAACCGCAACATTCCGTTGGGAGGCCTCCGTCAGCGTGATAGACGTGCATTTGCAAGCCTGATGAAGCTTCTCGAGAACTTCAAGGAGTATTCTGTGGCCCAGCTCAACAGTCCGTCCAACACTGATGCTCCGATTCCGACGACAGAGTTCCAAGTGGAGCTCCTTTTGGCAATTCAACGCTTGCTTTGCACTCGTGGTGTATTTGAAGAAATTCCCAGCTCACAGTACAAGAACAGCATCGAGGTGATCATGGAATTGCTTCATTCACCAATGGAGGAGGTGAGTTTTGCGGCGGCATGCGTGATCAAGTACATGGTTGTCAACTACTCTGATACACGCAGCTTAAAATCCGAGACAGCTAACCGGCGCGCGATCTTCACCAGGTATCACAGCAGGATATATGTGTCTCGTGCGTTCGATCTGTCCAGGACCAATCGGGTGGGCCGTACGCCGTTACATTCCACTACGCTACTGAAGACAGGATCGGGCCATGGGACAATTTCGGTGGCCTCGATGTCGAACACCGAGCGCAGTATGGCTAATGCGCTATCGTATTCTCAGTTGGGATTAGATTATCTTGTTCTTGCCATGGTTCTACAAACACTGGAGGTTTGCTTGTCGAGTGGAAAGAAGGCAACGCCAGAGAGGGTAGCACGGGATTTACTCCGTGCGATGCGAGTTGATGATTTTTCACGTCACCACGCTTTGTTCTTGTTCAATCGCTCGCTGAGCTTCTCAATTACCAAGTGCTCCTCAATTCTGGTGAAGGTGCATATTCTCGAGCAGCCGACAGAGCTCGTCGAGCTGATTCAAGATTTTGCTAGAAAGCACGGGGCACTAGTTTGGCAACTTTATTTGGCACTATACACCCAAGACAAGGCGCAGCGTAGAATCTCGTCCCAGCTGGTCGCTTTGCTCACACACGAGAACCCGCGTTCATCGTACGTGATCCGGAACATTTTCCCACACGCGTTGCTGGATGATCAAAAGGCAAGCC
Source organism: Phytophthora fragariae (assembly GCA_009729435.1). Lineage (NCBI taxonomy): Eukaryota > Oomycota > Peronosporomycetes > Peronosporales > Peronosporaceae > Phytophthora > Phytophthora fragariae. The sequence goes on from QQOI01000027.1 coordinate 607,293, forward strand.
TACTGGAATATGACGAGTTTGGAAGACATCTTCCGACTGCAAACCCTGAACTTTATGCGAAAGCTAACGGAGCTGCACACAAGAACGGTAGCCGACGCGATATTACGAATGCAACAGAAAGTGGACGAAGCAAGCTGAGCTACGGGATAAATACTCGGGGTCGCTTGGCGCGAAACGTAAAGCACGCCGTGCTCTTGCCGGAGTTTTTCGACCGTCTAGGTAAAACCTATGCGACCAAGGATCTCGTGTGGGGCCCCAATGCGGTCGAAGAACTTATCCGTAAGTTACAGGCGGAAATGAGCGAGCTTGACTTGTACCGGCTGAAGTACCTAGGGTATCTCTACACGGACCCGCTTGCGACTGATCACACCGAGTCCGAGTGGGAGGCTCATCAAGCAAACCGGCTTCGCCAGGACTCGCAGCATGCGAATTTTGCACCGTTCCTTTTTGAGTTTTTGCAGAACGGTTCAGAAAGTCGATTGGCAATTGAGATGATGAAGGGGACTATCTCGTCATCCAATCGGTTTGCTCGGTACATGCCCCTTTCGTTTTTGCTAAACCCCGACACGTCTGATGATGTCGAGAGTGACGGAGGGCTTGATGACGACAACTACGACAGTGATGAAAATTATACTGATGAAAACGGGTTCATTTCTCGATCCAACAGTCTCATTCGCCCCAGTGACACTCCGGAGCCGAAGCAGGATGATCAAGACGGACCCCACGAAGAGTTCCGTAACGCACCACTGGCCAAGAAGAAAAAGAAAAGCGCCAAGAATATGCCGCGGTGGTTCGTGGCCTGGAACTGCAATGAATTCCGTATTGACTACGAGTGCTTGGAGAAAGAGGTGAAGGTTGGTCCATATTACCTGGCGAACATTTTGGATGATCGTGGCGTACTGGTTGAAGACATTGAAGGCGCAGAAAAGTTCATGACGTTGCTGTATTACCGCCTGCTTGCCGAAGACCGTAGTATTTCGGTAAAGAAACTTCACAGCGAGCGGTACCCTTCTTCGGATTCACTTGGTGACATCGATCAGTCTGACATTCGCTTGCTGGTGCTGAAGGTCATGATTCAGCTATACGAGCGCCACTTCAACGAGTTGGGCTCGCTCATGTTCCTGAACCACTTCCTCCGTGTTAGTATGATGAAAGATAGAAATGGCGAAGATCGACGATGGCAACTGGTTGTCCGAGGCAATATCATGCTGTTCCTCGATCGAGTCCTGTCGAGTGCAATAAATGTTTCGCGCTTTCTACGTGAAGAAGACAACGTAACGATGGTGTTGGACCTGCTGCGTGAAGTAAAACCACTGGTCATTCTTCAGGGACCAAATGATTCTGAGAAGGAGTATACTGTAGAGCCCGCAGCCGACGTTCAAGCTGAGCTGGATGCATCCGAAGATGAGAATGATGACGTAGATGAAGAGGATGATGACGAATACGGAGATGATAGAGGTGAGTACGAGGATGACGATGGCTACGATGACGACAGAGATATGGCAAGAAGGACAATTGATGCACTGGAGGAGTCTGGTGCAGAGAGCTCTATTATTTCGAGTCACTCCGTCTCGCCCACCTACGCGCATCGCGACGACGACAGTGTCCACGAAGAGGAGCCCAGTCGTGTAACAGTTGTGGCAGAGCATTGTGGTGCCATGAGCGGGTCAATGATTATGCAGACGTGCTTGAGCGTGCTCAGTCGACTCATCGATTGCCACACCGCGGAGGAAGAAGGACACATGTACCAGGATATTCGCTTTCCAAAATACGGACGACTGACCCATTTTGAAGGATCGGGTGTTAGCCCAATCAGCTCTATCAAACGCCGGCTGTGTGAAGACCAAACGCTGCGGTTCTTGGTGGGGCTTTTGGATTGCCCGAATCGCATTGTTTTCAAGAAATGCCTTGGCTTGATTCGACTTCTTGTCCGTCACAACGAAGCGATTATCCCGAATCTCCACGCCTCCGGCATCTTTTACTACTTGCTGCGGTTTGCCCAGGATGTGGACGAGATGTCGATTGCAGCGCGCCTTATATCGCATATCCACTTGCGGCAATCAGGTCTCGACGTGCCGCATCTTATCGATGATAAGCAAAAGGGGGAGAACAAGAAGGGTGTTTTCTCTCCAGATCCGTTGACGCGAATCTGTCTGAGGAGTTGGCTGGTGCGAGTGCTGCCGGTGTCAATGGTTGCACAGCTGCTGCGTCATGGCCCACGACGATTTGCTACCGCGCTGTTTTCAGACGCGAACAACCCTGAAGTGGTTTGGAACGCCAATATGCGCAGTCAAATGGTGACATACATCGAGAAGTTTATGGAGTTGCATACCGACGAAAATGGCATGTTCTACATTTCGGAGAATGAAGGCTCAGAACACAAGGCTTGCATTGCGCTGATCCAGTATCCGAAGGAAGTTCACGCACTGCAGTGCTACCAGTACTATCTGCATAATCTCCTTGACGAGAAGAACTTCCCTGGGTGGCCTATTAACGATGAATCTGCTTTCTTACGGGCTGTGCTGGATTCAATTCGCCGCTGGGTGCACCCAGGATTGTTGCTGACCGCTCGTGGAGCGATGGAGAGCGAACATCAGTCCACGAAACTTCTGTCTGTATTCGACGCAGTAGAGCTGCTTGACGCCACCGCTCTGCTTCTACGGCGTTTCCCCGATTCGCCCAGTATTACAAACTTGCAGAACTTTTCTTACTTCCTGGAGGCTCTGGAGCGATGCATTACCGAGCTGAAAGACAACCGCGTTGGATCGACGCGAACGTTTTTTGATGTCTCAAATGCGATTGCGACCAAAACTACTTTTGTGAAGGCTTTTGGAAGTGCCATTCGTGTCATCAATTTGGCTGTGGGAATCTCAGACGAAAACGCTCATGAGTGTAGTTCTGGACTGGGACTTCGCGTGCTGTGCAACTCGCTTCAGTTGCTCTTCCACAACCAGGAAGCGCTGAGCACTATTGACGGATGCACACCAAATGTGATGACCCACTGGGTGCTAGAAGCGCTCGTGAACGTTTTGAACCAGCCTAATGGACGAGTGTCGGCAGCTGCGCAGTCAATTGATTTATTGCCATGCCTGACACGCTTCTTGTCGCAAGAAGGTGACCGCTTGGCTACGGATTTGTCCCTCCAAATTGTATACGAAATGGCTGGCAGCTCGGGTGAAATGGCAGAAGTTCTACTGCTGCAGCTTGCAGAGCACGGAATCCTTTGGTATTTGACGCTTTTGCTATTTCACTACAAGCCAAACAATGATGACGGCGATAGCAATATGCAGCGTATTAGCATCGGGGCAGCGAAGGCGTTGGGACGAATCTTGGAAGCCAATGCGAGGGAAGAGACGATCGCGGTGTTTGTCAAGAGAATGCAAACTACAATCGAGCAGATCTTTACCCGTCCGCTTGTAGATATTTTACGACGAGCGGGGCCGATTAAAATGCTGGACGTACTGGCAACTGAAGTTCGCGAGCCACACGTGATGTGGACAGAACGCATGCGAAAGGAGCTGATCAGTCTCGCGCAGCGTGCGATTCAGTTCCATACATCAATGGACCAGAGTGACGAAGAGGTACACAAGGTGTTTGAGCTGCCACCCTACTTCATGTACACGGCACAAAAGGAAGAGCTGTGTGTGGCTGGCATCTACGTTAACTTTTTCAACGAAAACCCGAAGAACGGTATTCTCGCCCAAATTGCCGGAACTGTGAACGGTGGCGGCAGCCGTGCCGATATGTTTAAGCCGAAGCCGACGACGAAGAAGGAGATCCAAGCTGCTGCTGCAGCAGCAGCGGAGCTGGAGAACCGAACCGTAAGTGGACACGTGATACACGGTCTATTGGCTGCGCTATCGTATGACATCTCAGGCGTGCGCGCGCAACCTCAGGCGTTGGAAAGCGTACTACTTCAGCGTTTGCTTCCGGTGGCTACTGCGATCAGACATTTACTGCAGTACACACCCGACATGGATGTGCAAGTCGTGCAGGCTGATGGGCTCGTGACACTGCTGTTCGTATTAGACCATGAAACCCAGCCACAAGGATTCTCGTTTGCTAACGCACCACTGCTCCAGCTTCGATGCATGGAATGTGTGCAGATGTTGTCGTTCAGTGGAAAGTGTGTTGACCCACTTGCCACCGTCGTCCCTCCATTTATCAAGAGCGCGTTCCAGGTTGTATACAAGAACCTCGCCCGCACTGAAGCTTCGACCGAGGGTCAGTTGGCTCGAGTTACACTTCAGTTGCTCGGCAATCTGTGTCTCATTCCCGCCTGCATCGACAACCTCGTGAAGGGGATGGACCCAGCCAGTTTGTCCAATCTGCTTCCCCACGTGTGGCTGGGCGATTCCACGGAGATGCAGCTTTTGCTGTGCTTGCACATGATTCCGCTCAAGCGACACACGCAGGCTGCCACGGAGTTCGCGAAGGCTGCAGTGAGCTCGCAGCTTGCAGCAGCGCTACTCAATTTGCTTTCCACCCTCGTCCCAAAGTCCAAGATGGGTGAGAGCACCACTACCAAGCAGTACGCCGCACGGTTCCTGTCGGTGCTGTCGTCCAACCCAGGCAGCGGTGGTGCCATCTCGAGCCTGCTCATAGCGTCCCGGGTATGGGAGACCCACGGTGACACAACCCAGGCAACGTCGGAAGACCTTCGCCGTCTGCTTGTGCCGCCGCATGCGCCCGCATTGCTCAAGGCGCCTCACGCCAACCCCAACTAGGTCGGTTAATAGAGCACCTCGAGATAAACTCTTTGTAGCAAGGAAATCAATCCACACAACCTAATAAACCCAACTATTTTGCTGTCAAAACTGACGACGTCAAGCTCGCGACGGCATCATCTCGTTATCATGAGCACATCTACTTCTTGTCCTCCGGTCCCACCTCGGCGTCGAATAGCTCCAGAATCTCGTTCTGAATCTCCACCGCCTTGTCTTCGTTTCCGCTCGAGCGATAGGCCTCCGCGAGGTTGTGGCGCGCCATGATAGTCTCGTTATGTTCCGAGCCGAGCACCTGCTTCCGCACACTCAGCACCTCTTCGTACAGCTTGATCGCCTCGTCGTACTCGCGCGCCTCCTTCTTCGCGTACGCCAGGTTGTTCTTCGCCAGCGCCGTAAGCGAGCTCGACGGCCCCACCTTCTTGTCCAGCAGCTCAACAGCCTCCGTCAGCGCCGCGAACGCCTTCTCCGGCTGCTTGTTCTGCCAGTGGATGACGCCCACGTTGCTCAAACTGAGCGCGATGTCGGGGTGTCCCGGCTCGAGGATGTTGCGGCGGATCTTGAGCGACTCCTCCAAGCAATCGAGCGCGCGGTGCAGTGCACTGACGCGCTCCATGCCGGCGTTGGAGCTGGCCAGCGCGCGGCTGACCAGCCCCAGGTTGTAGAGCGTCGTGGCGAAGGACGCGTGCTGCTCGCCCACGCTGGCCTTGTAGACCTGCAGGGCGAACTCGTAGGACTCGACGGCCTCCTCCATCTGGCCCAAGTTCTTGTACATGAGGGCGATGTTGGTCACCGTGCTGGCGTACACGGGGTGGTTTTCTCCGAAGTGGGCCTTGACCAGGTCTCGGCACTGGAGTCCAGCGTCCAGGGCGGCCTGGTAGTCACCGCAGCTGCGGAAAAGTTCCAAAGTGCATAACTCGCGTTAGAGACGTCGGTTGATGGCGGTTCAAGAATGTATCGGCAGCTCTGTCGCCACGGAATCAGTTAACAATGGCACGCACTTGTACGCGTCGCGGATCTCGCGCTGCATGACGGCGATATCCTGCTCCACCTGCGCGTAGCTGGTCTGCGGCTTGTTGTGCACCACTTGCACCGTGCGTTTGGGCGGTTCGATCGAGCTGGACGAGCTCCAGCGCGCGGCAAAGGCGGTGGCGGCTCCACGCACAGCTGAAGACGGCGGCGCACGGCGGCGGAGCGCGGCGGAGGCCGCAAGCAAGACGCGCCGCTGTAGCATGACGATTGGGTGGTGCGGTCTTTTGTGGCTCAGACAGAGGTGTGTGGCGCACATAATCGCACTTAGACAAAAACCTACATGGACTTCAACGCGTGACTATTAATACCACAGCTATTTGCAGTGAATTGCAGGCGTCTCCTTAATCGTGGTTAAGAAAGCTTGCTGCTCACTCGCGGCGGGCACCGTGCTGCTCTCACCGTCTCGAGATTTCATGGAAAGTACGACAGTAACGACTTCGCAACGTAAGAAACAACCAACACGTTAGCAAACATGAACATCTTCCAACGAACTGCTACATGTATCAAGGTCAACTGTTGGGATGCGGAGTCTTCATTAGGCTTCGCGCCTAATTGAGCCACATGAGGGAACCAACAAAGGAAGCACTTGTCCAGCGAAATTCACGCCACGGTACACGCAAGCAAATTCCACGGACAGGCTCAAGAGCGTCTTCCTGGCTATGCAAAATACAACATCGTGCGTGCGGGAGTGGTTCCTGCAACCTTAACCTATGGTCGCTTTAACGAATCTGAGACATGTATGGTTGCTGTACGAAGGTTTCAAAACTTTCAGGAGAATATATTTCTCTAAATTTCTTTAAATTACCACTTCCGACTAAATACGTATTCCGTAGCGTACAAGGTCTATTAAATACGATTTGTTTTTGACTAAGTACGATGTTTTGAGAGCCGTTCATTTCCGGCACTGATTATAGCAACACTACATTACCGGCCATTTGCAACCCGGGTTGTATTTCTGTCGATCCTCCATCAATGATTGGCTGTTCGCACCGTATCGACCAGGATTCGTGTCGGTACGGTGCTGAATAGGTGGCGTGGCGTGCGCAACTGAGGTAGTACGCACGGTGGCAGATGGTGTTCGGGTTTGCAACCCGATCTCATACAAAAAGCCAGTCACGGTTGCAAAGCAGTAGCAGTGAAGACTCGCAAATCTTAAGGCCCTGTGTGGCAGGTTGCAGAGCAGCATTGTAAGAACCAGCATGACAGCTCGCTACAAACCAGAGCTCACGAAGTTCATGTCGTTCAAGGACGACGTCGAGTACAGCAACGACCGTGTGTTCACACCGGAGGAGCTCCTGCGTATAACACCCGACCACTTGTGCCGCTGGATGAACCAGCAAGCGTACGGGGACCCAGATCCCAGTGAAGTCATGAGACCTGTACATCGCCGATCGAACACACTCGAATTCTCGAAGAAAGCGATTTCGTCATTCATGCCGCGGATTAACTCAACCTGGGACCCAGTGACGGTGCGCGGCAATCCTACACGCTCCGACGCTGTCAACAAGCTGATCAAGAAAGTCAAGAAGTTCGAAGTTCGACGAGAGGGGTCCAAGTCCAAAGCCCGCCGCGCTTCGGAGATTGAAGAGTTTATGAGTTTGCTACTTCTCGTGCGAGCCCATTGGGGACGCGATGACACCGCATACATGGTGGGCAGTGCGCTAGCGCTTCAGTGGCACATATGTGCTCGGATCGATGACATGATTATACTACAGTTCGGCAACTTTTCACCGAATACTCAGTATTCCTCAACGCTCCTCTTTCAGATGCGGTGGTCTAAGAACATACATGAAGAACGAGACGCTCCCGAGCAGACTGTGATCGGTAGCATGGACCCAAAAATGTGTGCTTTGCTAAATCTTGCCGTCTACATAGAGTCAAGTGCAAATGTAACGAGTTCAGAGTTTGTTTATGGAAACCCCAAGGATGGTGATCGCGCGGTGAGACGCTTTCTGACGAATATGGTGAAAAATGAAGCCTTTAAGAAGCTGAAGGCAGGCAAGCTGGGGACTCACAGTATTCGCAAAGGCTCGGCAACGTACGCGACTCGGAGTGGCATTTCAAAGGATCTCGTAAATCTTCGTGGGCGTTGGCGAACTCGAAAAGGTGTTGTCGATGTTTACATCGACAACACTCAGCCATATCCAGATGCGTTGACCGCCGCAGCACTGACTGGGCCAACAGGCCCGTGCTTTTAAGTTCTAAAATCCGGTCTCAACAGCGTCACGCCGAATTTACTTGTTGATCAGATCGCGCCGACCGTAAAACAGCTCATGGGATCATCAATTTCCACAACGCTCGCTTTGCCGTTGCTGTGGGCAGCACTAGAGCCACCTGACAACTACAACTATGCTCTACTTCCGGGCAAACTGAAGCAGAAAATTTTAAGTGCCTACACGAACGCGGGGGGAAGTTCATCCCTAAATCCCGTTCATCGACAGGAATTTTACGTTACGGGTGACGGCTCTCAGCTAAATCTCGCTGTTATCAGCACCAACGAGAACGATGAGTCAGGCAACGATGCACCAGTAGCTCGCGCCCAAAGATCACACGCGGGAGTGGGGAGAACACTCGCCGCGAGTTTGCAGCTCTTCAGTCGCAGATCGCTGCAGGACGCCGCCAAACAACGGAGGTTCTAAACGAAGTTCAGCGATCACGGCGCGAAAATCTACGCTAGCTGCAAAAACTGCAGGCAATCGTGAGGCGTCTCTTGATACAGCCTGCTTTCCGCCGAGCGGCTCCTGCACTAGAAACTGGACCAGAGATTCCAGTTAGTACTTCAACGCCGCAACGCGCATCTGTTGCTAGGCTCTCCAAGCGACCCAAGGACCTATTCGAGCTATGGCATGAATACCAATTCGGGTGCGGTAGCCTGAAACCAGCGAAGGACTTTACTGCGATTGAGCGGGGCGCAAACAAATTCGCATATTCGAGGAGGAAGGTGTTTTGGGATGTAGTAGCGACCCTAGTTCGATCCGGTTTCACGAGCGACACTGCGATTGACAAAGTTTACGCTGTGTACGGGAGGCAGCTCTCAGTTTCGAACATCTTAAAGGCTCTTCGGGCTGACCGTAAGGAGCGTGGTGGTCATCCGACACTGCGTGTGTAGTGTACTGGTAACTATTTCCACTTCAACACCGAGTAGCATGACTATCAGCCAATCAAAAGACAGTAGCAAACTCGGTTGCACAAATGAGTGGTATTTATACAGTGTTGGACATCGGTAACACTATGAGCGTTGCCGAGCCCAGTGTTACTGATGTGCAACACTGTAATTCGTAATTTATTTGCTGTAGCTACATCGAGCTCGATAAATTACCAGTGTACGGAGCAACACTGCGCGTCGATGTATCGATATCGACATACTGTACAGCTTAGTGTAGTGCGCCGGTGTACTGCAAGTGCAGCCAAACTATGTGGTATGGTAGCAGGGTCATACATGTAGCTTGACGGCAATCTGAAGCAAGATTTAAGCTTGAGCATGCGGAGATCATTCGGCTTGTCCGAGAATTGGTACTACTATCCACGTCGTACGTGTACACGAGGAAAAAAGTTACCCTCGTGCGTCTGCTGCGCTGGTGACCGCAACCGGATGTATCAAGGACAATTCTCTTTGAAGTTTAGTTAGGCAAGCAGCTCATCCGGGCTGTCGAAGAGCAATATCTGATGTAACACTAGGTAGAATCTGGCTTAAATACCATGTGCACGAACCTAGCATGTCAAAATCTCACTTTTATGGGTACTTTTAAGCTATCTTGCCCATTCTAGTAGCACCAACGTATCATGGCGCGCGTCGGTGGCGACGCAGCTCACGCGGGAGCTGCCGGCTGCTGTCTCCAGGCTTGTGAGTGAGCGGCATGGACGGCGGGGCGTGTAGCAATTCGTGGCGTCTTCGCTGTCGCAGTGGCGGCCGCTGCGCGCCTTCGAGGGAAGTGACCTTGTGGGAGTCACCAAGCGCATCGAGCAGCTACCGCGGCACTTCGTGGACGTCTCTGATATCTGCAGAACGGAAGAGTTGCCGCCCACCTGCGAGTATCTGGCCAAGATCGAAGACCACGATGCCTACATACGCGCGGTCTGGATATTCAAAGACAGCAGTCAGCGTCTCTAATTAACTAGCATACACATATTGCACTTTGCATAGATACATGTACGAACCTTAATCGCTGCAAGCTTCAGCAGTTTCGTCATTTCCGCTTGTGTCTTGGCCGGCAAATCTGGAAATGAGGTTGAAACCAACCATTTGAAGCCAGCCTTGTTTTATGTTCATGCAGATCTTGTAATTTATCTTGGTAAGAAAAAATAGATTACGACGCGGCCCAAAGTAGTGTTACTGATCCGCAACACTGTAGTGTTGAAATAACGACTTCCTTCATTTCCCTTTCATTTCCAGAATCGCTCGACGGGGAGGATCCAGACACGGGACCGGCGGAGCTTCGACGCGTACGGTGCGGAGAGCGGCAGAACAGCGACGGAGAGGCGCCCTACACGCTACGCGTCATTGAGGGGGGCATGGCTGAAGCAGAGAGTGGCACGTCGACCGGTAAGATGATCCCTGCTTGGTTATATCGAAGCGTGCGAAATTTGACTTTATTTGAGTATGTATTAAGGGCGGAGCACCCCAAAGCGGAAGGGGACCGAGCTAAACTACATGTATGCCACGCTTGGCATCGAGCGGGACGACAGCAGCGACGACGACTTCGTTCCGGACGAAGCGGACGAGGATGGGGACGACGATCAAGTCTCTGATGACTTCTCTGGCGATTCGGAAGAATTGCCAAATCTCGGTACGCCTACATCTGCTTGTTTGATCTGAACGTGGAAAGTTACTGATGTCTTTACGTCTAGGTCGCCAAGGGAAGACGCAGGCTACCAAAGACGGCAAGTTGAGTGGAAACTTGTCCGGTATTGTTGCTATTGTTGCATTAAGCTTATGGTTGCTTTACGAATAAAGGGACCAAATATAACTTGTTATTGTTGCTTTGACAGCTGCCAAGGACGCCAACCGGCAGCAAGCATCTTCGAAGCGACGGTTTTCTCCACATGAGATGCGACCCTCCAAGAAGAGCAGAGTGGTCTTGGAGGACGAGACTTGCAGGAGCAATGACAGTGCAAGCGGCGACACTGACCGCGGCCCAACTGCTTCGACTCGCCCCGAATACACGCCTCGCAAGCGTACCAGCAAGCACCTGAAAGAAATGGAGGCGATGCGTGCACACGGCGATGAAATTGTCAACGTCGTCCCTCCGTTTCCATCCGGCTCGATCGCGAACTGGAAGGAGTTCGCGACCCTTTTCAAGACCTACACGGAGCAAAACAATATCAAGTTTCGAGTCCGCAGCTCGGAATCGACGGAGCGTTACAACAGGTATGTATTTTTAATCGTATTTTCTTGACTATGGTTTAACACGATTGATATTTTGTTGCTTTGTAGCACTCACGACGACCCAATACCGACCGATTTTCTATGGGCACACAAGATATTCCGCTGCACCCACGGCGTTTCGCAGAGTTCCCGTTCGAAAGGCCACCGCAACCGCAAGACTCGTTACTGTGGATGCAATGCTCGGTTCACTGCAGTTGTGGCTCCGACCGATGACGGTGAATTTATTATCAAAAGCATCAATGAGGTACGCTAATGTTGCTGTACATTTACCGTGCTATTCTAACTTTGATAATTTGTGACTAGAACCATACCCATTCGCACCCTACGACTGCGTCTCAAGCTTCGTCATACCTGACAACCAAGACGCTCCCTCTGGATGAACAAGACCGGGAAGATGTGAAAACTTTGGCGGACGCACGAGTTTCTTCCAAACAGATCTCAAACTTCTTGAACGAGCGAATCGGTGGGTAAAGGGAGCTTCTATTTATTGTTTTAGTGGTATTTGATTTAACACGTTTCTTTGAATTGCTTTCCTCCTTGCTTTAAATTTCGATGCGTTAGGCTGCAAAGTTACGCCCCAACAGACCCGCAACCTCATCCGCCACATCATGGGAAATGATTCCGCAGAAGAGCGCTTGAAGACAATGCTGTATGCTCTTCGTCAAGTGGACGACAGCGATGTTCTCGTACTGCAAGACCAATTGGGACTCACGACGGCGATTGTAATGCAGACTAAAGTGCAGAAGATTATGTTCGAGCACTGGGGCGAGACGTTGGCGATGGACTTCACGCATGGCGCAAATAACCTGGGTTATCACTTGGGTGCGTATAGAGTTTCTTCTAGCAACTTTATTTGATATTTGTATAGCAACCATATTTAATATACAGCAACTTCGCTTTGCTAACACAGCTCCATTTTTCTAGTGCGCTATTTAGGAAGTTTGGTCGTCACAACAGCTACGGGCAGAGGGTTCCCTGTTTTTGATTTCGTTTGTCTCAACGAGCAGGCCCTGACAGTGTCGACGATATTAAATTACTTCAAGGAGAAGAATCCAGGTTGGAGGCGCATTGAATCTGTCGTGATTGACAAGGATTACGTGGAGTGGAGCGTGCTCAAAGAATTGTTTCCAAGAGCCAAGATACTTTTGTGCCAATTTCACGCGATCAGTTACTGGAAGAAAGTGATGAGGCGTCCCGTATTTCGCCTGAAAGTTTCCCAGTGTGAGGATTTGCTGGTTTTGATGACAAAGTTGCTTTACAGGTATGCATGTTTCCGATTAGAGGGTTATGAACGCTAATCTAGACTATATCTAACGTTGTATCTGTGTGTTTGATTAGCACATCTCGTCTACGGTACAACTTTCACTATGATGCGTTGCGTCAATACTGTAAGACCCAGAAACGCAAAGCATTTTTTGATTATTTCGATAAAAACTGGGATTCCTGTCGGGATATGTGGGCCAATTTTGCTAGAGGAAAAGTCTTCACCGCCGGCAATACCACCACCAACAGAGTCGAGTCGAACTGGAACCAAGTGAAGATGCTGCTACGGCACAAGACAAGAATTGACAAGACTATCGCTGGCCTGTTGCAGCATCAAATCACGGTGGTTCAGAAGATCGTTTTGACTATTGGGCAACAACACTCAACATCGCGCGTACCCAAGACTGTGCCTAAGTTCTTAAGAGCTGTTGCAACTAGGTTGTCTGCTGATATTTTTGCGAAAGTGAAAAAGGAGTGGGAACGCTTTGTTAATTTGATGGTAAACGAGTCGTGCAAGCGAGTTGTAGGAAGTGTTTCATGCTGGAAAGTTCACTGCAACAACGATACTTTCGTGTGCCACGACATTCATTGGACATGTACTTGCCTATTCTACAAAAGTCATCGCCTACCATGTCGCTACATCATGCACTTGGGTGAATTCGGGCACAATTTTAAAGTTCTACCTGCTATTACGATCCATGATCGGTGGAGTACATACGCCGCATTGGATGTAAAACGAGAGCTTGCAGCAGCGGCCGACTTACTGAAGCCCATTGTACAAATTTCCAAGTTAAAGTCGCCGAAGATAAAGTTGCCCGATGACGAACACGCAGATGAACGAATTGGTGATAAGGAAGGAGCTCCCACACAGACTAGAAAAGCGAAAGAGGTCGTATACGTCCGCTTGTACCGGAAAGAACGTGCCAACCAGGAAGTTTTGTCGTCGTCAGAAAAGTATTCCTATGCAAAAGCGATGTTGGAGCCACTTCTCGAGCATTTGTCGTGCTTATCAAGTGCAGACTTTTACCAAGAGCTAGCCGCATGGAGAGATACGGTGGAGGTTGGCCTAAATCGTTCTAATGCTGATGAACAGAAGCGTGACGAGACGGAAAACGATGTTGACATTGATGACGAGAGTGAAGAGGGTGGCTTCTCTTCTCTGGACCCTTCGGACGCAATGGAGACAGTGAAGCGTATGGATGAGCTGGAAAATTTTGTGCCTGCCATGGACGGCCATACAGATGATGATAACGAGTCGGAGTCAGAAGAAAATGTTGCACCTACGCAAATCTCAGCACTACAAGAAGATATTCGTCGATCCTCACCTCCAACGCCCAATGCAGATCTCGACAAAAAGGGCAGCGATGCCGGCGCGTGCAATAAGGAAGAAAAGAAGTCTGAGGAGCAGACACCTGCCACCCCAACCCGCGCAGTTGATATTATCAATATCCCAAAGCCAAAACGTCGAGGTAATTCAAGGGTGACGACGAAACAACTCAGACAAACGACACTGACGTCGGGGCAGCAACGCCTTGCTGTTCACAAGTATCCAAGTGGTCTTTCCGTGACGTTAGATCAACTAGTGATTTGGGCTCGAAATACTGCCAATTTGAAGTGCGTGGCGGAGATGCTGGACAAGTACCCGATCCAGTTTGAAGATGCTTATTTGAGAGGACGCAGCATCGAGTGCAATTGGGAAGCAATGCGGCCTTCGGACTACATGCATTCTTTCGTAATTCCAGTGGATCTTACACGCTCTCTCCAGGCCGCGATCACGACAGCTAGAAAAGAACAGCACAGCCCACCAGCGCTTGTTGACAGCGTGAAAGCATAAGGGTTTGTGCTGGATGTGGTCGCTACAATCGACCCGAAGCTTTGGAAGCTCAGCGGATACGGTTGCTTTACCCTAAGGTTGTTTTATAAAATTGCTATAATGTGGTCGCTTTAACTATATGTGCTGTTTGCAGGCGCTTCGTGGGTGCTTTAACGGGGTTCCATGGCATCAAGAGCAAGTGGCACATGTGGGTTGAAGACAGAAAGTGGCTGGAGCAAGATTGGCGGAGGGTCGAATCGAATGTGAGCCTCTTTGCCGTTCAGACCAATACTACAGGCATGTCTGTAGATGCTGCATGCCAAAGACACCGCATTCTGGCCAACGAAGTGATTAGCAAGTTTGCGTCAAGCAGACTGCGGACGGAGTTCATCACACAGTCGGGAGGTGGAACTATCACCTTTGAAAACATGGTTGGCGGACTGTGTCGGGGGTGGCTTAACGATAGCCACGTCGATTTTTGCCTGCGGACACTTGTAAGCATGGAGAGTGGCATTCACGTGATCTCATCCCTGATGTGGGATATTGGGTGGCCAAGTACACCCTAAGTTGCACTTGGAGATATCAAATTTGTTCTTCACCCGGTAAATCTGGACGAGAGTCATTGGGGGATAATCATCATTCGGCTCCAAAATGCGGACGAGGTTTTACGGGCGCAAGTTTACATGTACGAGCCTCTAATTAATGAGTGCTACCATGATGGAATGCGCACCGTTTGGGAGGGCATACCAAAGGTCAAGAACGAAGGAGGAAAAGAAGGACTCCAGGGATACATGAAACGATGGCACGCAGCATCCATGCCTGATGTGAAACCTTTATTTCAGAAGGTTAAGTGGCTGTTCACCCCTCAACAACCGGATTCAGCGAGTTGTGGCGTTTTGATCGTAGCCTAGGTTCACAATTACATCACTGGAAACCTTGAGCAGCAGGACTATACAGTCTCTAAGAACGACGTCAAGGTCATGCGTTTGCGCATGCTATGGGTCATTACCCACCATTCCAAGGAGAGAGCTATCTCCAAGTCTGATGCTGTTACGACAAGTGCAATTCTTCAGAAGCTTAAGAAAGAACTGGATTAAGTAGGTTTACCTGCATTAAGCTTTCAATACATGTCGTGTCCATTGCATTACAATTTCAGCTTGTTGACAGCCATCTCCAGCAGCACTCCAAACGAAAGGTCGTCGTCTTGGTCGGCCCTCACTTCGTGTAATTCTGCTTTCAACCCGTAAATGCGCTCTTGTTCCTCTTCAAACCGGTCTTGTAGCTCCAGCTGAACCACCAAGATATCACCCAAGCTGCGTTGTATCTTCTCCAACATGTCCCTCAACTTGTCCAGCTCGCCCATGTGCGCGCGAACCAGCTCACTTGCCAGCGTTCTCTGGTTCATTGCACGCAAAATCTTCCTGGGGAATAAGAAAAATCGCTAAGTGTGAGATCTCGTGGTGTTCCACATTAATCTGTGTCGACCACATCGATATAGCTTCTCTAAATATAGACATTCCTTTGTGACGGAGGCGACGTGGCTTTGGTAATTTAAAATATATTACGGGGTGCCAGCTGCTTTGCGGTTGCGTTTAGTCCTAAGGTTGCCACAATTCCTGTCGTCATGTCGTATTTACGGTTGCAGTAAGCACACCAGTGCTTACCACAGCAACTACGCTGCCGATGACATGACTTCGAACGCACGACTTCAGCTTAGTGCTGTTAAACGCGCGGTGCCAACCACTGGTTGCCGCTACATGTACTATTCAAACTTCGCTCACTTCCCAATTCGAGCCGAAGCCGGAACAACCATGCCAGCTCCAGTACCTCTCACACCCGAAGATTGCCACTCCTCGTACGCGTACCATGTCGACACTCCACTCGAAAACCAAGGCGGCGATGGCATCCAGAGCTCCGCTCATGACACTCGAGAAGAGACGATCGCCTCGTGGCTGTTTATGCTGGTGGGCATTGGCTTCCTTTTCCCGTTCTCGGCCCTCACTCAGCCAGTCGACTACTGGAAGATGCTGTTCCCCGACCACAACATCGAGTTCGCCATCACCTCCATCTTCATGTACACGAACCTGGCGTGCCTGACGTTGCTAGTCGTGGTCTTCGGCAAGCCTCAGTACACCAGGCGCATTGTCGGGGGCTTCGCCGGTCAGCTGTTTGTCCTCGCTTTCGTGCCCACGTCCTACTTCTTCCTCACGTCCGAGAGTGCCAACATAGTCGCAGTGCTCGGCGCCACTGCACTGGCTGCGGTGGCCACTGCTTTCATCGACAGCTGCACCATTGCACTCGTGTCGCACTACCCGCAGCGCGTTCAGGAAAGGTTCCAACTGGGCATCGGCCTCAGCTCGCTCATCGGGAGCGTCTACCGTGACTTGACCAAGCTTATCTTCCCGTCGGATGAGCTGCTGGCGTCGTCGCTCATCTACTTCTACACGGGGGCGCTGACAATCGCGCTCTGCATCGGAGCGTTCTACAAGGCCATGGGACTGCAGATCACCAAGAAATGCCTCCTCTCGAACGGAGACAATGAAGTTGACCTCACCCGGAGTTCCCTCGTGCTGGCGGATAAACGCCCATCCGACATCGCATCCGGACCTGCACCGACCAAGTGGTCCGTCTTGAAGAAGGTTTGGCACCTGGAGATGCTTATCCTGGCCGTCTACCTCGCCAGTCTATCGGTGTGGTCCCCGCTCGTCACGGAGATCAAGACGTACAACTTCCCGTCGCTCCAAGAGAGCGGCTGGTGGTCGCTGATTCTGCTCACGCTCTTCTCCATCAACGATTGCGTCGGCCGCTTCGTTGTGAGCCACCGCTTCGGACTCACCCCACGCAACATTTGGATCCCGATCCTGACGCGATTCCTCTTGGTCCCGGTTATTGTCGGAATCGTCGAGGAGTGGTGGCTCCAGAGCGACGTCTGGTCCGTGCTCAGCGTGCTGCTCCACGGCTTCGGGAATGGGTATCTGGGCGCCCTGACCATCATCTTCGTGAGCGAGAGCGTGGAGCCTGAGGAGCAGCAGATCATCGGCCCCATCACCAGTTTCTTCCTGAACCTCGGTCTCGTGCTCGGCTCCACCGTCGGCCTCATCCTAGATAGCGCCCTGCTGGACAAGTAGTAAGTTTACATGTAGAACTACATCCTTACAAAAAATCGAGGATATCCCAACCGTCCTAATTAATTCTAACTCCAAAAACAAGTAATATTAAATACATTATTACTATTTAGGGTTCTGTATTAATTATTACTAATAATTAGTACAGAATCCTAAATATATATCTTCGCAAAATATGAGCTCGTTCATTGGCTGATCCAAGCCAATCACATGCTACTGCATCATTTTTGCATTCTTAGACTCATAAACCAATTGATCACCATGTTCGTACGGCTGGGACGTCTTCGCGCGGGCCTCTCCGTGTCTCGCTCCAGCTGCCGCCCGTCGCTCACCGCTCGGCGCTTCTCCAAGAAGGCGGCCGAGCCTCGGCCTCGGCCCGAGGCTCGCCCCACCGCGCGCCCCACCGAGCAGATGGTGCTGACGGAGCTCAAGGAGATGGGCAAGCTCATGGTCGGCGGCCTGGCGGTCACGACGGCGCTGCTCGCGTCGGGCGGCTTCGTGATCGAGACAGTCAAGTCGCTGAACCCGATGGACCCTCCGGGCTTCACGGTGCAGGTGGTCGGACCCGACGGAGCGTCCACCGACGTCCACGTGCAACGTCGCGGCTCGGGGGACGTGACTGTTCTGCTGGACGGCGGCGTGGGCGAGACGTCCTTCGACTGGGACAAAGTGGCGGCCGACGTGGCCGCGTTCGCCTCGGTCGTGACCGTCGATCGCCCGGGGCTCGGCTTCTCCAAGCCCGTAGCGCTGCCCCGCACGTCGTCGCAGATCGCGGACGAGTACAAGCAGATCCTCAACACGCTCAACGTCACGGGGACGGTGGTGCTTGTGGCCCACGGAGCGGGGGGATACAACATGAGGCAGCTGGCGGAGGAGCTCAAGACGGCGGGACACGGACCCAATTGCCAGGGGCTGGTGCTCGTCGACGCCTTGCAAGGTACGAGACAAGTTTTCATCGGTTGTTGGTGGTGCGTTGGTGCTGATGGGTTAATACTGTAGAGGACTTGCGCGGTGAGCTGGAGAGTGTGTCGGAGGTCGTGCACAAGTCGCTGGCGGAGATGGACAGCAATGGGGAGATGGTGCTGCGTCTCGCGCGTCTCGGCCTCATCCGGCTCATCAACGTGGTGCAGCGCGCCAAGATGGTGGCCAAGTACTCCCCCGTCGCGCTGCCCTACGTCGAGTACTTTTCGCCGTCGCCGGCGCACCGCGAAGGCGCTCTGCGCGAGAACCAAGCCCTCCCGCAGACGGAACAGCGCTTCAGGGCGACGAGCCCAACGCCGTTCGAGTTCCCGTGCGTGGTGCTGTCGCATGGCAAGGCGGGCATGTTTGACAGTATGAAGATGCAGGCGGGCGTCACCCCGCAGACGCTTGTCGTCCTGGAGCGCAAGTGGCTCGATGCGCAGACCAAGCTGGCGCACACCGTTAGCAAGCGGAGTGTGCACCTTGTGGTGAACGATGCCGGCCACTGCATCCACCACGAGAAGCCTGAAGAAGTCACGAAGGCTGTTCGTGCGTTGGTGGACGAGATCCACGGTGATGTCGAGGAACACCGGGGTCTCATGTCGCTCACCAAAGAGGCATAATTGTCAATCGAGACGAATCGCCCGACGGCTTGGCAAATAGAAGTGGTCTTTCGACAAATTGTCAGATGAATACTAACTAGTACTTCTCATGACTATTGTCACTGCTGTGCTGGCAGTGCTAACTGCTGCTGGCTACGTGGATCTCTATCGCGACGCCGGCTTCAAGCACAAGCTCGCGAGAGTTGACAGCGTGGTTGTCGATGCTTGCTACAGGTTCAGGCGCAAGTACGTGGACAATGTTATCACGTCCGCCAAGTGGCACGGCCTCCCCGGATCAGCAACGATAACATTCTACACGGGCAGGAATTGCGACGGAACGACGAGGGATTGGCCCATCGATACTCCTTCCCCGAGAATTTTCGACTGGATGGGGTGAGCGATGATATTTCATCTTTCAAGGTCCTCAATTCAGGAGGCGGTGCAGGAGTGATGAACGTTTGCTACCTACCTGAGAGCGGCGACACTACAAATGCAACGGCCAACGAGGGAAAGATTTCTAGTACGGACGATGCAATCGAGTTTCCGTGAGAAGACGAATGTCTTGCCCGCATAAGCAGGATGCAGTAGATCTACACTGCACAATGGATAAGTTCTATGGATTCAATTGCTATTACACAGCTGCTGATTTACTGGTTGGTACCCATGGTTGGTGGGGAGTCTCCCCCGGGAGACTCTAAAAGCGCGACATTTGAATAAGCTTCAGCTGCATGAAATGGGTGTTGCAAGCCCGAATAGCCTTCAATGTAAGGTGGGAGCATCGATGTTGCTCACTGGACTAACGCGTGAGATCAAGCAAGAGGAGGGCCCCGAAGATCAACCACTATTTATTTTCTGTGATCGGCACCCCATTGACATGACTGTCTATGGAAGCAGCATCTCGTCGGAACCGAAATCTCACCACCTCTGTGATTGTCGCTATCGTGCTACTGGGAATAGTACAGGCTGGTTATGTGGATTTCTATCGGGACGCGGACTTCGAGCACAAGATCACAAGGGTCAAACCCGTTCAAGTAGATACTTGCTACGATCTCGGGTGCTTCGGCTTGGACGATGTCGTCACCCGCCAAGTGGGGCGATCTCCCTGAAAGAACCTTTTGGGCCTTGTGCTCGGTTCCGAGCATAACAGACAAAGGGCTGCCCACCCACTTATCTTGTCATTGAGGTAGCCGCAGTCTAAAGTGATGCATCGATCTGCCACGCCAATTTCTAGCGTCCCAAGTGAGTAGCGTCTTGGTAGAACGCAAATTCGCCTGAAAGCACGTCCGCATTGGATGGCGACTCAACAAGCTCCGTAAAGGCAGCGACCACAAACATAACAGTAACAGATGACAGGAGGTCAATTGGACCAAGGGAAATAGAGTAAATTATTAATCTATCCTTCAAAAGTTGTGAGTAAATTCTGACACGTGGATTATAAGTGCATGTCCACGAACTTTAGGTTAGAGCTGAACGGCTACGATCGGCTCACGATCACGGCAATTGAGCCTAGCACTTAAATCCTCCGACTGCACTTCGTCAAGCTTTGGGTGAACACGAAACTTCCAACCAAAGCTATCTGGTTACATCGTCACTCAAGGTTCTTCCGTCCTCTGGCAAGATCGATGAGGGCGCTCGTGTTCAGCTTACTGGTCTTCGTATTGTTCATCGGAGCACCAGTTGCGGCAAACGAAAGGGAGATAACTCTTTATCAAAACACGAACTTCAAGAGCTCCTTCCTTGACATCCGTGGAGCTGAAGTCCAAACCTGCTACAACTTGCTCTGCAAAGGCTTTGAGAACGTCGCTTCCTCCGCGGACTGGAGCGGCTGGCCTGAAAAAGCGTCCGGACATGCGGGGCCACCATTCCTGGTATTTTTCACCAAGAAAAACTGCAAGGGTAGCTATCGAGGCTACAGCACCTACGGCGAATCCTTTCCGTCTGACT
Source organism: Phytophthora fragariae (assembly GCA_009729435.1). NCBI lineage: Eukaryota > Oomycota > Peronosporomycetes > Peronosporales > Peronosporaceae > Phytophthora > Phytophthora fragariae. Next base: position 628,142 of record QQOI01000027.1, read on the forward strand.
TCGCAGCAGTCGGCTTGAGCGATAAAATCGTGTCGCTGATCGTGTACGACAAGAACTTCATCGATATTGACAAGACCATAACGTTCTGCGAGGACACGGAGCTTACGACAGTCACGGTCAGCAATGCTTCGAGTAGGTTTGACGCTTCCACGGAGTGGGCGGACGAGAGGAAGACACTAAGTGGCGCTTGCTCTATTCAACTATCCTGTAGGTTTTTAAGCTAAGCAGGAAATTGGTAGTGCAATGCCTACGTTTAGTTTTATCCGGGGGTAGTGAATGGTGCGGCGATAACAGGCAGATCTTACAGGAATTCAACCGTGCCGTTGGCACTGGTGGCGTTGATCATTTCAGTCACTCCACAAACGTATTCCACGCGATCATACCCACCAGCATATATGACATTGAACGATGAGATGGTATCGCTCAATCCGTCCAGTTGAAAGTTTGTTGGGAAGTCGGGATTGGTGTCGCTCTGTGTTCTGACTTTCCACCACTTGGCTTTAGGCGCCTTGCAATTTGCGGCGCTGTAGAACACTATGATAGTGTTGCCATTATTGTAATGGGATCCTGCCTCGGGAAGCCCACTCCACTTGGCGGACGTGGCACGATTGTCCAGGTTTCCGCACTTTGAAAAGCTGTAACAGATGTCGACCGAAACGTGGGTGATCCTCGTGAGTCTTTGCTTGAAGTTTACGTCCCCGAAGAGATCCACGTAGCCAGCTTGGACACTCGATGCCAACATAACACCGAGAAGAAGCAGGACAATCGGAGAGCAGCTTTTCGTCATTGACGTTTTGCGCTTTGGGTTGATGTAGGAAAAAAGGAAATGTGTAGGTCAGAAGGATCGCCACCGTGGGGGAAGAGCTTCATCGGTCGATATAGTGAAATGTGTAGTAGAATACGGATGGTCGTATTCACGTACCGCCACCCAACTTTGGTGGAGCTGACCTTGCATTCTCGTTCTTTATTATCCGCTGTACAAGATATGAAAAGTGGAACGAGTTTTGAGAGACAGCTAGCAAAGCGTCATAGTTCAATGATTGAATGTTATATTGTGAGGAAAATCTGTTGCCTTTTGCACTCTGCAGGCACTTGTTGGACGGAAACTACTCAATTGCTGCGGTTCGAGTGTCAACTGTGAGAGGCTTGGAACATGCAGACTCTACACTTGAAATCTCCCACGCATTGATCACCAGGAACGAGGAAATGTTGAAGGGGAAAGAATCGGGGAATCCAAGATCTCCGTCGCTTTGCGAATCGACAGGCCACCACTTGTAGTCGGAAGTGCAATTTCTGTCGGTGTAAAAGGCAATCATGGCGGATCCCCCCTCGAACGCGACTCCTGTTTCTGGAAGTCCGCCACACTTGGCAGACGTCGAAGCGAAGTTCGAGTCGGCACAAACGAGATCGTAGCACACATCCGTCTGCACATCGTTGACCCTTGTGAGCTTGTGCTCGAAGTTTGTATCTTGGAAAAACTCGACGTAGCTCGCTTGGGCGCACATTGCCAAGAAAGTGCCACCAATGGCTGCAAAGGCAGCCTTTTGCTGAAGTATTCTTGAGGGTGTCGCCATGATGACTTTGATGGTGGTGATGGCGGTGAAAATTGAAAGTGATCGAACGGTTGACGGTGCGTCCTATCCTCGATCTGTTACAAATAGATGGGATCGAGTTATGACGTTCTCCTCCTGTGACAAAAGCCTGAGATGGTGGTGAATCTCTCGAATCTTTAGTACATAGTGAAGTTCCGGGAGAGTTTCTAAATCTCCACTCGTGTTTGTTCACGATAACCGTTTAACTGAACTGTCCTACGCAGGAGCTTGCGGAATTATCTTTAAGTGAATGTTTCCTAGTCATTATTATCATCTATGGATACCCAGAAACGTCCGAGTGGACACAGCTACGCCCGATCAAAACGATCAAACCCCAGGACTGTAGTTTCAGCTGAACATAAATAGAGGGTGGTTAACCCCGGATCAAAAAGATCAAAATTCCGGGACCACTTTGTATATCTAAGCAGCACAACTTTTTTTATGAACGTTACTCAGTACGGACCTCCCCTAGGCTAAGCCGAAGCAGTGATGGTGTTGTTGTCTAACGCACCACTTCCGCTTCCAAATGTGCTGTTGGTAGTCGCATTTCCTCCAACGTCAATCTCTGCAGACTCGGTGGTGCAGATATCCCACCCACTGCCCACTCTCGTCTTCTTCGTGTGCCACACCATGAAAGCTGAAATCTCGTCGTTGATCCCGTCGAGTCGGAAATTCGAGGGAAAGTAGAGGTCGCCGTCGCTCTGCGTCTTGATCCGCCACCAAATATTGTGCTCCAGGCAGTCTCTGTCGGTGTAAAACGAGATCATAGCGTCGTCACCGTTGGCCATCTTCTCGCTCAGTCCGCCCCATTTGGCAGACGTGACGGTGTTGTCCAGCGCGCCGCATGCGAAGCTGTAGCACTGGTCGTACTCGATGTCTTCGATCCTCGACAGCTTGTGCTTGTGATCCGCATCCTTGTAGAGCTCCACCCAACCTGCTTGGACTATGGCGATTAACAAGATGCTGGCGAGGATGCAGCTCTGTTGTTGTAGGGTCTTCATCGGAGCTGGGTTGGTGTTTATGAGGAAGATTGAAATGTGAGAGTAGGTCCTTGGATTGGCAGTGAATTAAGTATCAAATTAAGTTCATGCGAATTGAAGGCAACACCGGCTTGCAAGAGATTCAGGGCTCCACATATTTGGCAATCACTGATAAACCTGATCAGATTGGGTTCGTTTGTACAAACTTAATGCATTCAAACTTCTGCTTGCAAAATTTACCCACGATGCGACGCTACAATATTTGTTGCCGGGTATCCTTGCGCGAGCGAATAAAATATACTTCGAAGTATAAACGATTTCGAACATCAGTGGTACTGTAGCAGCTTGATATTTCGATCTTGTTGAAATTCTGGATCTAAGCGTGGCTCGAAACCAGAAATCTATTCTGTTCCTAGCTAGCACGACTTCTTGGATTGAGGATCTTGTCGGTTGATAAGCATCGTATTTGAAGTTTGTACGAAAAACAAGAGAAACTATTTACCTTATTTACGCTATTCCCCTTCAGTGTTGATTACAGCTGCACTTCTCACTCATTGTTGACACTTGCGTTGAAGGGGACGTAAGCGCCTGACTCAGAACAGACATACTCCTCGTTGTCGGCGTTCCCTTCCTTGACCACCATGAAAGAGGAAATGGCGTCATTGATTCTGTCAGCCTTGAAATCCTTCGGAAAATGTAACTTGCCGCCGCTCTGCGTCTTGGCAGGCCACGATTTGTGCTTTGAAGTGCATCCTCGGTCCGTGTAAAACATGATTTTGGTGGACATGTCTCCAATGCCATTTTACGGCGGCTGCAACTGCCCCGGCCACAGCCTACACTTCCTACCAAGAATGGCGAATTGCTGACCATTCCCGGTATTGGAATCAACGACAAGGTTTCCTCTATCATGAACTAGTGTGACGATTGCGAACGGAACTCACATGCGCGCGGGAATGAAGCGATATTATCCGACACGACCGAGCTTGATGTAGCAAAATATCACGTTTTCTCGCTGACTTTCACCGTTTCAGTTGAAGCAAGGCTTTGCTTTTTTCTGCTTCGTTTGGGACCACTGTTTGCGCAGGTTTATGAAGGAAACAATTGCATCATTCATAGAATTCGATGCGACGTAGTTCCTGATACTGAAACTTCTACATGTACTTCGAAGTACCACAAATCAATTTACTTCTGGCCGCTAACGCATCTCACCAAGAAAAATACGAGGGATGTCACTCCCCCTTTTCACCTTCTGCATCTTACTGATTTCATCCCACGTGGCGGGGACGTCGAACTGGATCGGGCTCTATCAAGATGCACACTTCAGCGGACTCGTTCAAAGTCTTCGAGATGTCGAGACTCAAACTTGCTACAACCTGCTGTGCGACGGCGTGAGCAACGTGGCTTCGTCCGCTACCTGGCTCGGATGGACATCCACATTGTCTGACAGCAGCCTACCGATTATCACGTTCTTCATGGACAAGGACTGCAAAGGGACCTCTCGAGGATACAAAGCCAGCGGGGATGAGTACCCGTCGGACTTTGCCGCTGATGGAATCGACAACAAAATCACGTCTCTGATCGTGTTCACCAGGAATGTGATCGACGTAGACAAGACCGTCACTTTTTGTGAGGGTAACGCCGAGAGAGGAGTCCTATGCACGGATATGGGGACATCCCACATCGGTAATTCTACGCTCATCCATGGAAACATAACCTAGAACCTAGTCCAGTAGTACGACCCGACCGTATAACAACAAATTCGAAGTCAGATCATTTCTGGTAGAATCAAAGAGCTGCTCCTACTAGGATATCAGCAGTTCGATAAAAATCACGTCTGGATAAAGATGAGCATTACCAAAGACTCGGTATTTTTTCATTCTTCAATTTGCGTCCTTCCAGTATCAACGACAAACCGCCATGTCTGTGTTGATGGCTTCGCTCCTTCTCGCCTTGACTGTCGCAGCCTCCATTGCCGTCGTTGCTGGTGAATTTTCCGGGCAGATTCAGCTTTACCGAGACACCAGCTATCGGTACAATCTGGTATTGTTTGCGTTTACAAAGTCCAACCGCTGTTTCAACCTGGCGTGCAACGACTACAATGACGCAGTCTCGTCCGTGGACTGGTCAGGGCTTCCGACCACAGCGAGTTACGACGGCGTGACCAAGGCACACATCGTGTTTTACACCGACACGGACTGTACGGGCCAGAACAAGCAGTTCCCGACTTCATGGGGCAAGGTTCCGTCCTTTGTGGATTACGACATGAACGATGCGATCTCGTCTTTCATGGTGCTCGAGACCTCGAAAGAAATCGAGAACGGGAAAATCAATTTGTGCTCGCTCGAGTCGACCACCCTCGCTGCCGACCTGAACGCGACTGCGGGAATTGATACGCAGACATCCAACAACGTGAGTTCATCGTAAGCGTTTAGTTGTAGTGCTTGGGTTCGGTAACGTTAGTATTTCGAAGATTGTTTGGAATACATTCCACGTTATCTGTTCATCACACGATTCTTTGTAGCTAGTGGGTCTAGGTTGGTTGGTTGACGTGACGTTGTCAAGCGGTCAGAGATACACTTGGCTGCTTGGTTAGTTTGCTACTCGCGCAACCCGAGGATCATGGGTTTTCACGCTTCTCGTAGCCTCTGTGTGGCGGCGTACATGTACCAGATTGCCTCCGCCCACGAAACAGCCTACACCATTGATGCAACCACGGCAGACGAATCGGCGGTGAACGGTTCTACTTGGACGGGGGAGCTGAAGCTGTACAAGGACGCGAACTTCCGGTCGCTGCTGCTCACACTCACCTTCAATACGGCTAATTTGTGCTTCAATTTGGCCTGCGGCGACATTGACGACGAAATCTCGTCGGCTTCCTGGAAAGGGTTGCCGGTTAAAGCCTTCTTCCCTGGTGGCACAACTTCGCTGCTCGTGTTTTACCGAGACATCGACTGCACAGGAGACAGTCAAGGGTGGCCAACATCCTACGAGAAAGCGCCAAACTTCGGCGCGGTTGAAATGAACGACGCGGCTTCGTCTTTCATGTTTGTGGAGCTCGCCTTCGGGGTGGAAAACGGCGTCCACGAAATCTGTGACTACAAGATGACTAGCAATGATTAACTGCGACTGCATGAGCTGAAAAAATATACGTGCAATTACCATGCTCTGTTTTATTTCAGAGATTTTCGCGTAAATTTGACTAAAAGTGCGCAAAGTTGTAGCTCAAACCAGGGTTTGGAACAATGCAATGTCATATTTATTGGGTCTCCGAATCGAGACCAATAAATAATTGGCCTAATTGCTAATCGATTTCCAGTAACAGCATGAGACGTGGTGTTCGCTCCATCGTATGGGAGTACACGCATGTGAAAATGTTGGAATTTGTCCACAGTGCGTTCATTGGAATCAGGAGGGGTTTACCTCAAGAACCTTTCCGCCGCGCACACAGACTTCAGCGAATAGTATCCACATCCCAACAGGCGCGACCCAGTCACCGCGAATAACCACATGTACAAGAAAATGTATTGATATTTTGTTAGATAAGGGCATTTACCGCAATCTAAGCGATGAACGTGTTCCACGAGGTTCGACATGCCCATGCTGCGCCTTGCTTGCGCCTAACGAAGCATATACGACACATAAAGTAGTCGAAGCCCTCGGGCGTATAGTACGATGTCGCGGTTCGAGGCGCGGTCGGACATGCGTGGTTCGAGCTGTAGACGACGGGGTGAGTGCAGACGAAAAGTGAGCTGATGAGCGCACTGTTTCGAGTAGCAGCAACCTACTGCGATCCACAGATTCAAAGCGAGAGCGAGAGCCACTCGATCTACATAGCCTCACTCAACGCCAACCGTGTCAAGGACACTGAAATCCACTGTTCTGGGGTCCTAAAAATATTGAGTGTTATTGAGGTCAGAGGGTCAATAAATAATTGCAGTTACTGAATTGCCAATTACGGTTACTGGTATTGGAAAATTCCAAACCCTGGCTCAAACACCCAAAGACTTCCACTCGCGCAAAGAAACCTCTCTCCTCGTCAGAAGAAGAGAGCTAGAGTTGGGTCTTCTTCGACGATGCCACCTGTGCCCACACTGGTAAAGTTGCAAACGTTCGACTCGCCTCGCTTGGCGATTGCAGCACTTGTGGTCGCCTTCGTCCTGACCATGAAGGACGAGATGGTGCCTTTCAACTGGTTGAAGTTGCGAACTCCCGCGGCGATGGAAAGGCGAGCTGTTCCTCTGTGGCCTGTGCAGTCGGCTTCGATGTAGAAGATGAGGGTGTCCCGTCAGATATTGATAACAGGTTATACTGGTAGTGCCTTCGGTTACGAAGTGTACGTACAGCCCAAACAGGATTAATTCGGGGCACGCCATATGTGGCACACACGAAACAAAAGTATACAAACTTTAAGTTAAATCGTTTAATAATCTCAAAAACCGCATGCTTTCTCAGAGCCCACGGAAAAATAGAGGCTTTCACGTTAAACAGCCAACTAATTGAGTAGGATATACGATTCCAGAGATAACGTGAAAGCGTTAAGTACGACAACGCCGGGCCTCGATTTCAAGTTCAAACTTTGAACCTCTGTTTTGCGTACATGTTTTGGTATAGCATTGCACCGCACAAGCGACAGTTCTAGACTCAAGCGAGAATTATTACGTGTTGTATGCTAGCAGCACTGCTAAAGATGAGATCGATGATGCCTCTAGTAAAAATAAATACATTCATTGCCTACGATAGCACCAGACGATAGCACCAGGTTGACGTAGCTTGAGGTTGGCAACTAGTAGTGAGCGGCGTAGATAAACGAGTAGCTGTGTGGAGCCTTTTCCGTACCGTGTTGAGTCTTGCTTCTTCGGCACCACAGCAGCGGAGTTTTTGCCGTGAGAACGGAGGGGGGCTGCTGCGGCGACCGAAAAAGCAAGACTGAGGGTGGTGGCGGCGGCCTAAGCTAGATTGATTGAATAAAATTGACCTTTTGGCTCAGAATTCCGGGAACCCTCTTCTACGGAGAGTTCCTTGGAAATCCGTCGGTGGTTCCAGCACGGATGTCGCGCAGATACTGCTGCTGCGAAGCAGGCGCAGGAGATGCGCAATTCTTCAGAGATAGCATTTATCAGATATCAAAACGTAAAGTACACGAGCACTATAATATAATATTTTGTAATGTCATTTACTGTAAACGTAGCAATACACGAGCTCTATAATTGGGGCGAAGCCCCCCCTATAATCATGAGACTCCTATTTACATTCCGATTTATCTCATTTAGTTTTTACGAATCGGTAACGATTAAGTTTGAGAATGGGTTAGGGTATCAATTTGGAATCGTGAGACCTGGGGGCTAAATGTGGGCAAAAAAACTTGGTTTAGCGTTTGATTGAGATAAGGACGAAGAGTCGTCCGTCGGTTCTGGCTTGTCGGTTACGACCGTCTGGTCGCTAAAGAGAGTTCGATTTTAGCTCCACACTAAGCGCCCGTTCGTACCCGACGCCTCAGAAAAGGCTTAAAACCGTACTTTTTATCTGGCTTGTAGCAGGAGTATGTTGGCTTAAGACCCCTTATTGGGGGCAAAATAGGTCTTAATACGTAGCAAAACCTGCATTTTGTTATAATTGGTTAAAAAGGGTACATACGTAATTACGCATCGACCGCATTATTTACGAACCGACGAGGGAGCGAGCTTCGAGCGCCATTGCGAGCTTGGATCAGCAGCTGCTAGGCGGGTCTCCTGCATACAGGTGCCGGAGGCTTCTGCAGACGTAACCGACGTGATCTCGTGGCTTTGGGTGTGATGGCATTCGGTGTGGTGATAGTGGAGGCGCCAGCGTGGCGTGTTGGTGTTGGCGCATGCGGGATTACGGGTGCGGTATCGTCATTGCGAGCTTGACGAAGCTACTGGTGCCGCACCGTGAGCGCCTACGTCTGCGACGACCGCTATGGCGACGGTGGCGCAGCGCGAAATCAGGCGCAAAACAGCATTGATGATTGGAGTCAATACTTATGAGAGTTGCTACATCGATCCGATTACAGAAGACGACAGCAACGATAGCACTATAATAGTGGCAGCGTGGATAAAATTTATCATTGCAATTTTTAAGGTGGCCGTGGGCGTGCAGCTCACGGACTCGACGTCCATCGACACGGAGATCCAGGCCGTGTGCGACGCCTACTCGTCGTACCCGGACGCCATCGAGGCCGTGTATGTCGGCAACGAGGACCTGGTGAACGGCGACTACGGCACCTTCAGCGCCGACACGCTGGCCGGCTACATCTCGCAGATCAAGGAGTGCACCGGCAACGCCGTGTCCGTCGGCGCATCAACGAGTGGCTGAACGCGTCCACGCTGACCGCGGCCTGCGACTTCATCGGTGTCAACATCTACCCGTTCTTCACCGAGGCCGACGGCACGTCGGTGTCCAAGCTCGAGGCCCAGTGGGCGAGGATGCTGGCCGCCGGCTACGACGAGAGCAAGCTGCATCTGACCGAGACGGGCTGGCCCTACGAGGGCGACGACTACGAGGGCAACTCGCCGTCCTACGACGGCATGCAGCAGTACCTGGACGACTGGGCCACCTGGTCCTCCAGCGTCCAGTCCAGCTACTGGTTCATGATGTACGACACGACCGTGATCTACACAGGCGCCAACTACGAGACCCACTTTGGCGTCTTCGGCGACGACATGGTGGCCCATGTGACCATCACCGGGCGGCAGCAGCTCCAGCACGGGCACGACGTCGTCCACGACCACGGACGACTCGACCCAGCAGCAAACCACGCAGAGCTCGGCGTCGACCGTTGCGGACGACTCGACCCAGCAGCAGACCGTGACGGGAGTCTTCAGCGTCCACGACGGCCGATGACTCGACGCAGCAGCAGTCTGTGACGGAGGCGTCGGCTTCGCAGGAGACGGAGACGGCCACATCGGCCCCGACCTCAGTGGACGCCTCGGCGGAAGAGGACGACAGCACCGTCTCGGCCACGGACAGCCCCTCGGTGACCCCGGCGGCCACGACGTCGACCACTTCCACGACCACGACCGCGGCCAACTGCGCGGTGGTTGGTCGCCACTGGCCGCTGAATTTTGAAGAGGAGCGAGAGACTTTGGATGGGGAGGAGAACCGAATGCATTTCACGCTTCCACGTTAATATCTACTTCGTGATAGATTTTTTTCATGCTCTCAACTTGCTTTGCCGATCTCGCATCCTTGATTTGAGTGAGCCCCGTCACGTCAGCGCCGAATCCTCGCAAAGGCGAGTCCGGCGCAGTGTGGCGTGCCGGCGAGAACGCGGCGTCGTAGTCGACATCTGCCGCTTGTCTTTCAAACGAGACGGCGGCGGCCGGCCTCTGCAATGCAGGCTGATGCAGAGTCTGCATCAGCCTTGCAACCTACTTTTGCTCTACCGAGTCGCTTGGGTCAGGGTCTTTTCAACCAGCCGTTTTAGGACATCAAGCTGGTTTCTATTATATTTCGGGTGTTTCAAGTCATAATCGGGCTCGTTTGGGAAATACAGCTGTATTTTGACAAAAAGAGGACAGTGGCTAGCCGCACAGAACGTTCTGTACAATGTTCTGTCCAATTACAGAACAGCACACAGAACAATACCTTTAACAATTTGTATGCTACCCTTCAAACATTATATAGTACAAATTTCGTAGTTGGTACGGCACACAAACAACTATCGACCTTCTCTCTCACAAATATCTTCAGAGAAACACACACACCTCCTCGTTCTAGTACTAGGCGTTGTACCATCGGTGTTTCGTTGCTGTTAGCGCATTTACTTAGAGTACGATGCAACACCACACCATCAAACTCGGTATATCTCGTTAGCGTAGTAGGTAACGTGAGCTTAGTCTCCACGCCCCAGCCTACTTCGATCTCGTCGGTGTTGTAGGGACATTTCCTGGGACGCCAAGACAATTTGTTGTTTTGAGCGCATCAGAGTATGTTACAATGGCAGAGCCAGCTCTTGAAGTCTTGATATCGTTGGTCATTGAGTTGGTGAAAACAACAACCTAACACTTACCTCTGCACCTATCAGCGTATTACATGTATAGAACTCGACCGTGTACATAACTACATTTAACGTATGTGGCAGCCTTGGAACTGTTTATTTGCTGGCTAGTAAACTGCATCATCAGCGATATATAGCACTTGACCTACGCACCTACCATGGATATGTTCATGATCGCACGCGGTGTGGTCACTATGCCGACACCAACATTTCTTAATTCTATCTACGTTTATGTGCGAGGTCCTGTGGAGCCGAAATAACACCATTATTTACAACAAAGCGCTGTCAATCTGTGTGTGTGTGTGTTTCTATGGGGTCGTGAAAGAGGTGCAATGAAAAGATTTCGCCTTTTTTCTGCATCCCTGAACAAACCTCAGGGTCTTTGTCTTTTTGTCTGCGTCACAGACAGCGTCAATAGCGTATGCGACTCACGATGATGAATCCGTCAAACTCTTGGACTTAAGGACATTGACTTCACGACGGCTTTGGCTCGCGTTGAGACTCTCATACAATCATGCCAGTTTGACGGCCCATTGCGCTATACTTACGTCACTGATGCCGCGCCCTTTCGTTATATTCTCTCATGACCACCCCTTGAGTATCCACTCTTCAATGCGTAGCGCACGAAGTTCGTGGGTGGGGAGATGTGGCAAAGCGGTGCTTTCATGCGCTTAGTTGTCAGTGCCTAAATACCGGTGTCAGCAAGGATACGCAAGGATACGCATTTCACCTAGCTTGTAAGTGTAGTTGTCTGGTGTTAAACGTTCTAAATTAAGTACTTCTTCAAAAAAGTTCTAAATTAAGTACTTCTGCGGTATAGGCAACGCCTGACACGCGGTGGTTTCTAATTTGATTTATTAGAGAAAAAGAAATCGGGGAACGCACTACATGGAGCAAGCTTTGCCTCCGCGCAAGCGAGGAGCTAATCGCGATCAAGCGGGTGGTCGTACGGCGATATCGGCTGTGTCTAAGAAACAAAGGCGTGGTGCTCAGGCCTTAGCCGCTACAGCTCGAAGGAGCGTCGATAATGGTGGTCAACCCGGTGACAGCAGCTCGGAAAGCAGGGAAGGGAAACGACGTCACAGTGACGGTGTCAGCAACAGTGACTCAGACAGTATCTCTGGTCAAAGCCAAAGTGAACGGTCCAACAGTGGTACTGATGGAGCCCGTGGTGATAAATATGCAGGTGATGTGCTGATCACCCGTGTACCTGACTCGGCGGGAAATGTGCGCACCCAAATTGAAGATATTGGAATTGCAGCGGATGAGCATGCGAGTTCTATTGAAGATAAGGCGAAATTGTCGGCAGCTAATGATTGTTTAAGTGGCTTCGACAAAGAATTTGTTTCATGGGCTGCTTTTGAAGAAGCATTCAAAGACTATTGTAGAGCTACTTTTCAGGTCTTCTCGCGACGCAGTTCCAAATCTGTCATATCCCGGAACAAGCAGATTTCGGACAGATTGGCGAAAGCAAAAACAAAACGTGGGTTAAGTGTGCAGAGATTTCCTAAGTGGATGGAAGACGCAAATTTGGATTACAGCGTTTCGTTTTGGTGTAAGCACGCTCGCAGCCGTGATTCAGAAGGAAGTGGCAAGCGAACGCATCGAATCAGAGTTGGTTCAGGCTGCACTGCTCATTTTTCATGCACGCTAGAAGCAATGGGAACAGGATACAGAATACGAGTGGCGTCGGAAGGAATCAAGCATAATCACAAGCTAAGTAAACTTACATTCGACCGGTATCCTGAAAACCGAGCCGTGAGCGACCCTGTGATGTTGGCCAGGGTAGATGCAATGCGGAAGAGTGGGGCTAAGGCAAGAGGTATACTGATGTATTTACGAGAGGAGTGCGGTGCGTGATATATGACGACCTGTTACAATAAATTTGATGATCTAATTGACTAACTGGAGTGGGGGGTTGTAATGTATATACCAGCCAACAAAGCGACCATACTGAAAGATATTCACAACTTGATGGCCCGGTTAAAAGCATCAAGTAACCCGGGTGATACGGACGCTGACTGTGCAGAATCCGTGTTGAGAGACCTCTGCGAACACGACAAGGGGGCGGTCGCTTCGTTGTTTGTTGACTCTACCCGTGTTCTACAAACAGCTTCGTTTCAGTCACGTAAAATGCGGCGTCTATTTGCTGCGTTCCCAGAAGTATTACTTGTCGACACAACATTTGGTACTAACGTTAATCGGTACAAGTTGTTTAGCTTTGTCGTGCATGATATTCATGGCAAGGTAAGGTTCTTAGAGCTGACCGCTTAGATTCGTTGCATCGACATGATATGTTTTCGTTTCAATTTCACAGGGTCAGTACGTACAGCACGCCCTCATGACATCTGAATCGAAGGCTCACATGAAAGATGCCGTGAGCAGTTTCAAGAAAAACAAACCCTGGTTGGCGATCAATACGAGTGATTGTTACTGACAAAGACAAAAAAGAGCGTAGCGTACTTGCTGAAGCCTTTCCCCAAGCAAGGATGCTCCTGTGCCAATTTCATGTCATCTCCTACCTTGAGAAAAAAGTGAGTTATTGATTTCATCCCCCTTTGTAGTTTTGTGTCACTTACCCGTGAACGTTTAGGTTGTGGCACTATGTGATGGAAGTCAGGAGCACAAACAGGCATTGAAGGACATTTTTGCAGCTATGGTGTACGCTAACAGCGCACTACAGTATGAAAGATGTAAGACGCTACTAATGCAGCAGCTCGGCAACCACAAGGAGCATCCGCTGTTCAAGTACTTCCTAAAAAACTGGGACGGAATAACGGAAGAGTGGGTGTCGTATCAACGATCCAATGTTCCGCATCTTGGGAACAACACTAATAACCGGTACCAGTCATGCCAAACTTCAGTTGTCCAATGAGTCATGCTAACACGAATGTTTCCTTTTTATTTCTAGCATTGAGGCCAAATGGGCCAAATTGAAGGATCTCATTCGTCCCTCAGCTAGCGTTTACGAGTGTCTTGCCACGCTACTTGGCCTACAAGGCATATGTGAAAATGAATATGAAGTTGAGCTCAACAAGATCGGCACGTTTTGCTTACCAAATGACGACGAATATCAATGCATGGACAAACGACAGCTTGGAGAGCTAAAGCAATTGGCCAATATGGTGAGCATGCATGCATTCGACATGATAAATGTAAGTACTCTATACTTGCTTCTAAACCCGTACTATGCACGCGCTTACGCTGCTCGTATTGCGTTCAATTTTGTTTTAGGCCGAGTTCAAGGCTGCGCTCCGAGTCTCAACCTCGTATAAGATCTGTATTCGTCAAGATTCTGTGGTCGAACTTTTAAATGAAGACGAAAAACGGCAGCATCTCCTTTCCCTCGAGGTGCACATCTAATTCTCTATAATAACTTAATGAGTCATTCTCTGACACGTACGTATACGCACAGGATTTTACATGCTCATGCATTTTTTCCCAAACACAGCTTCTTCCATGTCGCCACGCGTTTTAATATCGACGTTCCACGATCGCATTCGCAGGCACTCAATTTGAGTCGATTATTCCCTTCAAAATATCAACACAAGGTGGTGTATCAAACAAGAGCTGAACGACATTAGCAGCACCGAACATGCACTTCAACATCCCGTCCGCTACAGAAAGGCAACTAAAGAAGCCAAACCGAAGACCCCTTCACAAAAGTACCACGAAGTGAAGTCAATAATGCGCGATCTCACTGAAATTATGCAGGACATGGGGACTGAGCATTTCAACAAGTGTTTGTCCGCGTTAAAACTGTTTCGAGATACGTGTCTTGAGGGATGTATTCCGGAAATCATTTCTGTAGATACTAAAGAGGCCCCCGATTATATCCTCGATGACCTCGGTACTCTGGAACAGAGATGCGATAATTCCGAGCCCGATGTGGACTACGCGACAGCGCACAAGTTAATATCCCCGCACTCAAGCACGCTAGAAGGACCACCAAGTGGTCTTTCCCGGATAACAGATCTCAACACTTCCCTCGACGGACGGACTATAAACCCTGTTCCAAAGCCGGTCGATTATACAAAACAAACTTCAGAATCTGTTGACCCGACCGTGCATGGGTTACTAGAAGATAAGCAACGAAGATGTCGTTTTACGTTGGCAAAAGCATCAACAATTGTTGGCAACATAAAGAAGAAGGATAAAAGGGAGGTGTCTCGAGGGAAGCGCCTTAAGACGGTGAGGATTAAAGCAGATGAATTAGCCAGAAGCTGCGCTCCCGAAAACCAGTCTCTGCGATCACTTCAAATGCTCCTGGATCAAAATTACTGCTACAAAATATGTCACCCAACGGTACGTATATGTAGCACCAGCGTTATCGATGCTAATCTTTAACATTTCGTTTATGAAATGTCTACAGATAGTAGCATTCGACATCAAACAGTTCCCGCAAGGCCCTGTTTGCGCTACATTTAAAGACGACGAGATTGTACCTGTTTCTGTCGATTATGTTCTAGATCGCGATGGAACTGAGCGGTGCCAAAAAGCAATACGAAAGTTCGAGCATGACTCTGGTATGATTTTGCACGATGACGATGAAATAGACGAAGTGGTGGTGGTGTATGTTGAAAACTACGACATATTGAAAGCCAAAGACGTAGCAACGATGGTGGAGTTCCATAAGGCGCACTCGATTCTAAAGAAGGTGGAACGCGCAATGGATTGGGTGTCCTCGTTAAAGGACACGAGTATCATGATTGGCTTCGATGAGTTTTCTGCGTGTGATAAGGTACGACGTAGTGATGTCAATTGTTAATTTATTAACTCTAAAGTTTGTTGCTTACGTGTTGTCTCTGTAACAGAGTGAACACAATCTAGCCATAAGCTTGTGCAAGCTCAAAGAATGCCGTCTTGGAAACGACTTTATATATGGCGATGCAATACTGACGTATTGTGGCCAGAGTTGGCTCAACACTTCCTGCATATTTACCGGAGTGCTTCACTTACGCAACAAATTCCCTCTCACTGGATTTGTCCACCCCGGATTTACACAGATGAACCCGATCTATCCTGTACCAAGACTTGCAGATGCAGATAAACTCCAGTACTCCAAGCATCTCTTCTGCAGAAACTCGGTAGCCGGCGTGCTACATGCGACAGAAAATCACTGGACTGCTTTTATTTACTTTCCTTCCGGGATACCAGAAAGCAAGAGTTGCATTCACAACGGCGACAGCAGAGTTCACGATATACCAAGCTGCATATTATACGACTGCGCCAAATCTCACTACGACGAGACAAAATCTCTGGTAATTGAACTGCTGGACGCGCATCAACATCACGGGGTAACTTTTGTCCAAGACACGCTACCAAAAATGAATGACGGATTCAACTGTGGCCCGCTCTCACTTCTTTTTCTCGAAGTTCACCTGAGTGATTCATCACTATGGACGAGAAAGCTGACGGGATCTCTAGATTACTACAGGCTTCGCTATCTTCGACACTCTCTTGACATTATCAATGAATAAATATGCTTCATATTCTAAACAGCACAAACTGTTAGCCAGAGTTTTATGAGTGTATCCATGTCTTCTCAAAAACATGATCGTGGTTTTGGAAGCGGGGTGTTTGGTTGAAGTGCTCAAATGTGTACTTTCTCCTGGCCTTGGACAGGTGAAAGTAACTTTTGCGAGGTTGGGTGAAGGGCTCAGTCTAATCGATTTGCTCTGGCCTCGCTGAAGTCGCCTCTGGTCTCCAACCGTTTCCGGAAAACACAACGAATGGCTGCAAGACAAGACTCCAAACTGCTCGACCAACCTCATCATTCTGCAATTTGCTACCAACTCAGCTAGTCTAGAAAACTACATCAATTTTAAACCCTCCTCGCCACACCCGGGCAGGAGGCGGTGTCAATGCAGCAACCTTTGTGCCCCAACACTGAGTGAAAATTACTTTTTATTGTCTCAGTCGAAGACCATGAAGGTGGTCTTCTTAAGATTGGTTTTGAAGGCGTCTGCTCGTGTGCAGAGTATTGCGGGTATCCCAATTACACTATGAGGTCGTTCTGTGCGTCGTTCTGTATGACCCCACAGAACAATGCACAGAACGATTGATTGTTCTGTCCGGCTAGCCACAGCCCAAAAAGAGCTGGTTTGGGCTCAAGTCGAACACGGCCTTAAGACCGTGTACTAATTTTGTAAATCATTATGATATGACTGTTATAATACATGTTACATGGTACTAAATATCCAGAGCTTCCCGGCCAAGCACGGCATTAGTTTAGAGAGGAAATGGATTTTCTACCGATAGTTGGGGGAGAGCCTTTGTTGAATCGGGAGTGCTTTAAAACCACAGGGCCACCGACGACGCTGATCATGGCAATTGATCGTGACTAATACACTACTGTACACTCCAGCACCACAGTAGAAAAATTACTTCAAGCGAAATACTGTATGTGGATCATCCACTGCCAGAACAGCACAAGATAGCGTTGCAACAGGACGTTTACAGTAATCCGGACCTTTTTGTTCGTGTGGCTAACACTCCAGCGAGTCAATTCCTACTCTCCACATTGTCGAATTTGCCACCAACAACCATGGCACTATCCATCCGTTTGGTCCGTGCTGTTCTCGCTGTTGCTGCCATTGCATCGTGTGCTAGCTGGTCCGCCAACGGGCAGGAGACCACCACCACGACGGTGTACACTGACCCTCAGCCCAGACGTATGGGGGTTCTCTTTACGGGCGACTCGATCACCGAGCAAGGTGACGACCCGACCGTCGATGGCTGGGTGACGCTGTTTCAATACCAGTACCAGCAGGGTGCTGACATCATCGTTCGCGGGATGTCCGGTTACAATTCCAGGTACGATAAAGTAGTCATTCACCTCTACGATATCTCCTAACAAGTTTGCTTGTCGATTGATCAGGTGGTTCCTCAAGTACGTAATGCCAACTCTGGAAAAAGAGCTCAAGGACGGCGTGTACATTCCGTCGATCATCACGGTCTGGCTTGGAGCCAATGACGCCGTGCTAACCAACGGCAGCAATGCGGATATGCACGTCCCACTAAAGGACTACACCGCTAACATGATCAAGATCGTAACGAAATTCCAGGCAGCGGCCCCTGACGCCAAGATCATCATGATCACGCCACCCCACGTGGACGATGCTGTCAGAGCCAAGAAAGCCAAAGAGCATAGCAAGGGTGTGGTTGACCGCTCTGACGCCAGGTCGGGACGCTACGCTCAGGCGTGCGTGGAGGTCGCTACCAAGACTGGAGTGTCAGTCTTGGACTTGTACAAGCTTTTCCACGCCATGCCTCTGGCGACACGAAACAAGCATCTCAAGGACGGTCTCCACTTCAGCCCTTCTGGCCACAAGATCGTCTACGATAAACTTCAAAACCTGATTCGGTCCAAGTTTCCGGAAGAGGGCAAGAAGCTCGATGTCTATCAGTTCCCATTCGTCGCTAAGTGGCGTGAGGAAGACCCCTACGTTCCGGTGAATAACACGTCGGCGTAAGCTGATGGTACGCGGATAACCAGTCCAAAGTGTAAGTCCACCGTTGAAACTTTCAATTGAGGCCTTCCTACAAATTGCATGTACATCCAATCCAGACTGCAAAAACGTTTCTGTTGTAGACTTCATTGCGTAGACAAATAAATCTCAAAACGTATTTTGGGGTTTCTCTGTGTTCGCAACTCCAACGACGACGCTGATCGTGGCAATTGATCGTGACTACGTAGTAATACACTACTGTACACTCCAGCACCACAGTAAAGTTTCTTGGGTTATGGCAGCTCCTAGGTGGGTAAAGATCTGTGAACTCCATCATCCATTCTTAGCTAAAACACGCTCATCGAAACAAAATACTACTACTAGTAGTAGTAAATCTTAAGCTCAAGATGAACAAGTTTGGAAAGTTGTTGAACCCGAGTGGTCTCTTGGTGGCGCAACTGAATAGTATGGCCGCCCTACTACAATTTCAATTGCTTCATTAGCGCTGCGATATCTCGCGCTACCTCCTCGTCCTCCTTGGTCTTCACTGGTACTGCTTTAGCCTTCAACATCCAAGTTGCTGCCTCCTTGGTTCGCTTCATCTTCATGTACGTCTAAGCAAAGGTCAGTCTTGTCCGTCTTTGATGCTGGCTCACCAGTTTCGCCAAATTCCATCAGTCTTGGTATGGTACCGCATTTCGCATGTAGCGGAACACACCCCATGTCATAGGTTTAGGGTAATTGTGCACTCGACCTCAAAAACGATGTGAAACCCATAATTTGGGACAGGTGACCATATTTTGGGGATTTACTACATGTAGCTCGGCGGATGAGGCCGTGAGCGAGAACGAGTCGGCAATGCCGACGCCGGCGGCGTTGCGCTCGGCCACCGTGTCGAGGATCTCCTGCGGGCAGATAGCCGAGCAGTTGAAGCACTTGACGCTAGCTAGCTGCTTGTCGGCGGCGACGTTCTGGGAGATGCACACATGCACGTGTGGCAGATAAGAGCGGGCTCCGGGGCTGTCGTGTTGGCCTACTGCACGCAGTGAGCTTCTCGGTGCAGATGGGTCCCTCTTCCGTGGACGTGTCGATGTAGCCATGCGAGTCGATGCACTGCAGATGGCCGCTGCACTCGGGGGGCTGCGGCGCGAAGCCCGACAGCGTCCTCGGCAGGGTTCGAAAACTGGGATAAATTTGTTTTGGGTTTTGGGATTTTCAAATATCCCGCCCACCCAAATTATCCCCAGTCGGGGTTATTTGGGTTGTAGCCATTCGGCTACCATACTTGAAAATTGTATGCGGTACTTAAGTAAAGTGAAATCGCAAACTCTATAACGGTGGAGCAGTGTCAATCTACCGGACAAACGCACCACACAAGTGAGATAAGCTTGCTTCGGTAAGCCTGTTCCATCTCGAAAGCGCTCGACTAATTCAAGGCTATCTTCACTTACCCGTATACAATTTTCAAGCTTAAAAATGACGTCATCGGCCTTAAAAAAAACAAAACCAAAACCCACCCACCCACGGTTCTTGTCACACCCACCCGGTCGAATTTCAAAACATGGGTTTTGGCGAACCCTGGTCCTCGGCCTCGCACTCGTGACGCTCCAACGATACTAAAAAAATTCTCTGAAATTTATTTCAGAGCTAAGGAGGGATCCGAGTGGACGTCTTATTCTTCAAACATACTATAACCTGGTAATTTATGGGTGATAGGTGATATTAGTCCATAGAGGTTTCGTAGAAAATCCCTGTAAGTACTCTACAGTTACTTTCATGAGTCATAATACCCTCTGAATATGATAAATTACTGGGATGTTGCTTGTAACGTCCACCTCGCCTAGGTACGAGTTTTGAAGGTTGCGCGTAGGGATCCCGTTCGCCCTCCATCTGGAGCACTTCTTAAATACGTACGAGTGTTGCCATATAAAACAAATATAACCTTACTAATTTATATATACATGGATGTAGTTTTACTTAGATAGCAAGTACTGATAAGGTATGCCGCTACTTCGTTCACGTGGTGTGTCCCTCCACCAAAGTGCGTTTAGATCTGGTTTGGGACTATACTTGCATTTGAAATACAGATGACTGGACCACTGAGGACGTGGTGACCCTCAAGTGTTGAAGCCTGCCCACCAAAACGCGGAGGCCTTGGTGGAGCCTTCGTGTTGAATGATCATCGTGATCCACCGTGGTGGGAGGTCTAGGTGACCCTCCTGCTTCCGTAAAGTTCATTTGCCGTTCACCACGGCATTGATACATCAACATTGGGGTACATCCCCACAGAGATATTGGGCTTCGACGCCCCCAGCGACTTTCAGGACTCTATAGTTTCTAGGTAAACACAAATAGAGGACCTCTTTAAACTCTGAAACTCTGAAATACAGATGACTGGCACGATGCAGATGGTGCGGCTGCGAAGCAGGCGCACCAGATGCTCCTCTTGGTCAATGGTACGAACCAAATCTTATCGATAAAGTTTCTAAGAGCATCTCCAGCGGCAAGTCCTAACGGCGGTTTTAATGTAAAAGTAACAACTTTCTAAAGTTCAGAGCTTCTTCATGCGAAGCGCGACTTTGTGTGTAAAATACCCATATTACGGGTGTATCGCTCTACGTGCACTTTTCTATTACGTCGTTGATTGGTCAATTCGAAGGTGTATCTGTTAAGCCGCGGTACACCGTTCACGCTATTTAGTCGTGCTTCGCAATTAGTCATGCTTCTGTACTTTTTCGTGACACGATGGACAACGAAGTTTCTTCAAAGAGCTGAAAATTGCTCAAAGACAGCGGATTTGGACAGATCTCAGTGTCTTAGATTTCTAGGAGAGCAAATATTACGGTTACAAGAACTGTTCAATTGGTCGACTTTCAACTACAAAAATCGTAAACCATTATTAGTCAGGGTCCGACTAATTAGCGTGAACGGAGTACATGCGAAATGCGGTACGTCAACGTGCAGTTCAAGTACTCATGTCCATGCTGTCGGATAAGCTCGAAGTCGCTCGCATCGTGTGGGAAAACCGTTTTACCCTCGGGGACCGGGATGTCTTGGGTAAAGTTTGGCGATCGTGTGAGCAGCTCCACGCTGGCGGCTACAAGGCAAAAAGCAAGGACACGACGACGTTATTATCAACGTGGTGCTATGGTTGTGCGGACTGCGCCCAACCTGTGAAGATACCTACAGCGATCCACATAAGGGGCTGGAACATGGGCAGCTCCGCGAAAGAAATCGCGTCGTCCTCGTTGTTCCACGTGATTGCCAGCGACACGACGGTCACCAGCACGATCAATATGAGGCTGAAAACGGCCAGCAGCTAACCAGCACAATTACAATCAGTACTCAATCAGAGTTGGTAGTATGTAGCAATACACTAAGCAATTCCTTGCCATTTTTCTTCCTCTATCCACCGCCAGTAGCTGCTGCTCGTTCCGGTGCTTCTGCCTTCCAGGATGTCACTTCAAGAAACCTCCATTTATCCGTAAACATGCGCCATTTACCTTGTACTGTATCCTGCTTTTACGGATAATACAGAGCTCTAAAGTGACGCTGTTTTACAATAACGAGAGCTGCGAAGATCAAGAAGATACATTTGAGCACCTAATTAGAAAAGAAGAAAGAACCTAGTGGCTGCTCGCTGCAGGGCAAAAGTCTCCGCTGATGGCAACAGAGTGTTGAACGCGCTGCCTCCGATCATGATGAAGCCAAATTGAAGTGCATGCACATAACCTGACCAGCGTTACTAATGCATCGCGCCAATTGTCCTCTACACTTTGCCATGTTGGCGAGACTACAGTACAAGCGCTATTACAAGTATCGGTTAGTTTGCTACTTGCGCAACCCGGGGATCATGGCTTTTCAAGCTACTCTTTGTGGCGGCGTGCATGTACCAAATTGCCTCCGCCCACGAAACAGCATACACCATCGATGCGACTACGGCAGACGAATCCGCGGTGAACGGTTCTACTTGCACAGGGGAACTAAAACTGTACAAGGACACGAACTTCCGGTCACTGCTGCTCACACTGACCTTCAATACGGCTAAGTTGTGCTTCAATTTGGCCTGCGCCGACATTGATGACGAAATTTCGTCGGCTTCCTGGAAAGGGTTACCGCTTAAAGCCTCCTTCACTGCTGCTCGTGTTTTACCGAGGAATTGACTGCACAGGAGACAGCCAAGCGTGGCCAGCATCCTACGAGAAAGCGCCAAACTTTGGTGCGGTTGAAATAAACGACGTGGCTTTCATGTTTGTGGAGCTCACCACCGGGGTGGAAAACGGCGTCCACAAAATCTGCGACTAACTTACAAGATGACGAGTGACGGGGGTTAACAGCAACTGCACGAGCTGAAAAAAATGCACGTGCAATTACCAAGCTCTGTTTTATTCTCGTGTGAATTTGACTAAAAGAGCGCAAAGTTGTAGCTCAAACACTCAAAGGCTTCCACTCGATGGAAGTAACATCCGTCCTCGTCAGAAGAAGAGAGCTAGAGTTGGGTCTTCTTCGACGATGCCACCTGTGCCCACACTGGTAAAGTTGCAAACGTTCGACTCGCCTCGCTTGGAGATTGCATCACTTGTGGTCGCCTTCGTCCTGACCATGAAGGACGAGATGGTGCCTTTCAACTGGTTGAAGTTGCGAACTCCCGCGGCGATGGAGAGGCGAGCTGTTCCTCTGTGGCCTGTGCAGTCGGCTTGACTGTAGAAGATGAGGGTGTCCGTGGATGAGTTCGGGAGCTTCTCCCACTTGGCGGATGCAGCTTTGTTGTCCAGGGCGTCACAATCCAAGCTGTAGCACCGACTGGCATAGTTGAACTTGATAGTGGTGAGCGGGTTCTTGTACTCGACACTGGAGTAGAGCTTGAGGAGCCCGTTAAAGTCTGCATCAGTAGCAGCTAGTGTACTACCGAGAAAGCTCAAGCAAAGGCAGAAATACCAAAGAGACTGCATTGCCAACCCGTGCGCAGATTGGGGAATGACCAAATACCCGTCGGAAGACTGCAACCACTATTGCCCCAACACACTAAATTCAGGAAATATTTGCGCGTTCATGAAATTACAGTCTGGTTGGGTGATACTCGGATTCTGAGCATCAAATATTGATAACAGGTTGGTTGAAAAAGTGCTAGCTTTACTAGAAATGAAATCAAGCAGAAAAAGTCACGCACTACTCGCAACATCGCTAAAGCACCACACACTGACCCACCCAAAGGCTGAATTGAAGTAGCCAACTAGCCTGGCACAACTGGCGACTACACCCTTGTCGGCTTGGGAACGACCATCACAAGTTGGTCGTCTTGCGACACGGACCCACCCACGACATCAGCACTCGCCCAGCTGCACACGTTGGAGAATCCGTTGTCGACGTCCGAGGGTTGCGACTTGATCATGAAGGATGAAATCAAGCCGTTGACTTTCTTGCCGTCGAAGTTCTTGATGCCGCCAGCATTGGGGAGCGTGATCGACGTCTCGGATCCGCCGCAGTCGATGTCTTCGTAAAAGACGATGTAGGCCTTCCCATCCAGCCCCGTAGTCGG
The DNA here is from genome assembly GCA_009729435.1 of Phytophthora fragariae. Classification (NCBI taxonomy): domain Eukaryota; phylum Oomycota; class Peronosporomycetes; order Peronosporales; family Peronosporaceae; genus Phytophthora; species Phytophthora fragariae. The sequence goes on from QQOI01000027.1 coordinate 651,721, forward strand.
GAGGTTGCTCCACTTGGCAGACTCGACCTTGTATTGGAGGAGGGTGCAGTCCAAGTGGTAGCACTGGTTGGGGTACCGGAGGTTGATCGTGAGCAGGCGATTCTTATAGTTGGTGTCGCTGTAGATCTCCACCGTGCCGTTCTCGATCCGCGTGACGGCGACACAGCCGCTAAGCAGCGACAAAAAGCCGCACAGGGCTGTTAGAAAGTTCAAGAGCGAAGGCATTGTGTTGCAGCTGTCAAGTCGAATGCAAAAGCAGAAATGACGAATTAGCAATAAGATGAGGTTGAAACACGAAGGGCATGTTTGCACGCACATGTATGACGCAATATTCATGAATAAGCATATCATAAAATCAAGAAAGGTGACGTGTACAACTTTTTAGATGGAAGTTGGCTTTGGAGCTTCTCACAGCACTAAAAATCGTCAACGACTGTCGTTGAACTCTTCGACCACATAGCCGCCGATTACACTAGCGCCAGTCCAGCTGCACACATCAGCAGACCCGTGAAGTCGTTTTCTAGACTTAGACCGCACCATAAATGCGGAGATCCCGTCAGGGTACACGAACTCGCGGACTCCTCCATCATGAGGAAGCTGCGCCGACGTATGGTTTCCCTTGCAATTGTAGTCAGCGTAGAAGGTGATGTAGGCCTTCCCATCCAAGTCTGTTGTTGGAAGCCCGTTCCAGTTCGCAGATGCAACCCGGTCGTCGATATAGGTGCAATTGATGTTGAAGCAGCGGTTTGGCGTGTTGATGTTGATGTTGAGAAGGAGGTGCTGGTAGTTGGTGCCCGCATAGAGACTCACGCTGCCTGTGAATTTTTTGACGTCTTTAGCAACTCCAGCGCACTCCTTCGTCCAAACTATCACCACGAACAACAGTAGCCGCATAGGAAGCATATTCATTGCGAGCGGCGAGATTGAGGAATGCCTCAGAGGGAGAGCAGACAAAGCCCTATTATTTATAGCACTGGTTTTCCCGTATAATTACTATAATCTCATGAATATCGGTTCAACAGTTAATTTATGACTTCTGACCTTCGACCTGGTTACACGAAAACCTGCGACGTACGGACCCGGGTTGATTCATGGTACTACAATTTATCTGAGCCGAAGTGACATCTTGGGGGAACTCTACGAAGTTTAAATGACTGGGCTAGCATGTGATCGTCAAGTATTCCTTTATTTGATTCAATTCACTTAGCTTTCTCATAGAACCCCCACTTAGGTGCATCGATACAGCACAGAAGTTCTTTGACTTGAATTGCCAGGGCTTCACAATTTTTAGATCGCAATTGTACATACCAGACCGACAATGATGCAGGTACCGACCATATACATGAAAGTGGATCCAGACCTAGAACCTATTTCGTAGTTCATCTTCTTTTCTATGGGCCACAAGTCCCGAATATTCTACTCTGGATCAGGATATTCCTTTTTTTCATGCGCCTCTGTCTACACAGAAAAATACTTGCCAACCGCCTCTCAGCAATTTTTCTTTGTGGAACGCCTGTTCTTTTACTTCTTGCCGTGGCACTCCTCGTCGACGTTGCTTTTGGTATGGAACCGCACCGTGACATTTTTCGAGAACGCAGAATTCGAGGGTGATTCGTATGCGTGAGCGATCACAGAGACGCGGCTGAGCTACAACCTTGTATACTTCGACAACCAGTGAAGTTGGAAGACATTCCGGCGCTTAGGGATTCAAGGGATATTCGTGCATCGCCTTCTCCACTGGACGGGACTGCACGTAGGACAGCCACGACTGGCAACTGGGTGGGGTGATCAACGGGATCAAGGACAACTATCCGATGAACGACGACGCTGTCTCGTCGTTTATTTTCTGGGAAGCTTACGAACGATACGGAGACGCCATCCTCGTGGGAAACCGACTAAAGAAAAAAAAGAGTAGACCCAGTTTGCTCGGTCACGAAAAAAGGTGTATTATCGTGTTACTGGGTGTAAGCGTGGAGTCAACGCTCTACATTATAGTAGCTTGCAATTAGCTGCAAGGGCTCTCTACGCCGTGCGTCTTGTCACTGCTGTCGACCCAAACCATGAAAGACGAGATTTCGTCGTTCATTTTATCCCAGCAGGGGTCGGACAATAAAATATGCTATTGTATTGCAGACTTCATTCAGCCGTAATAATGATTGCAATATGAGTGACCCCAATAATCAATTATTTTAGTGGAGCAATACCATAATAATTGTATTGGACAACATGTTGCACTTGATATTTGTATACGTACGAAAAATCCGCAATAATTTGGGCTGGCAAAGCTCAATAATAATAACTGCAATACGATGTCATCCAATAATAAATAATTGTAGTGGAACAATACCATAATAATTGTTTTGATATTATTTGTTCCGACCCCTGTTATCCAGTGTAAGGTCGATAGGGTAGTTTTTCTCCTCCGTCGTCCATTCCAGGTGGTGTCCCGTACACCCAGCGTTCTTGTAGAACGCGATGTGGGCTTTACCGTTGAACTTTCCCTTTTGGGGCAGACCCTGCCACTTGATCGACGTGACCTTGTCGTTGAAGCAACTCAGATCGTAGCACTTTTGTGCGGCATTGATGAACCACGGGAAGCTTTGGCCGTTGAAGTGGGTTTTCTCGTACAGGATAACGACTCCTTCCCATGCCTGGACCACGGAAGGAGAAATCGTGAAAGCGATAACTACTGCCGCAACCAGTGACTTGAGGAAGCTCATGACCGAAAGTGCGGTTATAGCTGCGCAGGTTGGAGGGTGAGAAATCTGAAATGACTTGAATCTGACGGAACAAATATGCCTTGTCGATCAACTTTGCCCGTTTGGTATCTCCACATCGGCGTAGATAAATGGGTGGCATCTGTCGACCTCCTCTTGATCCTAGGGGTGGTTTCTGGATTCCCACCGCGTATGATTAATCCAATTTTGACGGCGATCAGCTCTACAGTTAATTTACGACTTCTGGCCTACGTCCGGGTCGGCGACGTACGGACCCTCGGCATGGCACCCCCAATAACTGGTGGTGAAAAAAATCATATGCCTGCTCTTCCTCCGAGGCATTCCTCAATCTCGCCGCTCGCAATGAATTCGCTTCCCCTGTGGCTAATCCTGTTGGTGGTGATGGTTTGGACGAAGGACTGCACTGGAATTGCCGAAGACTACATTGCATTCACCGGCATCGTGAGTCTCTTTTCGGGCACCTACTACCAGCACAACCTTCTCAACATCAACTTCTACATGCCCAACCGCTGCTACAACATCAACTGCACCGACATCGACGACAAGGTTAAGTCTGCGAACTGGGACGGGCTGCCAACCACAGGCTTGGCAGGGAAGGCCTACATCACCTTCTATGCCGACTACAATTGCAAGGGAAGCCATACGTCCGCGCTGCTTCCTCACAACGGAGGAGTCCGCGAGTTCGTGTACCCAGACGGAATCTCTGCGTTCATGGTGCGGTCGGAGTCTAGAAAACGACAGCATGGGTTTGCTGACGTTTGCAGCTGGACTGGCGCTAGTGTAATCGGCGGCAATGTGAGCGAACCTGCCAACGGTAGTCGCTGATAATGTTTTGTGAAGACAACTTCTATCTAAAATGTTGTACAAGTCACCTTTCTTGGTTTTATGATATGCGTATTACCGAATCTTGCGTCATACATGTACATACATGCATACCCTTGATGTTTAAACTGCATTGATCACTCGTCGTTTCTGCTTATTCAACCTGACAATGCCTTCGCACTTGAACTTTCTAGCAGCCCTGTGCAGCTTTTTGTCGCTGCTTATCGGCTGTGTCGCCGTCACGCGGATCGAGAACGGCACGGTGGAGATCTACAGCGACACCAAATACAACAATCGCCTGCTCACGATCAACCTCTGGTACCCCAACCAGTGCTACCACTTGGACTGCACCCTCCTCCAATACAAGGTCGAGTCTGCCAAGTGGAGCAACCTCCCGACTACGGGGCTGGATGGGAAGGCCTACATCGTCTTTTACGAAGACATCGACTGCGGCGGATCCGAGACGTCGATCACGCTCCCCAATGCTGGCGGCATCAAGAACTTCGACGGCAAGAAAGTCAACGGCTTGATTTCATCCTTCATGATCAAGTCGCAACCCTCGGACGTCGACAACGGATTCTCCAACGTGTGCAGCTGGGCGAGTGCTGATGTCGTGGGTGGGTCCGTGTCGCAAGACGACCAACTTGTGATGGTCGTTCCCAAGCCGACAAGGGTGTAGTCGCCAGTTGTGCCAGGCTAGTTGGCTACCTCAATTCAGCCTTTGGGTGGGTCAGTGTGTGGTTCTTTAGCGATGTTGCGAGTAATGCGTGACTTTTTCTGCTTGATTTCATTTCTAGTAAAGTCTGTTTTCAATTTTTCTCGGCCACCAGACTGTAGATGTCATGAACTCACAAATATTTCCTGAATTTAATGTGTTGGGGCAATGGTGGTTGCAGCCTTCCGACGGGTGTTTAGTCATTCCCCAATTTGCGAACAGGTTGGCAATGCAGTCACTTTGGTACTATGTTTGCCTTTGCTTGAGCATTCTCGGTAGCACAGTAGCTGCTACTGGTGCAAACTTCAACGGGCTCATGAAGCTCTACTCCGGTGCAGAGTACAAGAACCCGCTCACCACTATCAAGTTCTACTATGCCAGTCGGTGCTACAGCTTGGATTGTGACGCTCTGGACAACAAAGCTGCATCCGCCAAGTGGGAGAATCTCCCAAACTCGTCCACAGATACCCTCATCTTCTACAGTCAAGCCGACTGTACAGGCTACAGAGGAATAGCTCGCCTTTCCATCGCCGCGGGAGTTCGCAACTTCGACCAGTTGAAAGGCACCATTTCGTCCTTCATGGTCAAGACGAAGACGACCACAAGTGATACAATCTCCAATTTCCATCCTTTTCATACGAGAACCAGTTTGGGGGCAAAGCAGTTCGTTCTTGGTTATCAAAGGCAAGCCTCGGTGAGTCTCACGTAGTGATTCGAGCTGAGGCAGCCCAGGGAAGTGGTGGGTGGGTTTAAAATTGCTACGCTAGCGGCATCGAGCCTGGCGAGTGCCGAGCGCTTGGGTGTCCTGGCCGTGGCTGAGCTGCTTGAGTCCGACGATGCGAGAACGCGAATGGCCAGGAAACTTCTCCAAGAACGACTGCCTATTTCTATCCTACAACCGCTGGGTCAGAACCGGAGGTTTCTTTTGGGCCGAACCCGTCCAGCTGCCAGCTGACCCGCACGTCCTGGAGTCTTGCCAAACGTGGTTCTCTCCTTCCATCCAGAAAACTTAATTTCCGTCTTCGCCGGAAATACCACACGAGGCGAGTCGAATGTTTGCAACTTTACCAGTGTGAGCACAGGTGGAATCGTCCAAAAAGACTAGCTCTCTTCTTCTGACGAGGAGAGAGGTTTGTTTACTCGAGTGGAAGTCTTGAGTGTTTGAGTTACAACTTTGCGCACTTTTAGTCAAAATCACACGAGAATCCCTGAAATAAAGCAAAGCATGGAAATTGCACGTGTATTTTATTTTCAGCTCATGTAGTCGTAGTTAAACATCGCTTTTCATCTAGTAGTCGCAGATTTTGTGGACGCCGTTTTTCACCCCGGTGGCGACCTTCACAAACATGAAAGACGAAGCTGCGTCGTTTATTTCAACCGCACCAAAGTTTGGCGCTTTCTCGAAGGATGTTGGCCACGCTTGGCTGTCTCCTGTGCAGTCGATGTCTCGGTAAAACACGAGCAGTGAAGTTGAGCCACCAGGGAAGGAGGCTTGAAGCGGTAACCCTTTCCAGGAAGCCGACGAGATTTCGTCATCAATGTCGCCGCAGGCCAAATTGAAGCACAAATTAGCCGTATTGAAGGTGAGTGTGAGTAGCAGCGACCGGAAGTTCGTGTCCTTGTACAGCTTCAGCTCCCCCGTCCAGGTAGAACCGTTCACTGTGGATTCGTTTGCCGTAGTCGCATCAATGGTGTAGGCTGTTTCGTGGGCGGAGGCAATCTGGTACATGTACATCGCCACAAAGAGGCTTAGTGCAGCGTAGAAAGCCATGATCTTCGGGTTGCGCAAGTAGCAAACTAATCGAGCAGCCAAGTGTATCTCTGACCGCTCGACAACGTGACATCACCAACCAACCGAGACCCACTAGCAAGAAATAATCATGTGATGAACAGATAACGTGGAATGTATTCCAAACAATCTTCGAAGTACTAACGTTACCGGACCCAAGCACTGCAATTAAACGCTTACGACTACCTCCCGTTGGATGTCGATGGTGGACGTCTCGAGAATGAAACCAGCGCTCTCAGACGAGTTGCTTGTCGTAACAAGAACGTTGGGATACGCGACACTAAGCGTAGAGATCAGTTTATCCAAGGCAGCAATGGAAGTCCCATGGACACGGCAACGTCGTGGACACGGCCTTCTTGTCGTATTGCCAGATCATGAAGGACGAAATGGCGTTGTCGATGCCGTCCAGGGAAAAGTTTAGGGGGTATCCTTTGGGCTGCTTAATGGCCCAGTCTCTCACTGTGCCCGTGCAGTCCTTCCCCGTGTAGAAAGCGATGCGCGATTGGCCGTCGAAGGCGCCCCACTTGACAATGTCGCTCCACTTGACAGATGAAGCGCGGTCGTTGTAGCAGCTCAAGTTGACGCACTCCTGCGACTGGTCGATGTCGTAAGTGTACTTGCCGCCACTGCTGTCGTGCCCCGGATTGTTGTAAAACGTTACGGTCCCAGACCAAGCTGAAATGGATTCAATTGCAACCAGCACAAGGAGGCAGAGCTGAAGAAGTGCAGTACTTCTCAAAGCCATTTTCACCTTGTGCTCACGAGGATAATCAAGAAATGCGGGACTCGAAGTGAACCTCCATTGCTTTCCTTGCTATCCATTAGTGTGGACTGTATCCCGATAGATTTATGGGCATGGGCAGGCGTTGGGCACAGCCTCGGATTCCACCAGCACGATATCTATTTTTTTTAATTCCCGACACGTATTTATTGTGGGTTACAGGTAGTACTTCGAAGTAGTAAACAGTTCTGCATAAAATGCAAGATAGCAAGCAGAAACCAGCACACGTAGACCACTGATGTCATGAAACTCGTACGAAGAACGACTTTTTTATTTGAGCCAGGGATTAGACATCCCACCGTGACTGGAACTGGGTTTCTATTCGCTTTTTACTGCTCCTTCGACGAGAGCGCTTTTGCAGTGCCATCCTTTTTCCGACTTAACCAATCACAAAATTTCGAGACGTTGCCTTAACGGGGCCGAGTCAAGTTGAAATATCGGCTACCACTGCTACGTAAATTTTACAAGGTGAAGAGATCTCTGAAGTACTCGTAAAAATCCTTTTTCAGCTTTTTGCGAGTCAGCTAACTTATGCTTACATGAATTAGGTTATGGCAACAACTTTCTTCATTCTTTCTACCAACACACATTCTGATCATGAAGAGGTTCGGTCAACACATTATTTTGTTCAGTGTTGGCAACCCGAGTAGTAGTGTATAGCTCGACCAACTACCTGCAACCCCCTAGAACCCTGCGGTAGCAGAAGCACTAGCACTTTCAGACGAGTTGCTTGTCGTTTTAAGAACAGCTCGCTCCAGACATTGGTGCTCGATGCCATTCGTCGGGTAGATTCCATCGGACCAGACCATGAACGACTTCGCGCCTTTGTCGAATGTGAACGTCGCCTGGCCCTTGGGGAGTGCGTGGCTGATAAGTTGCGTTCCTTGGCACTGCTCATCCTCGTAAAACACCATCGCGACCCCGTCGTCGATACCGTACCAGTCGGCCCCCACCGTAGAAGTGCCCACGCAAGCGCTGAACGTGTAGCATTTCTGCGTCGTAGAAAATTTCATCGACCACCGATCGGGGTAGACCCAGATTTGCATCTTGGAGCCGAGGGAAGATGCATGTAAAGCATGGAGTAAGATGCTCACGACTGCATACACCACGTTAATGGAGGAAATCATCGTGGTGCGAGCCTCCAAGTTGAACAATGAGCTGCATCCAGGTCAAGTACTGACAGAGGCGGCTCCACATATAATGGAAGATGAACCGAACCAACTATTCGGCAAATACGTGGCGTTCCCGGTGATGCTGATTTATATTGTATAGAATCGATTCGAAAGCTGCGAAGTGATGTTGCCATTTTTGAATTGGTATTTCTTAGCATTCAAGAGGGGAAATTGTCAAGGGTTCGACCTTTGCTGCTCGGTCAAGCCGTAGATGTGTCAGTCGAGTTGACCGTTGCGCTCTCGTCGAGGTAGCACGCGTCCTCCACCCCGCTCGTGGCGTAGACCCCCGATTTCCAGAGCATGAATGCCTTGACGGTCTGGGTGAACTTGGCATCGGCGAAGTAAAGTGCTCCGTCTGGGGTTCCGGACCCCACGGCATGATGCGTCTGGCAGCTCGGATTATTGTAAAAGACGACGTTTGTGTTGCGTTTGACGCCCTGCCAAGTCGCCGACGTGTTCGGCCCTTTGAAGCAGTTGTAGATGTTGTAGCACCGCTGAGTCACCGCGTCAATGTTGAAAGTGCGCGGGGTATCGCTGGGTTTTCCGAAAAGAGTCAACGTCATCGCCTGAACGCAAACTGACGTCAAACAAACCACTGCGAACACTTTCGTCATCACTGCTGAGGACCTCATCCAGACAAGACAGTAATTATTGAGAAATGGACGGGTTACCCACGGCACTGCACTCACTACCTTACAAGTCGAAAGCAAATCGGATCACACTGCAATAGCAGCTGGTGTCATTATTTTAGCACGACAAACTTCTGTTCTGAAAGTTTTCTAACTACACGACTCGGTTGGTAAAAACTAATTAAACGTAATACTACCGTTTGAGGAATTGCTTCCGCTGTCCAGACTGGACGAATTGGCGCTGGCGTTAGCACTTCGTAGGGTGGCAGCTTCACAGACATCTACGAATCCGTTGAGCGCGAACGTGCTGTAGTCCCAGAGCATGAAGGACGAGACTTTTTTGTCGAGGTTCACGGATGCGAACTCGATTCCACCTGATGGGGTCTGGGTGGACACGGCTTGCGTCCCGCTGCACTCAGCATCCTCATAGAAGACAACCCGCGTAGCTGATGGCGCCTTGACCCACGACGCAGACGAAGCTTTGTCGTTGAAGCAGTTGGCGATGCTGTAGCAGCGCTGAGATGTGCCAAAGTTGAACCTCTTGAACGTTTTGTGCTTGTCGTAGTCGTCGTGGTCATACAGTCACAAGTCGGTAGCACTGGCAGGTAGCACCGCCGCAGCCAGCAGAAAGAAGACTACCATTAAATGCACGTTAGCAGGAGCCATGTTGACTTCGTCGCCAGTGTCAAAGTGTTGGAACTCCCAAGTTCGCAACACGAATCGATGGTCAAAAAGAACAGGCTTGTGCCATCAAGTGCGCGAAATCGCTTAATCTCTCTGTGCTTCTCTGCTATAATGCAAAGCCTATCCTTGCTTGTGTCATCAGTGGCCGCGCTGAATCTGTTTTTGTTGTTGTTGTTTTGAGCGTGCACACGGTCTGCTTACAACTATGTTTTGTTTTAATCAACAGCAATGCGTTATCGAGCTCTAAAAACTGCAATGTCGACGATAGACGAGTACAGTCGTCCGTGCTCAATGACAATGTCTGTGCGTGTAGCTGATGCCCCATGGACATGGCAAATCTTGGCCATTCCTGTTTTTTTTCTTTTCTAGACTATGAACGAGAAGACAGCGCCGTAGATACTGTATCACCTAGCTTCAAGTTCATCGTGTAGTTGCCTTCCTTGTCATTAATGACCGCCGGCACATCGCGGCTGTCACCAGGACACTCATTGCCTGGGAAGAGGCAATACGTTGACACCATACCAGGCGAACACGACGTCACTAAGAAAAGCAGCGACGGTGACCACAAGGGTGTCAATGCGCTGGTGCATTATAGTGCGGGCCTGAAAATCCCATCGAATGGCTGTTGGTTTCCAGCTTCACTGAAAAATGTCGTTCGATTAACATGTAAACTCTTCCTTCCCACTAAGCTCTACAACAAAACTAGCGGGTTCCCCATGGGCATGGCGTATCGTAGCCACCACTAACTGCCTGGTTGTCCGTCCAGATCATGAACGAAGTAATCTGATCGTTCACGAAATCAAGCGTGAAGTCCTTTGGGTAGTGGCCATCGACATCCGTCGGCCAGTGCCTGACGTCGCCCTTGCAGTTTTTGTCGGTGTAGAAGGCAATGCGCGACTGTCCGTTGATGCTCCCCTTGCTCGGTAAGCCCTTCCACTTGACTGACGACGCCTTGTTGTCCCAACAAGCGAGGTTGTAGCAGCGCTGGCTCTTGGTGATACCCCACGGGAACGTCGAGCCGTCGAAATCCACGTCTTGGTAGAACGTCACGGTGCCGTACCAAGCCGAAACGGAGCTAGGCAGGAGAGCGAAGACTAAAGTCAAAGCGATGGCGACAGCTTCAAACGTTTTCATTGCGAAGCGCGGTTGAAGTTGATAAATTCTGATTGCTTTGTGAGCAGGCAAATCAAGAAATGGGGTGGAGCGCAAGGATGCGGTAAGCCTTCTGCAGCCCCCAGCACGAATTCTAGGTGGCAAAGTATTAGGTACTCTAGTAATTTTCAGAGTGTATGATATCCACATGTTCTCTGGATATTTATATCCAGAGTCTAAGGCGGGATCGCCAGGCCTCGCTAATCCTGTATAAACCTATATTTGAGTACTTTTGTAATATCTAATAGTATGGGTGCGCACCGTTTAGATGAGAATGCGATGCGATATTACATTACCTGTCTAATTTTATACCAAACATGGTGAATGTTGACCCCAGTCGGTGAAGAACGACATTCATGCAACAACCACGGAGGGTCACAGTCGTGCAACAGTCGTGCAGCACTCACGCAACATTGCTGCTTCACACCTACATATTGACTCAGTGCGCGTTGACGCTTGGGTCGATAGATAACTAAGTGAAAGGCAGCGTACTAACGTTAAGTTTAAACATTGTATTGACGCACATTACCGTACCGGTCACAGTTCATCACGGTGACATCGTTGGCTTCTGGACATCACTTCTTTTGCTTCGTCCGGAGACGAGAAAAAGTTTACAAGCAACGAAATTCGGCTAAAAGGCGCCGAGATTCTTCCGACTAACGTTGCAAGCCGGCGCCTTTCTTCTGGACTAGATTAACTTTCGTGTAGTACTGGTGCACTACTGTAGGTGGCATGGGCATATCCAGAGCTTCACCGGGCAACGCACGGCATTAGTTAATTAGATTGAGGAACAGCAAGTTGACCGACGATGACGCAGAGAATTAGTTTACACCGATCCCATGCATGAAAGTGGATAATCTAGTTCATTTTCTACGCTACCCCCGTTTGAAGAAATAAGGGGAGATCACATCGTTCATACTTTACTGCTGTTGAAAACATGGTTGCTACACGTGTATTAGAAACCGTATGCACGCTCGAAACAACTAAACAACAAAACTCAGATCAAGCCCGACCACCGATGACACAAGCTAGGATGGGCTTTGCATCATACCACAGAAGCACAGAGAGATTAAGCGATTCCGCGCACTTGATGCCACAAGCCTGTTCTAAAATGCTACACCTTTTTAGAAACAGGTCCACATTTTACTCGTCACGTCGGCTTTGATTCTCCAACACTTTGGTACTAGCGACGAAGTCAAAATGGCTCCTTCCAAGGTGCATTTACTGGGAACCTTCTTTCTGTTGGCGGTGGTGATGCTGCCTGCTAGTGCGACCAACTTGTGGCTGTTTGACCACGGCGACAACGGCAAAAACATAAAGCTCAAGAGATTCAACTTCGGAACGTCTCAGCGCTGCTTCAGCGTCGCCAACTGCTTCAATGACAGAGCTGCGTCTGCGTCGTGGGTCAAGGCGCCATCAGCTACGCGGGTTGTCTTCTATGAGGATGCTGAGTGCAGCGGGACGCAAGCCGTGTCCACCCAGACCCCATCAGGTGGAATCGAGTTCGCATCCGTGAACCTCGACAAAAAAGTCTCGTCCTTCATGCTCTGGGACTACAGCACGTTCGCGCTCAACGGATTCGTAGATGTCTGTGAAGCTGCCACCCTACGAAGTGCTAACGCCAGCGCCAATTCGTCCAGTCTGGACAGCGGAAGCAATTCCTCAAACGGTAGTATTACGTTTAATTAGTTTTTACCAACCGAGTCGTGTAGTTAGAAAACTTTCAGAACAGAAGTTTGTCGTGCTAAAATAATGACACCAGCTGCTATTGCAGTGTGATCCGATTTGCTTTCGACTTGTAAGGTAGTGAGTGCAGTGCCGTGGGTAACCCGTCCATTTCTCAATAATTACTGTCTTGTCTGGATGAGGTCCTCAGCAGTGATGACGAAAGTGTTCGCAGTGGTTTGTTTGACGTCAGTTTGCGTTCAGGCGATGACGTTGACTCTTTTCGGAAAACCCAGCGATACCCCGCGCACTTTCAACATTGACGCGGTGACTCAGCGGTGCTACAACATCTACAACTGCTTCAAAGGGCCGAACACGTCGGCGACTTGGCAGGGCGTCAAACGCAACACAAACGTCGTCTTTTACAATAATCCGAGCTGCCAGACGCATCATGCCGTGGGGTCCGGAACCCCAGACGGAGCACTTTACTTCGCCGATGCCAAGTTCACCCAGACCGTCAAGGCATTCATGCTCTGGAAATCGGGGGTCTACGCCACGAGCGGGGTGGAGGACGCGTGCTACCTCGACGAGAGCGCAACGGTCAACTCGACTGACACATCTACGGCTTGACCGAGCAGCAAAGGTCGAACCCTTGACAATTTCCCCCTCTTGAATGCTAAGAAATACCAATTCAAAAATGGCAACATCACTTCGCAGCTTTCGAATCGATTCTATACAATATAAATCAGCATCACCGGGAACGCCACGTATTTGCCGAATAGTTGGTTCGGTTCATCTTCCATTATATGTGGAGCCGCCTCTGTCAGTACTTGACCTGGATGCAGCTCATTGTTCAACTTGGAGGCTCGCACCACGATGATTTCCTCCATTAACGTGGTGTATGCAGTCGTGAGCATCTTACTCCATGCTTTACATGCATCTCCCCTCGCCTCCAAGATGCAAATCTGGGTCTACACCGGACTTTATGTAGGCGCCGATCGATGGTCGATGAAGTTTTCTACGACGCAGAAATGCTACACGTTCAGCGCTTGCGTGGACACTTCTACTGTGGGGGCCGACTGGGAAAGCATCAACGACGGGGTCGCGATGGCGTTTTACGAGGATGAGCAGTGCCAAGAAGCGGAACTTATCAGCCACGCACTCCCCAAGGGCCAGGTGATGTTCACATTCGACAAAGGCGCGAAGTCGTTCATGGTCTGGTCCGATGGAATCTACCCGACGAATGGCATCGAGCACGAATGTCGGGAGCGAGCTGTTCTTAATGCGACAAGCAACTCGTCTGAGAGTGCTAGTGGTTCGGCTACCGCAGGGTACTAGGGACTGCAGTTAGTTGCCGAGCTATACACTACTACTCGGGTTGCCAACACTGAACAAAATAATGTGTTGACCGAACCTCTTCATGATCAGAATGTGTGTTGGTAGAAAGAATGAAGAAAGTTGTTGCCATAACCTAATTCATGTAAGCATAAGTTAGCTGACTCGCAAAAAGCTGAAAAAGGATTTTTACGAGTACTTCAGAGATCTCTTCACCTTGTAAAATTTACGTAGCAGTGGTAGCCGATATTTCAACTTGACTCGGCCCCGTTAAGGCAACGTCTCGAAATTTTGTGATTGGTTAAGTCGGAAAAAGGATGGCACTGCAAAAGCGCTCTCGTCGAAGGAGCAGTAAAAAGCGAATAGAAACCCAGTTCCAGTCACGGTGGGATGTCTAATCCCTGGCTCAAATAAAAAAGTCGTTCTTCGTACGAGTTTCATGACATCAGTGGTCTACGTGTGCTGGTTTCTGCTTGCTATCTTGCATTTTATGCAGAACTGTTTACTACTTCGAAGTACTACCTGTAACCCACAATAAATACGTGTCGGGAATTAAAAAAAATAGATATCGTGCTGGTGGAATCCGAGGCTGTGCCCAACGCCTGCCCATGCCCATAAATCTATCGGGATACAGTCCACACTAATGGATAGCAAGGAAAGCAATGGAGGTTCACTTCGAGTCCCGCATTTCTTGATTGCCCTCGTGAGCACAGGGTGAAAATGGCTTCGAGAAGTGCTGCACTTCTTCAGTTCTGCCTCCTTGTGCTGGTTGCAATTCAATCCATTTCAGCTTGGTCTGGGACCGTAAAGTTTTACAAGAATCAGGGGAACAACGCCAGTGCCGGCACGTACACTTACCACATCGACCAGTCGCAGGAGTGCGTCAACTTGAGCTGCTACAATGACCGCGCTATCTCTGCCAAGTGGAGCGACATCGTCAAGTGGGGCGCCTTCGACGGCAAATCGCGCATCGCCTTCTACGCGGATAAAGACTGCACGGGCACAGTGAGAGACTGGGACATTGATAACCCTAAAGGATTCCCTTCAAACTTTTTACTGGACGGCATGTACAACGCCATTTCGTCCTTCATGATCTGGCAATACGACAAGAAGGCCGTGTCCACGACATTGCCGTGTCCGTGGGACTTTCAGTGCTGCCTGTAGTAAACAATCTTAGTGTCGCGTATCCCAAGAACATTTAATCTTCGTGCAAGGATTCCGCCTAAATTCGTAAAAAAGTTGTTCTTTTGTACATATATTCATGCTACCTACCTGATATACAGGTTTATGAACTAAACGTAGAGAATATTGATGTTGTTTTCAGTTGGCAGTACGTAGCCAAGCAAATCTGAAACTATGGTCATAGCCTACACGAAGCGAAACACGTTTGGTTACATAACAAACTGGGGGAGCAAAACTCCTTCTTTTTACGTACCAGCGTGCTGAAGTGTCGTCTGAACATTGTAGAACAACCAGAAAACAAGGCTGGTCTGCACCCAAACAACTCGTTTTTCCAGTGAAAAGGCTAGTAGCCGTGTCGGAGAAAGTTTCAACATGTGTCCCAGTAGACCCATTAGACACAGCAGAGAGGTTAGCTGCAGGATAAAGTAGAGCATCACAGATGATAATGTTTGAGTAAGTTGATTGTGATGCATTCCGCTGAAGACAGCGTAGTAGTCTCGATTCGGCAACTGGTAGGTAGACCGCTACGAGTAGCAAAATAGGATAAACGTTGCATTAGAGTACAAGTGTGCATTGATCTTGCCAACATTAGACCAGCACGTACAGTAGACGAGGGGGATGATTACCTCGACGTAGTTGACGAAAAGAAGGAATTGCACCACGTACAGTATTTTCTGCATCTTGAATATGTACTGGTTTGGCAGGGAAATCCGAATACGAGGAGAATTGCCGTCAACTGGGGTAATTTGTGTTCCGGGGTAAGTTTTGTTTCTTTTGTTAAATATCCTGAGAGCCCGGAACGAACGAGCCACCTCCACGGATTTCATGTTGCTGGGTTGGGGATTTTCCCGATTCTCTCCATACTTAGCTGGCATGATACTGATTGTAGTTGGGTACGTATTGGCAGGAGAAGACGTTTGGATATTTGTGTCTAGCAGAATGTGCAAAAACTCCATTATCGGTAGTCGAGTTGGCTGAAGAAACTTGACCTTTTCAATTCTCTCCCGTATTTCAACCAATTCTCGATACGCGTGCTTTACTGTTAGATCATGCAGAGCTATGGATGTCGGAAAATAATTAATACCTGTTGTTCTACCCCTGCTGAGCTGTTGTGCCTTCACAGCCCCTGCTCGGCTGTTATCCGCCCTGCTTACCTGTTTCATATCGACAGAGATTCAGCACTGCATATCTGTTGATCTTAAAAGCTGTTAGGTCGTGGGGTGGCATGTCGGGGCTGTCTAACGAGGTCAATATTTTGTACAGATTCATACTAAATACCCATTTTCGGTAGTGAGCGGTATTAGAAGTCGCACTTGATCCGTATGGCCAGCAGCCAACACTTGGGGGGAGAAAGATGAAAGAGAAAGTAAATTGATCGTTAGTGCTGCAGCTCGCATCAACTACTTAAGCGGGCTTCAGCAGCTTCACATGCACAGACCCTACATACTTGGTTTCACTATACTCCTCAGCGTCGCAGCGCTTATCATTGTTCGCAGGGTCCCAAGGCCTTTGATCTTCAACGTCACAGCAAGTTGAAGTCGGCCTCCAGTACGCATTCCAACACGCCTCCCTCGAAGCACAAGCTTTGAATCTCGGAATGCACTTCTGGAGGCGGGATGCTTCATCATATGGCACCACTCACACCTACGAGCCACAGCAGGTCTTTCAGTCGCAGCTTGTCCAGCGGCTTCGTAAATGCATCAGCCGGATTCTCGGCACCTTTCACTTTGTGTAGATCGATAGTGCCCTTCTCCACTTGTTCACGCACAAAGTGCCATCGAAGTTCGATGTGTCTGGTGCGACGACTGTAGGTAGGGTTGGTAGCCAAAACATGGGCAGCCTGGTTGTCAACACCAAGCTTCAGTTTCACACTCCGCTGAGGTAGCACCTCCTGCAGGATGTTGCTCGTAGCAACAGCTTCCATCGCAGCCTCACAGGCAGCCACATACTCGGCCTCGGCCGTTGACAGAGCGACGATGAACTGGCGACGTGATATCCACCACACGGCACCACCAGCCAACGTGAAAACAAATCCTGTGGTACTCTTTCGTGACGCTGGGTCGTTGTCGCTGTCACAGTAGCCGTCCAGCATCACGCTGTCTGGCACAGCTGCGTGCGATCATAAGTTATACCATAGGCAACAGTACCAGCCAGATAGCGGAGCACACGCTTCAACGCACCCACGTGTTTGTTGGAGGGCTTGCTCACGAAGCGACTCAACTGGCCCACGGCATACGCCAAGTCTGGGCGCGTGCCCATGGCCAGATACATCAACATACCTATCGCCTTACGGTACTCGAAACTCGTGTCCGACTCCTCGTTGTCGCCCAGAGGCACAAGTCGCACATTGGTTTCCATCGGATTGCCGACTGCATGGGCGTTATCATACCCAAATGTCTCCAGCACTTCACGTGCGTACTTGCCCTGGCGCAGTGTCACGGTGTCGGGGGTCTGCTCAACCTCGATTCCCAGATATTCACTCAGTAGCCCCTGGTCCTTCAATCCATAGGCCTTGTCGAGCTCCTCAAACAACTTACACTTGCTCTCCTCGCAGTTGGTTGCAACCGTGATGTCGTCCACATACACGAGGACCAACATGATCACCTCACCCTCAAAGCGGTAGTAGAGGCAGGGTTCAGTCAGCGAGCGCTGATAGCCATGGTCCAGGAACCAGCGGTTCAGCTCCGAGTTCCACTCTCGGCCCGATTGCCGTAAACCATATAACGCTTTTAGAACCACGTAAACATGTCCATTGATCTCACACGGAAAGCCTTCGATCGACTTCAGGTACTGGCGGATGGCGAGCTGTGCATTGAGGTATGCGGTGTTTATATCACCACCGTACAACTGTAGATGCAGCGCCGCTGCAAGAGCCACCAGCATCCGAAAGGATGACATGCGAGCAACAGGAGCAAAGGTCTCCACAAAGTCCACTCCAGGTCTTTGGTGATTGCCAAACGCCACAATCCGGGACTTGAACCGGATGACATAGCCCTGTCGATCCGTCTTCAGAGAACGCACCCAACGAGTGTTCAGAGGCTTGGCCCCCTCCGGTACATCCTCTTTAGGTATCTCCATGATGACACCTTTCGCCCTCAAGGCACCAATCTCCTCCAGATCAGCTTGCATCCAAAACTCACGGTACTTTGAACGCTCCATCTCACGCTTGTTCTTTGGGATCTGCACGCTGCGAGAATGAATCGGCTTGCCATTCTTGTCCAGGACGCGTGCCGTGCTCTGTGCCACGTTTGCGACGTAGTCGTCAAGGTAGACTGGACGTCGTCGTTCGTGGTACTCACGAAGCCCCGTGCGTGTCCGCTTAGGCTCTTGTTTCTCAGCACCACGCTCGACGCACAACTCCTCTGACGGAGTCTCCTCACGGTGAGGTGAGTCCGTTTACCAATCTGCTGCTGGGAGTACAATGGACTTGCATCAACAGTTTCATGTCGAATGGGAATCTCTTCCAACTCCATTTGCCCATTATCATCACTTGACGCTATGGTACTCGCCACTGTAACCTCGTCATCATCGATAGTATCGTCCTCCACTGCTTCCAATTCCTCAGCATCATCTTCGGTTGACTCACCCACATCGTCATCTTCCGACGGCAGTGACTCTGCAACCGATCCACACACACCAGCCACAGACTCATCTCCATCAAAACTAATCATTTCATCATCTCGCTGTTGCTTGTCACACGACGACGTCTGCGCCGAGACGTCCGCCTCATTCTGGTCATATTGCTGCTGCATGCTATCCTGCGAGATTAGTGACGGCGTGGTGTCCGTGTGTTGCCCGGTACGGACATGCGCTCCGTAGCCGCGGACAGCACCGGCGCAACTCATTTCGTCAGCCACCGCAGTTCCAACTTCGCTCGGGATAGCAGCAGTAATGCCTTCAACTTCTGCAGAGCTTGCACGGCTCCGCTGCATCGCCTTCCTGCGCACAGCAGAATCATCCTCGAAGGCATCACTCGGGAGCTGCACATGGGCAGCGCAAGCACTAGCATTCTTGCCTCCCTCGAGTTCAGCGGGCGGCAAACCCGCAGACTCGCATCCAGCCAGAGCCGCAACAGTAGTTCCCCGCCGTAGCTCAGTGATAGTTGACTCATCAGAACTCATACTGCAATCTGGTTCATTTTCATTTTCAGAGCGCTTGATATGCAGTGACTCCAGGTCTGCATCCTCCACAGACACTTCGGGCCGATCACGATACACTACATCCTCCGCAATCCGTAAGTCAGCAACGAACTTAGCCGTCCGCTCTTCCGGAAAATACACCTTGCACCCCACGACATCTTCGGCATAGCCCAGAACAAACCCTAGCTTTGCATTGTCGTGGTGCTTGCGGCGCGCAGGCGAGACAGGAACGTGCACGTACGCTAGTGCACCAAACTTGCGAATGTGGTGAAGATCAGGTTTAGCACCGAACATCATTTCGAACGGTACCCCTTGTGTACCCTTGTTGTACACTCGGTTCTTCACATACACAGCATTTCGCATAGCCTCCGGCCACAGGCTCTTCGGAAAACCAGCGTGGTTCATGGACGCCTTCGTCATCTCGACGATCGACTGATGCGTCCTCTCGCACAGGTTCAGCTGCGAGCTCTTGGGGCCGACACGAATGTGCTCAATGCCGTGCGCACGATACCAGGCCGCCATGGCGTCATTGACGAACTCGCCTCCTTTGTCAGTGCACACCTGCTGAACCAGGTATTTGATGCGGTTCACACCACGCTTGCTCCTCCCAGCCTGCCGCTCAGCCCATAGAATGTACTCTTTAATGCGCTCATTGATCACCTCACTCGCCTTACTTGTCAGCAGGTGCATGGTCACGAAACGAGAAAACCCATCCATGATAATCAACACTGCCTCGTAACGAGTTCCATTATCCTTGCTAGGGATTAACAAATCAACGTATACCACTTGATTTGGCTGCTCCAAGCCTCGGTCCAGCTTCTTGCGATATGCCTTCTTTTTCTGCTTCCCGACGTGACACGCATCACATGGACCCTGCTGCTGGCGCTGAGTCAGCAACATGCCCTTCACGAGTCCTCGGTCAACCATCGTCTTCAAGTACTGCGGACATGTGTGGCCCAGTCGCTCATGCCAGAGCTCCAAACTTGCAACTCCCTTAACAGCAGTCGCATTGCACAGGGGTCGGTCCTGCGGACCAATAATTGCTCCATTAGACGGATGCGAAACGAAGAAGCCCCATGTAGCTTCTTGCGGTGTTGCCACAATCACGGTGCGTCCCTCATCCATGACACGGAAGTTCATCGTATCACGATCATAATCAAACTGGAAGCCTTGTTCTGCCGCAAGTCCAGGCGACAGAAGCCCATGTTCAGCGCCAGGTACGTAGAAAACATCGTCCAAGACGACTGATACTTGCAAGCCATCAATCTCGGTCACTAACGCTACCGTTCCGACACCTGCGATGCGCGATGCGAGTGCCGGAGTGACGCCGTGAATACTTTCCGACTGGCTCGTGTCCTCAGTAAACGCCACATAGTATGACCGATTTCCAGTAACATGGACATTGGCCGCTGTATCAAAATACCACCAACCACTACTGGTATCAATCGCAAGTTCATTTTCATCATCGGTCCTATTCACCTCTTGAACTTCATCATCACTTGCAACTTCACGGTTCTCATCGTTGACCTCTGCCTCAACACAGGCATCGATCACCATCGCGTCCAACATACCAGTCACTACTCCAACATCTTCGTCTTCATGATCTGGCTGCGGTGGCTCACTATCGTCTCTGCGGATGGTCACATTCCCGCGAGGCTTCCGCTTCTGCTCCGTTGCATTGGCTCCGCCACCGCTGTGTTCCTTCTCGCGATCAGGGCAATCAGCTTTGAAATGGTCCGTGCTATCGCAAATGTAGCACTTCCGAAGCTTCTTCTTCTTCTTAGCCTCCTTGGCTGCATCCTGCTGATGACCATCACTCTTGCTGCCTTTGTCCTTGGCTCCACCGAAATTGCCTCCGTGCTTCTGATTTCCGCGTTGTCCGTTGCCATTCTTGCCACGGAACTCCTTCTGTCTGGAATCAGCTGCACGAATCATATCACGGACTCCACTTGGAGTGAAAGCGCCAAAATTCGGGTTGTACCGAATCGCAGCCTTCATGTTTTCAAACTCGGGCTGGTTCGGCACACTCTCCAACAGCATCTCCACCATGTCGATATCCTCCACGGTATACTGTAATGAAGCCAACTCAGTCCGTAAGTTAAACATTTTACTCAGGTGCTTATTAACATCTCCACCAGGGCTCAGCTTCGTGCTCCAGAGATCATTCCTGAGGCTGCGAACTCTGTGGGCCATAACCGTCTTGTTGGCCTTGCCCTCGTAGAGCTCACACAGCGCGCCCCACATCTCAGTCCCCGTGGTCTTGTCGCGAATCTGGTGCAGCGTGTCTGGCGGCACCGATGTCCCCACCATGCGCATGATCTGCGTCTGCTTCCCATCGAACTCCTCCTTCTTCTCGGCCGTCGAGAGCCCCGACTTGACAATCGAACCCTCCACGATCTCGGTGAGCTTCTTCTCCTGGAAGACGGTCTTCATCGCCCACTTGTAGGTCTGCCAGTCTCGTCCATCCCAATTCTTGGGAATCCCGTCCGCCGTGTACTTGAGAGGCTTCGCCATCTTGGATCACTTCAGCTGCAGCAGAACTTTCACGGTACTTGGGCTCATAACCCTATTAGAAGTCGCACTTGATCCGTATGGCCAGCAGCCAACACTTGGGGGGAGAAAGATGAAAGAGAAAGTATATTGATCGTTAGTGCTGCAGCTCGCATCAACTACTTAAGCGGGCTTCAGCAGCTTCACATGCACAGACCCTACATACTTGGTTTCACTATACTCCTCAGCGTCGCAGCGCTTATCATTGTTCGCAGGGTCCCAAGGCCTTTGATCTTCAACGTCACAGCAAGTTGAAGTCGGCCTGCAGTACGCATTCCAACAAGCGGTTGCGAGGAGCGTAGCCAAAGCAAACCCGCGCGGGGTGCCCGCGAAGCAGGGCCGCGCGGTATTTGCGTAGGCGGGCCCAGCGACGAGCATTCCAGCGAACGGACCCGTTGCCCTGTCCAGTAGTTAGTTTTTCTTGTGCGGGGGTCTGGTGGTGAAACCCCCAGTACATTTACTTTTCATTGTCTCCAAATTCTATGGAGCCCATGCTAATTCATATGCTGCTTAGGAGGATAACCGAAAAGCATACACAATGTGAGCAAGTAACAGGTAAGCAATACTGACGACAGCTCAGTAGGGGCTACAGGTACTTAATACAGGTATCCCCGCCTAATTTGAGGGAGTGGTACTAATAAACAGTGCAGAGTTACAAAGTTCGCACAGGTTTTACATAGATGCAAATCTACTGACTTACTAGGTATTCGAAATATGCGGCGCATCGACATTGCGATCTGTAGTGTAACACTTCTCCCGTATACCTAATCTAAATCAGTAGTACTGTAGATTACGCTGTGCAAATCTTGAGCACGGCCTGCACGTCCTGTGCGAGGTACATGGAGAGATAGAGGGTCAAATTAGGCGGGGATGCCTGTAGGTGAAAAGTGCCAGGACAACAGATTATAATTAGCACCCATGGATGTCACCAAGACGTCAATAAGCATGAGAACTGTCGTTGTCCAAACGGATGGGGATTTCTGCATGCAGTACGATACAAAGAGCGCATTGTAAAACTCCGAGGTAAACACCACGATTTCGGGAGCATCGTCTCGAAGATTCGCAGCTTGCCGAGCTATTCGTCCCAGAAGATTCCCCATATATAGTTTCATGACAGGTAAAAGCAGCGCGAACGCTATCTGACTGTTACTCGAAAGCAGAGTAAAAATGTAGAAATACACAGGGTAAACCATGGCCTTGAAAGTATGTAGCTCATCCATAGTTTGAACGTATCCACCACCATTTTCCGAAGTATACAATTTGTTCGAATCGACTTCGTCCACGTCCAAGTTATCAAAATGGTGGTCACCACAAACCAAATAGGCGAGACTGCGACTATCGAAAACGGTAGGGGAAATCCAACAGCCCCGGCCAACGCGCAAATAATACTGACGGTAAGCGTCGCTGATGTCGTCGCAATCACTAGAACGAGGCGGATGGGGATGATAATGCGTGGCACACAAACTCGGAATTGAAGGATGGCCAAGACGTTCAGCACGAAATATGTAAGGAGTTCTCGAATCCAGAACAGTTTGTTGGCTACTATCCCCTCCGAGGGTTTGGCAAGTGGGATTATATCAACCAGTGTTGTCACAACCAAACAGGGAACCGGGGATACGACCGCAATCAAAACTGATCGAAGTAAACTGGCATTCATGCAGTACTCTGCGAGACAACCAATTCGAGATGTCGAATAGGCACCGTTCAATTCCACCTGCACTGATCTCCATGACGAGATAATTAGACGCGACGACGCCTTGACCAACCTGAAGGATCGACCATGATTGTAGCCATGCATTCGGCTTTGGGACTGCAACGACAGAATGACGCGGACGACAATCAACAATAAAGCAGCCAACCACCCAGTAAAAATAGCCAGGTGGAGACACCATCGTTCACCCACCTGTACGAATTCCTTCGTCAAACTTTGACAGACCTCTTGAAATAACTTGGTGTCCAGCCTTCAGTGCCATTTAAGCTTAAGTCAATCTCTAGCCGAGCACCGCAAAAGTACAGAGACTGGAGCTGGAACAGAATGATACCAAGCGCTGACATCAGTCTAAAAATCTTTGAGAGCAAACAGCTTCAAAGAAGTAATTAGGTTTGGTTATTCCAACTCGAAGCGCAACGTCATGGAGCTCAATTACCAAGCACATTCACCTTCACCAGAAAATATGCAACGTGTTAGACATGTACCTGTAGTAGAAAATACGAAACACACCTGGCACGTCTACGCGGCCGATGCATCAACTTCGCGCACCTGCTTGGCGTCGAGAACGTCACCGACCCACTGCGAAATGTGAGCCGCCATGTCACGCGTGCCGTTCGTCTCCATCATAAAGGCGTGCGCCTGGGGCACAACACGATGCTGCGCCTT
Organism: Phytophthora fragariae; assembly: GCA_009729435.1. NCBI lineage: Eukaryota > Oomycota > Peronosporomycetes > Peronosporales > Peronosporaceae > Phytophthora > Phytophthora fragariae. The sequence continues at coordinate 675,451 of QQOI01000027.1, forward strand.
CGGGAAGCGCACCTGGTATTCCTGCATGAACTCGGCGGGCACCCACTCGTCCACCGTCGAGTACACGAAGAGCGTCTTGTCTTGGAATCTCTCCACCAGTTCTAGATCCAAATCCGTGACTTCCTTCATTTCGTCTGCCGCCATCCCGAGCACGTTCCGCATCACTGTCGAGTTCACGAGCGACAGCGACGCGAGCTGCAGCGTCTCGGACGTCTTGGACCCCACCACACGACGTACAATCCATCGAAGCAGCGCCACTGGCACCAAATACTCCACTGCTCCAACAAGAGTCACTCCACGCTCGTAGTGGTTGAACAGCGGCATCATCTGCTTGCCCTTGGGGGAGAGTGCCATTTGCATGATGGTCGGCTGCATGAGCACGAGCTTGGCAACGTGCTGAGGGAACCTCCTCGCCACATCCAGAGCGAAGTAGCTGCCAATAGAGTGTCCAATGACCACGAGCTTCAGCGTCGGGTCGTCGCGCAGCCTCTGACTCAAGTAGAACGCCTTGTGCTCCAGCTGCTCCTTGAGCGAGAAAGCTCGTCCGTTGTTCTTCCACGGCATAAAGTGGCCGGCGTGCGACAGGCAGCGAACTTCGTGGCGTCTGCCGTGTGTCCTGACGAGCTCCTGCATGAGCGGCAGGTAGTAGAACGGGACTCCGGGGTTGCCGGGGATCACGAGCACGAGCACCTTGTCGCTCTCCTGACTCCTCCTCTCCATGGGGTAGTACACGAGCGACTGGGCCTGCGAGCCGTCGTCATCCACGACGTGCCACTCCTCGGTCGGAGCTGCGATGGGGCTGGGGGACACGGCGTCGTCGTGTCTGCACGGGTCGAACTCGGTGGTCAACTGGCGACTGAGCGCGCGGTGGAGACGCAGCTGCGCCAGGTGGCCGCGACGTCGGTGGTACACGAAGCGAACCAGCGCCAGCGCCAAGATGGGCGCCAGGACGCTGTGGCGCTGGGCCTGCAGCTTGAGGTTCTCTAGGAAGCTCGCCAGTTGAGACGGAGACGTCATGGCTGCTTGGATCCTTGATGTATGGCGGAGCTTCGAGCGGCTGACGTACGTCGATGGATGTCTAGTAAACACATGTATTTTCATTGGTCAGAATTATGCTCAGTTGTGATTGGAGGAAAATAGATTTGTTGACTCGACTGACAAGTTCAAGCTCAGTCAGTACATTATCAATGTCGGAGGTGGAGGAGGACGTCTGGGGCGCCGCTGCGTTGCGGCCTACGGAGCCTCGTCGTGCTGGTTTGAAGACGCTGATGATGGAGGAGGTTAAGTCTTCTATCCGTCTGCTGAACGCGGTGTCTGAGGAGCTGCTGGCGGGCGAGAGCCATGAGGAGGAAGACGGTGTATCACAAGCCATGACGCGCGTACTGGGCTGGCTCCACGGGACGATTGCGACGCCGCCACTGCACACAGAGACGTCATACCGACCTGTGGAGGAAGAGAGGAAGGAGACGCAGCTGTCCACGTTGAAAGAACTCTTGCAGGTGTTTTTGCATTGGCACAAGCAGCAGCAGACGATGAGCTGGAGACTTTGGATGCTGTGGGCGGAGTTGGGCTGCTCTCTGGACGTTCTGCGGTGCTGTGAGGTGCCGGACGCAAAGGCTACCAGCTTTTCTGACATTGTGATGAGTGCACAGCCCCCACGCGGGTTTCCGACGTCAGAGACGCACTGCAACAAGGAGAAGCAGGTGGCTTTTAGTTGCGAGCTGTGGGACGCTGTGGTCGCTAAGCCGCTGCATGGAGCTCCAACTGGTGCTTATGATGCTGTTTCTACGAAGCTGATTGATCTGTATCTGCAGTGGATGACTGCCGCCATGCGTGGATATGAGGTTGCGTTCATTGCGAACGTGGGGGCACCGTTAAGTGCTCATCTTCGTGCGTCGACAAACAACTCGCAGCTGCCGGATACGTGGCTGAAGTTTGCCAATTTCAAGATGGGTCCTGGATGCATCGCGAAGAATGCAGCGGGTGTGGCTATTACAGTGGTGGTTTTGAGTGCTTTAACTTCAGCTCATCGGGCCCCAGAAGTGGCGGGGTATCTGGAGTCGCTGAGCGCTGCAGTGGTTGAAGAGCTGTCGCGTGGACTGTTCCCTCAACATCATAGCCCTGTTGCCATTGCTGCAATGGCGCTGGGGCTTGCTGCTCTCGATGACGCTAGACTGCCCAGTAGCCACGCGATCCAACTCCAGGGAGGAAACACAACGCTTCTTTCTCAGTTTGCAGTGCTGCGGCTTCTTAGCTTGCAGCTATTGTCTTCGCGCTTGAAGCCATGTGACGATGCTACAAAATTTGACTATCAACAGGAAGTTCATCGAAGAGTACAAGCTTTAGTTGCTGAGCCTTCACATGCTGTCCTCCAGGAGTATTCACTCCGAATGACGGAAGCGTGCATCGAGGAAATGGTCGGCTTTTTCCAGACTTCGCTTGGGGCACACCTCGGTCTTGTTGAAGCTGCTCAGTATGTGCTTCCGGCGGAGCTGTTCCGTTCGAACATGTTGACCAAGCTCCAATCGACAGCTGACCGCACCGCTCAAGATGAAAGTCTGCTCACGTCTGCACCCGAGATTGTAGCATTCCTCAAGCAGTTCTACGGAGGTGTCGCACCGATCCTGGAGGTTTTGTCTACTGGTGAACTTGTCCGGGTATTTCTCGCGCTGTCTCGGATCGAGTTTGCGCGCGAGGTGTGTGCTTCGGCAGCTGCAAATGGATCAATGCAGACAGTCACGCAGCGTTTGGAGCAGGCGCTGGAACAAACTACGGCACCACCCGAAGCCATCTTTGCTCCAGTCTTTCGCTCTCTTGCGATGCATTCGATGACTGCGAACGCCGCTATCCCGCGTGAGGTAGATATCGTTGCTGGGTGCCAGGCGTTGGCTGTGGGCCTTGTCATGCAGCGGAAGCTACGAATTTTGCTGTTCCAGTGCGCGTCTTTGATCGATGATGCGCTTGCAGTGGTCTTCTCGGGACTCTACAACGTCTTCGAACCAGTGGATGCCTTCGCACACCGGTTTCTCGGAGTGTGCCTCACACACCTGACGCAGTTCACTCCGCTGTTTACAGTATTCCCGCACTACTTGCAAGTGACGCTCGCTGCGTATCCAGCCAATGCATCCCGCCAAGCTCTCACCAAAGCCTGCGGTGCCATATTTGGTTCACTGTTCTACTCTGAGGCTCTCACGATGCCGACGGAAAACAACAGTGAAATCGTGGAGACAGCTCAGCGGATGGTCTTGTGGGCAGTCCGTAAATGCTGCGACCGGAGCTCCGAGTTACTTGCCGAAGAGAACAAGCACGTCAACGAAGCAGCAGGAGCCGATAGTCCCACGACCAAGTCTGGAGAGAAGGCTGATGGCAAGGATGCTGCTGTAAGCGAGACGGACGGGTTATACCTCGCAGGACTGGTGTTCGAGCCTATGAAGATGGCGCCGATGGATATCTTGCAGGCTAGCGCAATGGAAGCTGAACAGCTCCTGGCTCGCTGGAAGAGCAACCCTCGCATTCTGCGCGAGTTGAAGAGTGCGCTATTTGCACGGATCTCTCAAAACTGCGAAGCCGAAAAACGCGCGTGGTTCGCCGCCTGGTACATTGAGGTTGACAGACTCTATCCGGTCGAACCTGTCAAGCCTACGACGTCGTCTCGCCTGTAGGCATATGCTATGAAGCGAAAGGAAGTTGGTCAAAGTGAAAGTTTTCAAGTTATTTGAGGATGTTCATTCACCTCCGGGAAAATAGGTAAAAGGGAACGGCCTTACTTTTGAGGAAACGAGGATGATTTTTGAGGACCGGCGATTCTGGGAGGAAAAATGAGGAAACACATCCAGTTGAGTATGATTTGGTTTCATGTGGTCAGGGGCTGACTTCTGAGGACTCTACATAGCCAGTTATAAGCACGGCTGTCTAACGAGGGTCATTTCCAACAAGGGCCATTTGCATAGAGAGGCCAATATGTTGTACAGAGTCATACTAAGTGTCCATTTTCGGTAGTGAGCGGTTGCGAGGAGCGTAGCCAAAGCAAACCCGCGCGGGGTGCCCGCGAAGCAGGGCCGCGCGGTATTTGCGTAGGCGGGCCCAGCGACGAGCATTCCAGCGAACGGACCCGTTGCCTTGTCCAGTAGTTAGTTTTTCTTGTGCGGGGGTCTGGGGGTGCAACCCCCAGTACATTTACTGCATTCATTGACTCCTTACATGAGTGGTAAACGGCCTTCCAATTGAGCATTAAAACTTTCCTATGGAAGCCTCAGTTTTTGACTCCTTACATGGATAGGCGTTTTTATGCAAATGGCCTTTGTTGGAAATGGCCCTCGTTAGACACTCCCGCCCGGCACTTCCTCAAAAGTTAGGACGGGTAGAAATCAGGCCCAGGTGGTACGCAGGAATCAAGACTTTCCTCAGAAGTTAGGCCTGGGAACGCGTTCCTCAAAAGTTAGGGAAAGTTCCTCAAAAATAAGTGGCACCCAGGTAAAAGGTTCAGGTAAAAGGTTGCTCGAGTTTCTCGGGTCTGTCCGTCCGTCCACTTACAGGCGCTTGTCGCCGTCCCACTTGTAGAACCCCTCGCCGGTCTTGCGTCCCAGCTTGCCCTCGGCCACCTTGGAGCGGATAATCTCCGGCACGAAGAACGCCGGCTCGTTCGGGTGGTCGCGCACCCACCCCTCCAGGATGAACAGCGTGGTGTCGAGACCCACGTAGTCCGCCAGCGTGATGGGTCCCATGGGGTGTCCGGCGCCGAACTGCATGCTGACGTCGATGTCCTCCTTGGACGCGTCTCCGCGCTCGTAGAGCGAGATGGCCTGCGCGAGGTAGGGCACCAGCAGCCTGTTGACGATGAAGCCGGGCGTGTCCTTGCAGCTCACGGGGTGCTTGCCGATGTCCAGCACCCACTGCTTGCACGCGTCGAAGACCTTGGGGCCCGTGGCGTCCGTGCGCACGACCTCCACGAGCTTCATGAGCTGCACGGGGTTGAAGAAGTGCAGGCCGACGACCTGCGACGCGCGGCCCGAGGACCCCGCGAAGTCCGAGATGGCCAGCGACGACGTGTTGGAGGCCAGGATGGCCGAGGGCTTGGCCACCTGCCCCAGCTTGGCGTAGAACTCCTCCTTCACCTCCACGTTCTCCACGATGGCCTCGATCACGAGGTCGCAGTCCGCCAGTCCGTGCAGCTCCGTCGTGGGCGTGATGCGCGCCAGCGTGGCGGCCGCCTGCTCGTCCGCCTGCTGCTGCGTGAGCGAGCCCTTCTTCACGCCGCGACTCAGCAGCTTGGCCAATGAGCCCTCGATGCGCTTCATGCCGCTCTCCAGACCCTGCGGGTTGGCGTCCAGCGCCACCACGTCGAAGCCCGCGGTCGCGGCGGTCTGCGCGATGCCGTGGCCCATGAGGCCCAGCCCCACCATGCCCACCTTCTGGATCTTGATGTCGGCTGAGCAGGTCGCCAGGGCGCGCGCTAGTAGCGACGGCGTGGAGCGGGGAAGCGAGCGGAGCAGGGGGCGCAGCATGGCTATGAGGTGGGTAGGATACGCTACTGTGGAGCTCTTGGTGGATCGGTGAGTGACGTTGGACGCCGCTGCGCTTCAAACGTGGTGTTTACGAACGTGGACTCACTCTCCCGAAGATATCTTCAACGTCTCGGTATAGATTTTGAGAGGGGGTGACAGCGCCAACGTCATCGGAACCGAATAGAGAGCTGTACGGAATAGAGGACCCCTGTCAGTTGCAGTTTTTGTATTTTGAGGCGGGAAAGCGGTCGTCGGCCGAGTCGTTGCAGCGTGGGGGATTCTTCTTCGAGTGGGGCTGCTGCTGTGAGCTCAAGACGAGCGTGGATGAACATGTAAATACATGTGCAGCTCAAACGCAGAACCAAGTTCACTGTGCAGTGTGTTGTCCAAATTGAGACGATGCCGCTTGTTGCACCGGAATGAAGTTGGATGGACCCATCTCAGCTTATTCGGCCGGAGATTTGTGCGGCGAAACGTGTGCCAGGCATTGCTGCTGACAAACGCCACAGTCTGTGGCGCTCGGTCGATACAAGCGAGCTTGTCGCCAGCCAAGCGCGCAAATCGCGAATCGTCGACGCTGCCGGCTCAACCGCACAACAGAGTCTGTTGAACAGACATGACCGCGACTGCCAGTCTTTGCTCGAGCAAGTGTATCTGGTCGCGAGCTTCATTCCGGCCTCGTGCAAAGCACTGCAACTCGGCACGCCACGTATCCGGATAACTCGTGAAAGGAAGCAATGCCAACCTTCGTGGCGCCGTTGCCAGCGCGACAAGAGCAGAATAATCGTGTTGCAGGCTGCAGCTGTGCACGTGGCTCGCCCGCCACATTTGCAATGTCATTGCCTCCCATGCCGATCTCGGCGGGCTTTCTTGCCAGCCGCGTCCTCAGCTGTTGTCCGTCCACCCTCTCTCTGAATCAGTGAATCACCTTTCGCAGGGTCTGGCAGTGACGTATCTTCGTCCAACACACGAGCGGTCATTTCGTCAAAGTCTCCGCTCCCCTCCCCTCTGCCATGGCCGCCAACGAGCACACGTACCTGCTGACACGCAGCCTCAGCGGGGAATGGGAGGGCGACCACATGACGGTGAAGCCCTACGGCCCGGCGGTGACGCTGGCCATGGCGCTCAACTACGTGATCGGCACGGGCTGCTTCGGTCTGCCCTACGCCTTCATGGAGGCGGGCATCGGGCTCAGCCTCACGCTCATGATCGTGGGCGTCATCGGCTCGCTGCTCACCATGAACTACACGCTCGAGTCGCTGGCGCGCGCCGAGGGCGTGTGCGCGGCCACGGGCGGCGGCGCGCCGCGCCACCAGATCACGTACCGCAAGTTCGAGTTCGCAACTATCGCCGAGATGTTCGTCGGACGAGTGGGCAAGGCCGCGTTGCAGCTGGTCATGGGCATGTACTGCATCGGCTCGCTCTGGTCGTACGCGTCCGTGTTCTCGTCGTCCACGGCGTCGCTCTTCTTCTCGTACGTGCTGGGCGAGTCGTGCGACGTGTACGGCGACGCGCCGTCCAGCGGCTGCCTGGACGGCTACTACGTGTTCATGGCCATCTTCTCCGCCATCGTGCTGTCCATGGTGCTCATGGACATCAGCGACCAGGCGCTAGTGCAGAAGTTCCTGTCCGTGTACCGCATCGTGGCCTTCGCGCTCATGCTGCTGACGATGCTGGTCAAGCTGCTGAGCGACGGCAGCGACCTCGTGGCCTCGCGCTACGCGGCCATCGGCCTCGTGAACTGGCAGAACTTCGGCAAGGGCTTCGGGCCGACGCTGCTGGCGCTCAACTGCCAGTACAACATGCCGGACGCGCTGCAGCCGCTGAACCCCAAGTCCAAGGCGCGCTTCGTGGCGTTCGCGGCGCTGCTGATCGCTGGGGTGTGCTACCTGCTGGTGGGACTGCTCGGCGCGCTGGCGTTCGACAAGATCAACCCGCTGGCGACGTTGATGTGGAGCTCGTACACGGGCTGCGGCAACGGGTGGGAGGAGTGCGGGCACACCAACCCGCTAGGTGTCGTCGTGCAGCTTGTTATCCTGCTGTTCCCGGTCGTGAACGTCGTGTCGGCGTACCCGATGGTCGGCGTCACTGTGGGCGACAACATGCTCATGTCGTTCCCGTCGCACCTCACGGAGCGCTTCGGCGAGGGTATCACCCGCAGCGTGTGCCGACTGTCCGTTGCTGTGCCGCCCATTCTGTTCGCCATCGTGTTCAAGCGGCTGGACTTCATCTTCGCTATTGCGGGGCTGTTTGGATTCCTGCTGGGCCTGTCGATCCCGTGCTGGTTCCAAGTCATTGGCAGTCGCTACTGCCAGCGCGTGTGGGGGTTCCCTGGCGCAGCGATCACCGAGTTCACAGAGCCCATCGTGAGCTCGGTGCCGTTCGCTAGCACTTGCCTGGCCCTCACGTTTGTCATTACGGCCGTCGTTATTGCCACGATCAATGGATGAGCGTGACGAACCGTGGTGCAGCACCCTGCAGATAGAGACCGACAGAATGGGGGGCCTAGATCGCGTATTTTTTTCAATGAATAATAGGGCAACAAATTCTCGTTTTTAGTTACTGAAGCAAACGGCTTGTGCGTCCCAATAAGGGGCAAGGCGTGTAGATGCCATTCGAAATCTTTTTGTCGTCCTGCCAAATCATGAAAGACATCACCGCGTCATTGATTCCGTCAAGAGTGAAGTCGCTCGGGTAGTTGCCTTTGATGCCGTTGACATGTGCGTCGGTGGGCCAGTCTCGACTGTCTCCGGTGCAGTTTTCGCGCGTGAAGAAGGCGATGCGTGCCTTTCCGCTGAAGCTGCCGACCGTCGGCAGGCCTTCCCACTTGACTGACGAGGCTCGGTTGTCGTAGCAGGCCAGGTTTGTGCACATCTGCGTCTCTGCCATATCCCACTCGACGTAAAAGCCTTCAAAATTGACATCAGCGTAGAACGTCACCATGCCGTGCCAAGCCTAAACGGAGTTGACGAGCAGCACGGCGAGCAACAAAAATTGGGTGACGAAATACATGAGTGTCGGCGTCGACGAGGAGAATTGTAGTTGGAGCCCGAGCGCTAATTGAAAACTGGACGTGATGTCCCTATTGGTGCTTGCGGGAGTTATCGGCGATAACTTATTGGCCTCATCAGAGGGATCAAGGTGGAATTCGAACTCGTCGAGTTCCCGAGTTCCTGGCTAAAATGCTTGGTTTTGCCCATTTTCACGATAGCCATCCTAACTTTTATGGAAAACGGTCGGCTTCGTGAAAATGGGACTGAGTAAGGTACCAGTGCCTGTGATTGGATGAAAATCCGGGCTCGCTAATCACTCGAGCACATTGATCGATGCTGCGACTGGTGTCGTCGGCGCGGAGTCGTCTGCTCCGTGCGGGGGTTGTCCGCGCTGCGGGTGCCGTGGCGCATGGAGCTACTCGATTGACTTTAAGGGAGTCGACTTTCCTGCGCAGCTACGGGGCGTCTAGCCTCTTCTCCACCTCAGACGAAAGAGGTCGTGACGGGCCGTGGGGGACTCTCGCTTTGAACCATCCGAAGGCGTGGCGAAAGGCGGTGTACGATCCGATGGCGTGGCAAGAGGCGGTGAAGCCGTCGCTCCTGACGTTCCTCGAGCTACAGAAGCACCTGATGGTACCGGTCATGTTTGTAGTCCCTCACGGCGACGAGGCGTGGCCGAGAGCAGCGTGGGGGTATCCGCTGGGCAAGCATGCCGCGTGGCTGCGGAAGCAGTGGAGAAGGGGAGGCGACAGGATCGACCCGACGCAGCGGAAGGAGCTGGACGAGATGTCGTTCGCCTGGGATAATTCCCAATACAGGTGGGACCGCTTCATCCTGCCAGCTCTGCGGAGGTTCTACGAGCTGAACGGACACACGGACGTTCCTGCAGCGTTTCGTATTCCAATGACGAGCGCCGAATGGCCTGACCACTTGTGGGGACAGTATTTGGGCTGCAAGGCCTTGAATATACGCAGCCATGGAAACTTCGCCAAGCAGGTGGAAGCGGATAAGGACGAGCTGGAGCGGATTCAGTTTTGCTACGACTCGACGTTATACGATCGCGACTGGCGGGAGAAAGTGATGCCGACACTGAGGGTCTTTCGGCGAGAATTCGACCACTGTGATGTGAGCAGTGAATTCACGGTTCCGTCGCACTCCCCATGGCCAAAAGCAGCTTGGAAAATGGATTTGGGGAATACTGTTAGGCTGATCCGGGGTGGGAGTATTGGTGGAATTCAACATAAGCGGGAGTTGGACAAGTTGGATTTTGTGTGGGAGAATCCTGTGTGGGATCATTCTGACTGGGAGTGGAGCAGGGTTTGGAACAATGCAATGTCATATTTATTGGGTCTCCGAATCGAGACCAATAAATAATTGGCCTAATTGCTAATCGATTTCCAGTAACAGCATGAGACGTGGTGTTCGCTCCATCGTATGGGAGTACACGCATGTGAAAATGTTGGAATTTGTCCACAGTGCGTTCATTGGAATCAGGAGGGGTTTACCTCAAGAACCTTTCCGCCGCGCACACAGACTTCAGCGAATAGTATCCACATCCCAACAGGCGCGACCCAGTCACCGCGAATAACCACATGTACAAGAAAATGTATTGATATTTTGTTAGATAAGGGCATTTACCGCAATCTAAGCGATGAACGTGTTCCACGAGGTTCGACATGCCCATGCTGCGCCTTGCTTGCGCCTAACGAAGCATATACGACACATAAAGTAGTCGAAGCCCTCGGGCGTATAGTACGATGTCGCGGTTCGAGGCGCGGTCGGACATGCGTGGTTCGAGCTGTAGACGACGGGGTGAGTGCAGACGAAAAGTGAGCTGATGAGCGCACTGTTTCGAGTAGCAGCAACCTACTGCGATCCACAGATTCAAAGCGAGAGCGAGAGCCACTCGATCTACATAGCCTCACTCAACGCCAACCGTGTCAAGGACACTGAAATCCACTGTTCTGGGGTCCTAAAAATATTGAGTGTTATTGAGGTCAGAGGGTCAATAAATAATTGCAGTTACTGAATTGCCAATTACGGTTACTGGTATTGGAAAATTCCAACCCCTGGAGTGGAGCGGGCGTTTCCTGCCAGCACTGGAGACTTTTCATCGACTGAAGGGCCATTGCCGAGTACCGAGTAATTTTGTGGTACCGTCGGATGAGAACTGGCCGATAGAATCGTGGGGTATGAGGATCGGAATGGTCGTCGCAAGAATCCGTAGCGGACCCACTTATTCCACTCAGGTTTCACGAGACAAAACACGATTAGAGGAGTTGGGTTTTGTGTGGGATTTTCTCGAGTATGAATGGAGCGAGCGCATCATGCCAGCGCTGGAGACTTTTCATCGACTGAAGGGTCATTGCCGAGTGCCGTATTCTTTTGGGGTGCCGTCGGATGAGAACTGGCCGATAGAATCGTGGGGTCTGAAACTCGGAAGTGTTGTCGCGGGGATCCGAGGCAGAGGCTATTACTCCACTCAGACTTCGCGAGACAAGACACGATTGGAGGAGCTAGGGTTTGTGTGGGATTTCTTTGAGCATGAGTGGAACGAGCGCATCATGCCAGCGCTGGAGACTTTTCACCGACTGGAGGGTCATTGCCGGGTGCCGAAATTATTTGTGGTACCGTCGGATGACAACTGGCCGATAGAATCGTGGGGTCTGAGACTCGGAAATCTCGTCAGCGGGATCCGTAGCAAAGGCATTTACACCTCTCAGGTTTCGCGAGATATGTCACGGTTGGACGAGTTGAGTTTTGTGTGGGATGTCTTAGAGTATGAGTGGAGCGAGCGCATCATGCCAGCGCTGGAGACTTTTCAGCGACTGAAGGGCCACTGCCGAGTGCCGATGTCTTTTGTGGTACCGTCGGATGACAACTGGTTGAAAGTGTCTTGGGGCCTGAGACTCGGAAATGTCGTCAGCAGGATCCGTAGCAAAGGCAGTTACTCTACTCAAATTTCGCGCGACAGGACACGGTTGGAGGAGTTGGGGTTTCTTTTGCAGAAACCATAGAGCCCAGCTGAGCTCGTAAATGTCTACAGGAAAATCAGCTGACTACTGTGTAGAGTTTGCAAACTAATCAGTACTGCAAAGTTGAAGTATTATCCTGGTAGTGCTATTGTGCTTTGCAGATATGCAGTACTTTTGACGTTTAACGCCTCGAACGCGGATACCTTACAGCGCGTTAAGTATTTTAGAGTTGTAAAATCCTCCCTGCCCTGAGAAGTTGCATTTGGGAAATACAACTTTTTCTTGTTGCTGCACAATTTGGCCCACCCATTGTATAGATTGCTGTGGTGCGACGCGCGCTTTTTGGGACTTAACCCTTCTAAGCCGGCATTACGGATAATCCGGAATACTTCGAAGTACAATTTATAGAGGTGAAACTATTCCGAGATCTCCGCAACAAATTTAGCGCGATCGAAATCCGCATAAAGAAGTTTGTATTGGATAAATTTAAGCAGGTCAACTGTAATGTCTCGGCCAGGTGAGACATGAGATTTGCGGAAGAGGATAGGGTTACCGATATAAAAATCCGGAGAGTCCGCGAGCCTCTTCCAGCCTTTCATTCCAGAATCCGCGCCCGAACAGACACCATCACTCTTGGCATGTTCGGCTTCGAGAAAGCTTCCAGCAGATCTGGCGCGAGCTGACAAAGAAGAGATAGACCTACAAGAAGTCACATGACTTAGAAACAACCAGCGCTACATTCAGCCGGGCGGGAGCATCAAGGGGACTGAAAGCGTCGACTTCTTCACCGGTAAGTGTGCTACATTTGCGATGATATCAACTTCTGCTAACTTACGCATTAGGGGGGCGTCGAACCTAAAAAATGGACGCCAAAATATGAACAGAAGATGGACCGAATTATCAACAAAGCTCCGCCCCGAATATCAACAGAACGGAGTGGGGGACTCACTTTTTCGCTCGCTATTTTTCGCACTTAGTGAAGAAGGATCCCGAGGGAGGGGGGCACCTTGGTCCCCCGGAGCTGGCGGCTGCGGGCGGGGGCGGAAGTGCTTGGCGAGTCGCCGCCACCCTGAGACAGCGGCGTGCTGAAGGAGACGTACGTGGAGAGCTCGGGTGCGGTGCGTGCCGTATACGCTAGAGGTTGATACATCGCTCCACTAACCTGTTTCCTGTTGCCAGCCCACGACGCTGGATCCCGTACGGAGCGAGCGATAACCCGCCCAAGATCCCGGTCAACGTCACGCTCAAGCTTGACGTGCTGCTGCTGGCCTTCGGCCCCAAGGCCAAGGAGATGTGGGAGATGGACGCCGAGGAGAACATTGCCGAGACCACCGAGCCTGGAGCGCGCGAAGAAGGATCTATTGGCTGCTGGAAAGCAGGACCAGGAGGTGCGTCGTGAGCTTGAGGTACTCAACAAGAAGATGAAGGATGCGCGCCAGAAGGAGAAGGCAGCGTTCAACTACACACGGAGGCTGCCCTGCTGTCCATGGCCAACGCCGGTCCGGGCACGAACGGGTCGCAGTTCGTCATCACGACTGTACCAACGCCTCACCTGGACGACAAGCACGTGGTATTCGGCAAAGTCGGCAAGGTCGTGGGAGTCTTTAAGGTGGTGAAGCGCATCGAGGGCCTCGACACGGACAAGGGTGGCCAGCCCCCGCGTAGCACTAGAGCAACAAGCCACTAAGTTAATTAACGCTGTTAATGTCAATCATCAAGGTGCTAGAAATCATCATGACGATTTCGACAAAATAATCAACAGGAAACGGCACCAAAAATCATCACTGTTTTTGCTAGGTTCGACCCCCCCTATTCTGTCTAGGTGAGGCGAATCCGATGAGGTGCTGTCGGCGCCAGGAATGGCTTTCCTTTGTCCCGGCACCAGTCCGACGCCAGCGACTCCGGCGTCTGCAGAAGTCACTGGAACGCTCGTCGTCGACGCAGCATCAACGCACGCAGGAAAAGATACCCGAATGTCCACGAGCCTCTGCGAAAGCAACGCCTGGTGCGCAGCAACCACCTTTCGCGGGAACGCTTTCAGCGCCGGTCAAGTCAACTGCTCCGCGCGCTCCACGTGCGGCTACTGAGTCGAATTCTGCATCGACAGGTACTGCACACGAACATCATCCAAGAGAGAAAGGGAAACAGAAGACAGTCGCGTCTAGTTCGACCGTGAGAGTGGTAAGCCCGCACCCTTACTTTCATTGATTGTGACCTGAATCTAATATACATGTCTGCTACGTACGATCCAGCATCCAGCGTTCCGGATCCTCCTCACCATGGTCCGTGCACCACTGAACAACCTGATCCGGATTATCCTGCAAAAGGCATTCGCGTCTAGTTCGGCCGTCGGAGTGGTAAGCCCGCACCCTTGCTTTCATTGATTGTGACCTGAATCTAATATACATTTCTGCTACGTACGATCCAGTATCCAGCGTTCCGGATCCTCCTCACCATGGTCCGTGCACCACTGAACAACCTGATCCGGATTATCCTGCGTCTGTTTGCGAGGTGCTGAAAGAGCTCTTCCGGAGACGACACCTTCGGCAACAGTAGGGATAGTCACCCCCCCGATCCCGATCTGCATCCCGCTCGACGAGTTCGACTCGGACAACTTCTCGATGCGCTAAGACGTGACCAGCTTTTCGCGCCAAATGACGGTGGTGATCTCAACGTTGGCAGTGATATGTTGCTGCTCGCTCTTGAGCACAAGATCGCAATGAAGAAGATGATCAAGCCACACAGCATTTCTCCGGCATTTGCACGTCAAAAGGGCAAGGACTTCTTTGCTGGTGACGGCATGGCCGAGTTGGTGACGGTGCCGCTGCCTCGACAGAAGCACGCTGGAGAAGACTGTAGAGATGAACGGCAGAAGCGACTGTAAGGTGAACTCAGACTACGCTGGAGCTGGCGTCCGCAGCTTCGAGACGAACTACTTCTGCGCGTCGTGCTCGTGTGCCAAGAAGGACAGAGCCACACTCTGGAACAAGACAAGGTGACTGGAGCACGGCAGCTCGCTCAACCGTGGCATCAAAGCTGTAAGAACGGCACGACTATCCCTGCTGCACTGCAAGACAAGATCGGGTTCGTCAACAAGCGCCGGCCTGGGGTGTTAGGGAAACCGATGAAGAGAAAGGAGGATGAATGAGAGCCGTAGTTGAATGATGGTCGATTTGTCGTGTGCTTGCCGTCCCGTCGTTACTGCTGGGAGTAACGGTTTTGCAGGGAGATCGCAACGTAAAGTTTTTTGCATTGTTCTTGTACTGCCCATCACCCCTCAACAACCAATCAGCGAGCTCATTTAGACCACGTGTCATGCGAAAGGGCTTGAAACAGGTTATATTGTACTGGTTTTCCGGTATATGTTAAGGCACGTGATGCTGTCCCCGACTGGGTGTCGCAGTAGCATCTCTACTGTAACCGATTAGCACTTTCTATATAGCAATCTATACTTGTCCGGATAAATGGCGATTTTTAATACACTCCTGACTAGACCCCAAAAAAACTGGCATGGGACTCCTAAACCCTACCGCGCTCCGCGCGGACCCTACCGCGCTTCGCGCGGGGATCGGCTCGCTGCGCACGCTTTGCGCACCGTTTATGCCCTCCGGACAGAAGTATACAAGGTGTATGCTTCAGTCGGGGACAGCAGTCACTCTCATATGTTAATTCATATATTAAGACTTGCGGATTCTCCGGAACTATCTTCGGATTAGAAGTGTTAAGCTCTAATTCATCGTGGGTGGCTGGCCTCTTTCTCAGATTGGGTTTCTCCCCATAAAACCCTTTTCAAGGGTGGGTAATTAACTGTAAAACCCCTTTCAAGACTGCGCTACAAAACACACCTTGCGTTAAAAAAACACAAAGTCATGGAGACCGACGGCGTCAAGGACGAGCTGGCGGCGATGCAGCTCGGCGAGAGCGAGGACGTGAGCATGGCGGACGCCGACTCGGGCGTGATCACGCTGGACAAGGTGTCGCTGCTGCAGGAGAGCGTGGACAAGATGGCGCTGAGCATGTTCAACGCGCTGCGCCTGCTGCCGGCCGCCACTGGAGACGACGCCAAGAAGCAGGAGACCAAGGACGCGGTGCGGCCCTAGACGCGACGGACTGACGGGCAATTACGGGGCTAATTGGGCTAATTGGCTGGCGTTATGCGGCAGATTACGACGCTGGCGAACGACGTGCTGAAGATGGTGCAGGAGACCGACGCGCTCATCGACGACCTGCCGGGTCTCGACAAGACGGAGGCGTGCGTATCCGTAGGGTATAATAGGAGGTGGAGCTGGGTCTGACGAGACGAGGTGCCTGTTGGTTTTGTGGGTGGTGCAGTGAGCAAATGGAGGAGCTGCGACGACTGCAGATCCAGAGCGAGGAGGAGGCGCAGACGCTGCGTCAAGTGGCCGAGGAAGCAGGTGCGTTGCGCAGAGAGAAACGTTTGCGAGAAGAAGGCGGGTGATGCTGATGTTGGGTGCATTTGTTGCTGTAGAGCGGTGGATGGATCGCGCGCGTGACTCCCTGCGTGTTATTTCGGAGACGCGTCTGCGTCGCTGAGCTTTATACTGTAGAATTCGGATGCTCATAAGCAATTTGTGAGGTCCATCGTCTGACTGCTGGAAGACGCGCGAGCTGTAGCTGGAAAATGAAGTTGCCATCGCCTCAGTGCACCACGACAGGATTGGTCAATAACCCCGAATAATGTTGTATGATTCGTCGAAAAGCTTCATTTTCAATTTTGTCGGTCGAGTCATTACTGTTCCCAGCAGCAAGTGAAGAGCATGGCGGATATCTACGGCGGCCGCGTGCTCGCAGGCGAAGACAGCGAAGAGGACGACGAGGATGAGGGAGGTACGTAACGCACCTATCAGTCCACTGCCAATTCTGCGCGTTAATTAGTCGCCCTCCCGCTGCAGAATTGAGTTTCCAGTTCAACGGCTTCGGCTCGCAGGCGTCCCCAGCAGCGCCGCGCTTCGCGGTGCCCACAGTCGTTGCGCCGCCTGCAGGTGCTGGGGGAGAGGAGGACGAGGAGAGCGACGAGGAGGATGACGAGGAGGAACTGCAGCTGAAGCTGGAGGAGAAGGCGCCGCAGGTGGAGAAGCAGGTGACGGGAGAAGAAGAAGAAGAGGACGAGGATCAGGAGCAGGAAGTAACAGAGAAGACGAAAGAGTCAGACGCCAAGAAAACTACGGAAGTGATTTCTAAGAAGGTGGAGGAGCATCAGCAGGAGCTGTGGCAGGTGGACGGAAATGTCAACGGCATCGAAGTCATGAGCAACGCGTTCGTCGATACAGTGCAGCCTTCGCTGGACGCAACGATTCATCGGATAGCCGAGTTGAAGGAGAGTCAACTGGTAAGACTGGGGAGAACTAAGGTGGTGTCTATGGGTTAGAGTTGCTAACATTGTTCTCGCTGTGTTTTGCTGCATGTAGCGCCTGCTGAAGTTGTTGACGGAGCAGAACGCTGGAATCAAGTCCAACAAGCAGCTGGAGGACGCGGCCGTGGTGCTGGAGAAGCTGCCATTCTATGTTAAGAAGCTGCAGGGCATCAAGCTGGTCATGCAAGAGATCTCAGTCAGCTCGGAAAAGATGAAGCGCCGTGCCGAGGGACTTCGGATCGACGCCCAGTCCTGTACGTCCATTGCAATTGCGGTCGGTGATCTGATCATACTCGATCTAACCCGTTGCTCGTTGCAGACGCCATCAAGAAAGAGAACAAGCGAGACGCGCAGTCGCAGTGGAACAAGCTGTACGCTGCGAAGAGTGCACCGAGTCCCGGTGCGCAGTCTTAGGTAGCGAGCTAGAGAAGGAATGGTGTGGCGGACAATATAACTAACTGCGTGCCAATAGACCCTCGAGCAACGCTCTCCGCGCATGTATTATATTGTTGCAGGGGTGGAGTCTCTATCCAACGACCCCAACCGTCACACTTTTGACACATGGCTACCTTTGCCAATCGCACAATGACCAGTGGTCATTGACCACACAACCCGCGTGCCACGTACTTCCGTCTAGCCCCAACCAAAAACAGCACCAAGGCTCATTTCCCCGCAGTGCAAAGCCAAAAAGTTTGTCATATTTAGTATATCCCGGCTCCAAAACATTCGGCGACAACCCGGCGCTCTGTCAGCCAGCCACTCACTCATTCGCTCCGCGCCACACCTGTCTGTTCGGACAGCCAGCCCCGCCGCTTTACTGGTACTTGAAGTAGAGCGCGGCGGCGGCCACCACGGCCGCCAGCACGGCGTACAGCGGGCCGTTCTGGCCGCTGATGTCCTGTCGGCCGCTGGCCGAGGTCTTGGCGCCGCCGGCGGCCGCGGCCTTGCCGGGCGCCTCCTGCTTGACGTCGCCCTTGACCTTGCCGATCTCGTACTGCTTGAGCTGCGCGCGCGCGTCGTTCGAGTGGCCGATGTCCTCGAACTCGTCGGTGGCGTCCTGGCCGGCCACGTCCACCATGATCTCCGGGCCGCCCGGGTGGTCGTCCAGGAAGGCCGTCACGTCGTACACCTTGCGGATGCCCTCGCCGCGGATGACCATCCAGCAGTCCTCCGCCGTGTTGTGCGGGGCCACTTCCTCCAGTGTGAACTCCTTCACGGGCGTCTCGGCAGTCGTCTCGGCCATGGTCGGAGTCGAGTCGGGGATTCCGAGGGTTCGTGCGCAGCTGCTCGCGCAGAAATGATGAAATGGGAGGAGAGCTGAGGACCGCGCGAAGTGCCCAGCCACACAAGGTGTACACAGGTGGAGATAGAAACGTTTCTAATATGCTGCCAGCGTATTTTGTTTCGGATCGAAAATAGAGATTTATCGGTATTGGAGGGTTTCTGTGAGTTTAGAAACTGAGGCTACGTGGCTGCAAGCACAAGTCGCTGTCATATGGCGGCCAGGGATTGATAGTAACGGGATTTTCTTCCTAAACTACTATAGTAGAATGGATGAGCCCAAATCAATTCTACTATTCTAATATTAGCCAAATCGAGCGATCCATAATACTATATTAATAGTACTATAGTAATCTAGATTACTATTGTAGCCATGTCGACCACCGGATGTCTACATGTCGACCACCGGATATCCTCGATGATGATCATCACGCGCTGTTGCTCTCTAGCTCCATGTGACGGATCTCCTTCTTGTTGTGCTTCAACAGCACCTGCATCTCAGCGCGCAAGTTATCCGTCCTCGTACGAAGGCTGTACACCCAGTCCACCGTGTACTCCAGCCACTCGTCCACCACTTTGTCCGCTTGAGCATGCTGGATCGTCTTCGAAGTGGTGGTGGGCTTGGTTACCGCGATCGGAGCTCCGCAAATGACCTTGTCGTCGTCCACGGATGGAACAAGATCGAAGTTGGGCGAGCTGACATCGGCAGCTCCTTCGTCACCACCACACGAGCCTGCATTGAGCTTGCAGTAGACTTCACGATTCGCATCATAGAGAAGCTTGTTTCCGGTGGCGATGGTCTGCTCAAGCCGCTCGTCGTCTGCATCTCCGCCCCTCTCCTTGGTAGCTTGTTTGCCGTCTGTAGCTACGCCACTCTTCTCGCCAGCTTCACCAGGGTGTTGAATAAGCGACGCCACGGAGAACTTGGTGCGAGGATCCAGTAGAAGGATCATCACCGTTTCCGCAGTAGCGAGCGGAATGCGCATGTTGAGCAATTGGAGCTGGCGCACTTCATGGACGATCTTGGTCGATCTTGGTCGAGCGAGCGAGTCGGAAGGAGACTGTTGACTTGTCGAGCTGCTGGAAGATTGCAGAATGAGCCCAAACAGAACGCTGCGATTTGTAGCCTCCAATCGCTCACTACAGAGAGCTAGTAGACCGGTCCCGTGCGACGAACCGCGTCCGCAGGACGCGTGCGCCTCCGAGCAGCGAATCCGCTTCCTGCATGGAGCCGAGCAAGCTCCAACCTGTGTATATCGTCCCCCTGCGTTAGCCAAAATGCCTCTAGTAATCTGATAGTAATCAGATAGTACTAATATTAGCCGGAAAAAAATCTAATATCTACTATAGTAGAATTAAATCAGCTGGGAAAAATTGTAATATTACTATAGTAAAATAATATTATTTCACCGGTAATATTAAAAAAAAACTACTACTGTAATATCTACTATCAATCCCTGATGGCGGCACCACCGCATCTGGTGCCAGGCGAGGGGCAACAGCTTTCCCCGCTCACTTTGGCTCCCTCGCATTGCGTTTGCCGTTATTATGACTGCAATACATTCAAGCAACGAGAGTGTCCACGCTGAGAACAAAACGTTTGGGTTTCCCGCAACGAGTGACCACCGTCGTACATGGTGACACGTACGGCGCTTGTCTGACACGTCATGCCTTTTAAGGATACTACTATCGATATGATAAACTTGCCACTTCACTTGCTATCGACGATCATGAACTGTCGTACGAATCGAGTGATAGTATACGTATATTAACGTTGGATGTGTACTAACGTGAATGTTGGTGGGATTTCTCGTCTCGGTGCCGATTCAGTGTTTGGTCGACAATTTTACCATACCGTTACCCGCATCTATAAAACGAGGGGGACGCAGCGGTTTGTGTTGTATGTCGGCTGCCGGACGCTTGACATGCGGGAATATTTTGTAGAATACCTTCACCCACAGAGGCTCCGTTGATGCAGAAGGTTTGGAAAAAGCCCTCTCTTCATCCTCGGCGCCTTTGGTAGACGGAGGCAACTCGTCGTCGGCGTCTTCGTCGGTAAAAGCGAGGCCGGTAGCATCACTCGGGTCATCAGTTTCAGATCTCATGGTCCTCCCGCCATTATTATGCAGCGTAGCGTTGGCAGCGGGCTCCACCGCGGCAGTATTCATTTCGGCAGCTGCACTGGAAGGAAGAGCGTTAAATCCTGTAAACAGCATGGCGACGGTTGCTAGCGTGACGAAACTGGTGCGCATATTTGTTTCTTGTGAAGAGCTTCTCGTCCGCTTAGGGTCTACTTCTGCCTGCAAGCGTGAATTTTGAACTGACAGGGCGAAGTAAGACCCCCCAACGCAACCACGAGTACCGCTGCGCAGGAATTACCGGCACGTAATCGGAAATCATCGTAAGCGAATTGTCCATTACATGTACATGTATAATAAATACTTAAAAAGAATTATTAACAAGCCGAGCAGTGCCCCGCAAGCGGGGCATTTTGCGCAGTGAACGGCCGAGCACACTTGAGATGCCCCCTCGCTTCGCTCGGCGGGGAGGTAAACATTTAAAGTAAAGTATTTAAAATGGAAATACCATGTAATAGCAAAAAATCTATAAGGAGTTGGCTAGAGCAATATACTTCGAGGTAAAATGTGAATCCCTCCTGGAGATGGATGTCATGGCCTTCAAATTCCCAAAAGATCCACTTTTAGGAGGAAGAAAGAGCCTCGCTGAACCAATATGACAACTGTGAAGGCGTGCTAGACCACATAGAATAACTGTGTGCGAGACGGCCTAGCCACCTGGCGTGGAAGCGCGAGCAATGAATGCATTTACACTATGAAGTCGGCAATTAGGCTCGATTCGTCACCCTCCTTCTGTAACAATTTGCCCCCTCTCCGATCACCTTCAAGCCCTTATAGGTTACCGAAAATACACCAAAAGTAGCTGAATTTCTGTATAAAAACCAATTTTGTGCAGTGGATTTTCTGTTGCTGTAGCACGATCCAATCTGAAATACATAAGCTACATATAATAACGTCTATCGTAAGACTATTATAATTATTAGCAGTATTTAACCCATCGGCTGAACATTTAGACAAACTACCCGGGATAAATCCCATAAAAAGAAATATTGTGAATTCCGGCTAAATTTAGACATTACGATCGGTTCGCTGAATCGCCCACATACAATTTCCAAGTCATTAGCTGAATCGCCGGCAGGCGATTTCATGGCTTCACTCGTATTGTGAGTTCTACTCAAAATTTCCCTGCGCGGTTCTTCGAATCAATCGCGCAAGCAATCGCGCAAGCCTCTATAAATGCATAATATATGTGTTTATAAGGGTTATGGGTAGTCTTAACTGTGTCTACCACTCCACAGAAGCCCACCAAAATGGTACACTGTACCTGAAGCTAGATCCAAACAGGGTACACTGTACCAAACACAGCAATTTTGGCCAATCCGTGCAGGGCGTGGGTTTGATGTGCGATTCGGCCAGTAGGCCAGAAAGTGTAATTTTGGACGGTAGTTGAACTTGTATACGCCAGAGTGTACGCGGGGCGATTGGGGGCCGATCGATTCAGTCAATCGACCGGCCAAATTTTGAGTAGAACCTGCAATAACTGCTTTCACATCCAACGGTAAACACGAAATATCACCTTGATATAGGGTTTATCTACTCCACTTCACCCTTCGCTTCATTACTTATATCATTCATACTACTGTACGGGAGACCGTATTATTAAAAGGTTCATGCTCAGAATATACGTTTCTTTTACTTTTTAAGTAGTTTGCGTTGCGTTAGGTTTCGACGTGTTCCAGAAAATCGTGACGCGAAGCGGGGGCAACGCCTTTATTATGCGCTACAAACATAAGCTCAAATACATCAAAAACAAAAGATGCAGCTTTTCCTATGGCCGCACGTAGAGAATTTATCACAACTCGCGCAGATTTGTTTTGACTTTTAAAGTCCTGTAAATCTAGGCGGCTCATTGTATAGTCTCTTATATACGGATTATACTATAGAGAGGTATGACTGTGCCCTGCACAGAGAACAGATCAACGATGTGGTGCACACAGAGCCCTGTATTGAGGTGTACTCTGCCCATCCGAAGATAAGCGGTGGTATAGAAAAAAAAGTATAAAGCGTGACATGAAAGCTTCGGGGTCACTAATAAAAAGGGCGTACGGTACAACCCAAAAGGGCACCCAGAAATATATAACTGATACAAGTACTTCATTATTGTATACATGTATATCATATCCAGGATACCATGTATATTTTGTATGCCGTCTACTTTACTGGAACACTACCATTTATGTTGCTCCAACGCTTCCAAAGACTTGGAGGCTTGTGCTGTGTGGGAGCGATTATGGTGGTCTTGAAACCCAATTCGGCAAAATTGGATGGGATTCACTTTTTCGTCTACCGACTACGCCTCTCTTCATGAGATCGTTTCGTATTTTGCCGAGCTTTTGAGCTCGCCATCATCAGTTTGAATGTACTGCACAGAATTTGCATCACACAACACTACCCCGGGCTGAGCACATACACGGCAAACTTTGAATGTTTATTTGGTGTGTGACGAATTTCTAAACTAACAGAAGCTCAACCATTTGCTGCATAGTTGACACTTCACTGCTCCGGCCAGTTATTCGTGAAAAACAACACAAGACTAAAAATCAATGGCGAGGGATACTGTCCATGTTTTCTAAACCATGTTTCTCGTGAAACCCTGGGCAAACATGCCATAAAGTCCATGTTTTGTGAAGTTGTTTCAGTAGTCGCAATGCCAACCCTAACCACACTCATTTAAATACGAAGCAAATCCCAATCTCAAATCCTAAAAACGTTTTGAAAGGCCTACTTGGTGATGGGATACCTGTACGAATGCCATATTGTGAGTTTCATTCGAATTTGTGAGAATGGCCTGAATCGAATCGCTTTCGCGAATCGCTTTCAAATCGATTGCGCGATATTCAGCCAATCAGAAGTCACCAATCGACCCACAACTCCAGCTCAGAGTCTGAGGTGGCACACATTTTGTGGTGTGTCTGAGTCCACGAGACATACGCCACCTCTGATTGGTCAAAACCGGTTGGAATCGATTCAGATTGCTCCCAACTTTCCCCCAGGTTCTACAAATTTGGGTGAAAACGACAATAATACCTTCATTGAAAAGGCCATGAAATATTCCAAACGTAAGATGTACTGAGTTTCTGATTAAGTCATTGTACGGTGAGCACGGTGGGGCTTACAAAACGATTTTAGGTCGTTTTATGCACGAATTGAACCAATCAAAATGCAGGATTGAAAACATGGGCGGTATAATTCCCGAAAATCAATATAGAACGCAGAATATTAGCAAAATTATATTTCCAAAACACAACATTTCTATTGTGATTTTTTGATAACCATCCCATCGCCATGCGTGTCCGGGAACGTCACTTGCGCGGACTCTTCCTTCTTGCCTCGCTGGTTCTCTTCGGGTCGTGTGCATTGCTCTCCCATTCGGTACAATCTCTTCCCCGCAATGAGAGCCACCCCCCGGTGGTGAATGTCATCGTGGTAGGTGCCACGGGGGACTTGGCGGCGAAGTATCTGTGGGTGTCTCTTTTCCGTTTGGCGTCAACCGATGGACGAACCTACCGGTTCTTCGCTGGAGCTTCACAATCTCTGGAGCGAGGAAGCGCCTGGCGCAGTGAATTCTTTAACGAAAGATTTGCACAGCGCGTGTGTGGAGCTGTCCAAGCCCAGCAAGGGATTTCAGCTGCACAGACTAAGTGTCTCGAGTTTCTAGAGGCAGAGTTCAAGCCCAGTGTGCAGTATACACCGCTATCGAAGGAGAGTCACTATCGAGATCTTGGGAATACGTTGGATCAGATGCACGCCGGCACCACAGAAGAAGGGCGACTACTGTACCTCGCTATTCCACCGCAGTACTTCCTCCAGGTTGGTGCTAGTTGAAAACTATGAGCAGGGGATTGTATAGTGATGGTGCGATGATTTGTGAATCAGAGCTGCGAGTTCATCCATCGATTTTTGCGGCCTGAGGCATCGGAGAACGGACCTGCCGGCTTTCTTCGAGTTGTGGTGGAGAAGCCTTTCGGTCGAGATTTACAGTCTGCGCGTGAGCTTGCTACACGCCTGCGGTCGCTGTACAGTGTACGTTTTGAAAAGATAGGGAAATTTTTGTGACTCGGGGTGATTCTTATTCTTGCACTTGGATGGAATGGTGCAGAACGACGAACTGTTTGTGATGGACCATTACGCGGGCAAACGCGTTGTCCATGCGCTTCGCAACTACTTTCAGCTTAATGCAGCTGTACTTCGACCAATCTGGAATAGCGAGCATATTCGTGACATTCGCGTACGTATCCTGTCGATTTTAGTGTGCTGACTGCAATGTACTAAGCGGATGTTGCACAGATTGAGATGACTGAGGAGGCAACACTGCAGAATCGCGTGCACTACTTTGACAGGTAGTTTTTTACTGTATCCCTGCGATGATATTCATTTGCTGACAGTATTTTTTATCTTACAGCGCTGGCATCATACGCGACGTCATGGTAAATCACTTGCAGCTGCTACTCAATGTTGCCGTCTCACCCGCCTTTAACGCAGCGATCTACGATCCATCGTTATCATCGAGCGAGTTTGCTCGACGCGTGCACGTGGCCCAGTTACGGTTTGTGGAGTCGCTACAGATTCCAGTCCAGGCATCTCATCAACAAGCACCACTCGTGGTCGGGCAATATGAAGAGTATGCAACGCATTACCGCGAGGAAATGGGTCAAAATCTTGAGAAAAGTGGCCACTTCACCCCGACTGCTGCAATGGTTGAGCTTCGAAACTCCTTAGAGGAATGGAGAAATACCACGTTTCGTCTTGCAGCAGCGAAAGCTGCCGATGCACGGCTGCTAACAGTCACAGTCGTCTTCAGACAAGGAACCTTCCCAATCAAAAGTTCTGAGCCATGCAAGTTCACGGTTACGATCCAGAAAGCCCACAATGCTGACACGCACCAAAGCCATCGAATAGAATGGTCTTGCGATGTCACCGACACACTGCAACTTCCAGAAGACTGGGAGTACTTGGACAGCCAAGACCATCGCATCATAACTCCTTCACAATCAAATTCGAGGACAATGGAGGAGACTCTCGAGGCGTCTGCTTGGAAGCTTGGCGATAAATTATCTGCGTATGACATCCTTTTACGGGACGTAGCTCGTGGTGCATCCGGTAACTTCGCAGACTTGGATGAGGTTGAAGCAGCCTGGAAACTGTGGATACCACTCGTGGAAGCTGCCGAAGGATATGGACACCGGTCGCACGACGCAGCATCACTGCAGTATGTGTCGTACCCAGCGGGGACATCACCTTGGGATCAACTCCAAACGAACTCCCGCTCATTTGAAGATTTCCGAACAGATAGAGAAGAACTTTAGGGCTAGTTCAGTAGACTCGAAATATTTTTCGTGTTTTTTGTTTTTGTTTTAAGGGAAGAAAGAGTTTCCGCTACCATTTGACGCTACGCCGCGACAGTATTACTTCGAAGTAATTCGCAGTAACTTGAACTGTCGACGTGTTTGACGTGGCATGCTTACAGGCAGCACCTCTCCTCCAGCGTCGTGTTCACGAATCCACTGCCCTCAGTGGTGTCGAACGGCGCGAAATCCTGGGGGATATCCTCAGCCTGGGCCAGCTGGATGACACCGACGACCAGAAGGATGGCAGCGAAGAAGACGAACTTAGCCATTGTTGCGGTAGTTGTTGTTGGAACTTGTGCTCGGTGAGGAAGATTGAGGAATGACAGGTTTGTGCCCGTCCGAAACACGCGCATGGGTCTGTTGATGGTGGTGCAAGCAAAATTAAAGGTATCCCGCGTGCATTCCAGATTTTGTTCATGCCACCCAAGGTACACGCGTTTCTCGGCAATAAGGAATACATGCAGACTGCCTCTATTTGTACCAATCCGTATCAATGCTCCACTTTTACGAGATGGTAGAATTGTTTGTTATGGACGCGGAATCTTCTCTCAACCATGCGAACTTGAAGGTATAGTCGAAACCTGAGGCCAGCCGTAGACATTAGATGAGATGATGACAAAGAGTAACTAGGACCACCTGTCGTACCGTGGTGTTGCAATGAGGCTTGCACGTTGTAGAAGACCCAGAAACAAATCTTGATTTGTACACCAGGCCACTGCTTCTCCAGGACGAAGGCTAGTTGGCGGATGGCGGAGAACCGAAGTCGGTACTGCAGAATTGCGCATAATAGTAACAATGATGCGAGCTTGAGCAAGCAGTTGAATAAAATGTTGTTTAGTGCCTCGTTGAGTTCGTCCTCCGTGAGATGAGCCAATTGTGCGTAGTAAATTCGATTAGGCAGACTGCCTAACATTGCGCCCATGTAAATGGCTGCATTTGCACTTGGTGAGAACAAATCCGAGCTTTTGTATACTTAACATGCAGAAATACTTACAGAAGATCAGAGGGATAAAGACGCCGACGTAGTAAATGAGGACGAGAAACTCCGTCAAATATAAAAGTCGCCGTACCTCAAGCACATACAGGAGCGAAGTAGCAGAAATGAATCGGGAGCAATGTTTCGGTTCACACTGAACCGAGGCAGGGTGAATACGAAAAGCTCCGAATGAAAGCAGGTTTTTCAGTGAACCGCGCGAGTCAAAGCCCAGACTTCGGCCATCGGAGTAGTTGCTGTCTTTGGACTGAGAGCGTTGTATTTTGCTTGTGAGGAGCACTTGAATCCGATTCATTGGTGTATCACATTCTTGACCACCGGTACTTTGAAGTAATCTATCTGCATACTGCAGCGCGCTTAGGTTACGGCCAGTCCTTCTTGCCTTCATGATAATATAGCCTGGGTCACTGTGATCCTCACTAAGACGACTCTCCACTTGTCCAGTCCGCTGGACTGCTTCGTTAATATCTCGAAGTGATAGTGCCAACTGACCGAGAAGAGCTGCCGTGACTATGAGCGTAGTGCCGATTGAAGGCGAGTTCTGCAAGCAATATGACACGAACAACGCGTTGAAGACCTCCGAGATAAATACGACCACTTCCGGCATTTCGTCGCTCAGGTGCACGACCGTCATGGTGAAGATATTGCGCATGATCAACTTAATCACTGGCAATCGCGAGGCGAAGAACATCTGACCGGTCTTGGACAGTGTCGTGAACACGTAAAAGTACGGCGGATACACGACGATCAGCAACACCTCGCACATCAACACTTTCATTGTGTTGAATACCATCGTTCCTGTGCCAGGGTTTTCTTGAATCAACCTCAGCCATTCATTCGCCATGAAGATCGTGATAAATCCTACCCACGGCGGAACTGAGATAACCAGCGAGAACGGAACAGGAAAGCCGATCAACAGTGCCAAGCCGTACAGGACGGCAACTGTGAGGAATGCCACAATGACCGTGTTCCTGACTACTCTCCAGTTGGGGTACGGCAGGACTCGAACACTTGTTCGGAATTGTTGCATGCATAAAAAGCTAAAGACGAGGAAACTGTAGAATTCTCGCACCTGAAACATTTTGTTCATCTTGGCACCTTCGGATGGACGATCCAGAGGAAGAACATCACTGAGCACTGTAATGATCAAACACGGTAGCGGGGTGACCACTAAAACGAGGATGATATGCAGCCAGCTCGTTTCACGGGTGTACTTCGCCAGCTGAAGAACTCGATCGAAGGAGTAGCTGCCATGGAGTTCCACTTGAGAACGTTCCCATGCTTTGATGAACTTGTCCTTCAGACTTGACATTAACTTGGCACAGATCGAAATAGGGTGTGAGCAGACTCGGAATTGTTATCACGTTCGGAAACAACTTGTCTAAAATAATCGATGCGAATTCGTGAAAACTTCTAATGCACGGTAAAATTCAAGTAGATAGAGAATTAAATAATGAAACCAATTTCGTTGAAAGGATAATTCGGCTCAGACACCAGGCTGTTAACTGGACGCCAGCCAAAAATGGCTTACTCGGGCGGCTTATCTGCAGTGATATGTCGGGGTCATAAGCCCGACGTAAATCCGCGGAGACGCGAAATCGGTCTCGATAAGTGACCCTACCCCTACATTTATGTCGTGTAGCCATGATAAAACTTTATCTTGCTATTTGTATAGTTTATTCCTACCATCATTCTCGGAGGTGTTTCCTTCACTCTGGCGACTTATCGCCTTGATTATATCTTCCTGCCGCCAACTTGAAGTTGCGCTCACTTTTGAATCGGACTGCGGAGGCGCGAAGACCACCTCTGCCGACAACTCACTCAAGGTATGCGTGGTTGCTATTGATGATCTCGTACTCGATGTAGCTGACCCGTGCTCGTGCCATGCAGTGACATGGTGCGCCTCGCGCACTCCGCAGTCTACTGACAGCATCGCTGCATCGAGGACCCGTCCAGCGACGAGAACACGCCGCCGAACGTCGCTGCAGCGTCGCACCACGACCGCAGCCGCCGAGCCAGCGGTGCAGACGGCTACTTCAGCGCGACGGGGACGGCGACGCCTCCGTGGTTGTCTCCGGAGCGGACCAAGCGTCGGTCGAAGAGCGCTACGAACCCGCCGCCGCCGAAGACACCACCACCACCGGAGACGCCGCCTCCTCCGACGGCGCGTGCGTGCGCCAGCCCGACGACCTCGTCTCCAGTGTTGCTGGAGGCGCCACCCAGACCCCCACCGCCCCCGAAGACGTCAAAGTCGAATCCTCCACGACGCCCAGGGCGCCAAGCACGCCGTGAAGCCGCAGCCCCGTACGAGCGCCCTCGCACCGCGCCCCAGCGTGCTATCTGTGCTACCGCTGCAGTGGCCACTGCAGCGGTAGCGACGGCTTCGGCCACGGTGGATTTGGCGCCGCTGGCTCGGCGGCATGCGTCACGACCGGACGACATCTTCGCGCCAGCGCGCTGGCCGTACAGCGTGGCGCACTTGCGCGACAACTTCAACCCATTGGCCACGATCTTCCCCGTGGTGCGCCACTTCGGGTCCTGCGACTGCTGGAACCCGTGCCGCGCCGGCTCCTGCCGCAACGCACTGATGCACGTGTTCTGTAGCCCAAACTGCTGCCCATATTCGGGGAAGTGTGGCAACGGGCTTGAATACTCGACCAAGGTTTTCCTCGGACGCAACCAGCGCACGCGCGAGTTGGGGATTGTGGCGGGCGAGTTCATTGACTTGACACGGGCGAAGTGCTCGGCCAGTACATCGGGGAGATCGAGCACGTGACCTCGTCCCGAGCCACCCGACCGCGCAACAAAGGCTACCGCCTCGTTTTGAAGCAGCGGCCGGAGAAGCCGGCGACTGGAGTCTGCGCTGCGATCAATGCAGAGCGCATGGGGAGCCTCAAGCGGTTCGTGAACCATTCATGCCGCCCGGCGGCGGCGTTCGTCAAGCTGTCCAACGGCCGTCGTACGACCGTGGTGGTGGTGACTACGAGAAGCATTTACCGTGGCGAAGAGGTGACCGTTGACTACGGTGACGACCTCTGGTTTGTATGCCGCTGCGAGGTGCCTGAATGTCGCCACAGCAACATCCAGGACGAGGAAGATCCATGAAGACCAAGGGCGCTACGTGTAAGTCAGTCACGATGTAGGTAACATGCATGATGCTATGAATGAATTCAATTTGTCTGTAAGATGTGGGTTCGTTGTTGCTTTAGCTAAATTTCGACGAGAAGGGCGTGTGGTTTGGCGCCAAGGCGCATCCTCTGAGCCCCTTCGATATTTTGAACTGTGTTGGCGGCAATTCGCGCGCGCAGATTTCCCGCGTTGAAGGTTAAAGGGCAGCATCCTTTCAAGGCGCGCGGCCGGTGGGTATTGCTTGTAGCCTGCATGCAATCGTTGTCGGCTTCACTCACTTTGCTACTTGCCATCTCCTGTCCAAGCGCACCCCCCCCCCCCGCCTCCTTTCCAAGCACCATACCCCGTGCGTCACCCTTGCTCAAGCTTTCTTCACTCGCTAGCTAGCTACTTACTTGGTGCTTTGTGTGTCTTTAGATGGGCAAGAACTCCGGCAGCACGAACTACACGATGTTCGACATTGATCGCCTGCTTCACCTCGTCGAGCAAGCTCTGCCGCTGGGACGAGACGAGTGGGAGCGCCTTCCTGTGACGTACAACGCTGGCCGCGCCCGTGGAGCTCCGGAGCGTGACTTCGAGAGCCCACGTCGAAAATTTAAGATGCTGTATAGTGCCCGCAAGCCGACGGGCATGCCGGAGATGCCGCCACACATCAGGCGCGCCAAGGAGGCCAAACAGGCCATCGACGAGAAGACCAACGTCATCGAGATTGACGACGAGGCCGACCGCGACCAGGGATTCGTGGAGCCCGACTTCTCGTTCGAGGCCGACCCCGACGAAGACTACTTCGAGGGCGGCGAAGGCGGCAACGGGCAGCATGGTGCTCAGGGTGGCGCCGGACACGACGAGCCCGTCGACACGGATGAGTCCGTCGCGGGCGAGTCCACGGGCTCAAGCGCCCCACCCAGCCGAGGCGAGTTCCAGGAGTTGATGGCGGCACCTTTTGCCGTCGATGAGCTTGGAAGCCGTGTCCGGACGCCGTGTCCTGTGCCGCTTCGAACACCTCAGAACGCGCGTCAACCTGGCGCTGGGGGGCTACCCAAGCCACGCAAAAGCTCTACCAACGTCGCTGCGAGCGACGGCAATCTCCCGACGGGGGCACCTGTCGACCAAGGCCGTACACCGGCGAACCCGAAGAAGGACTCGAAGTACAAGACCTCCTCGAACCGCCTTGGCGGCACCGACTTGACCAGCTTCCGCGATGCGGTTGGCGCCAAGCGCGCCTTCGAGGAGGACAAGGAGACGCTGGAGGCCAGCTTCGCGAAGGCCAAACGAATCAGGGCCATGAAGGCCACCACATCCCTGAAGAACAAGTTGAACGGCCTCGAAAGCACCGCCAACACCATGGGCGGCAGCATCATGGAGACTATCTTGCTACTACGTGAGGAGAATGAGAGGAAGGCGGAGGCACGGCGTGCTGATGAGGAGAAGCGTCGTAGTGAGGAAAGGGCGGAAGCCAAGGCTGAAGCAGAGGAGCGTCGTCACCGAGACAAAATGGAGATGGAAGAGCGCGCTCGACGCGATCGCGAGGAGGCGCGTGCGCGCACCCAGGAGTTGCTGCTCCTGATCGGCGCCTTGACGAAGAAGGACTAATGCAGGGGCGACGGCGAGCGTGTACCAAGTAGTGAGGCGCTTTCATTTGCATTGTGTTAGTGCTGTACGTAGCTCTAAAGTCTCACAAATCAACTACTCATGCTCCGATTCTTGCTTATGGTAGACTCGATGTTGTAGTCTTAACTAGCAAAGTGCTTTGAGCAAACAACTCAACTACATGTATTGAAATTCATTACGAGGCACAAACTAGGTGCTCTGGCAGCTCCATCTCGCCTGCGAAGGTTGTGCGGATTTGAGAGATGCCTACCGTGCGTACACGGTAGTTAGCTAAGCGAAACATGTTGTTCAGGCGAAGCCCCCGAAGCACCGGGTCGTACGGAAGCGGGAGGTTCATCCGGCTGTATACGTTTTGAACACTTCCCATGCCCCACTCCGCCGCCTGCCTCACAGAGGTGATGGCGTTGTGGAGGGTCCTCGCCGAGCTCCGCAGCGACGGGTGCAGGCGCTCGATGTCGCCGTCCTTGAGCGGCGTTAGGATGCGGCCGATCATGGTGGTGGAGCAGGGGAACGCGGAGTCGGAGACGACGTTCTTGCGCGAGTCGGGGCAGTACACGGGGTCCAGCAACTTGTTCCTAAAGCCCAGCGACGTGTCCGAGTCGTTCCACGACCCCGGACAGTTGTGCTTACACCACACAATACATCCGTCTGCGGCGAAGCAGATCGTCCCGGTGACAAACACCGAGTGCAACCAGCCATTATACATGGCGTTCTGAAGATCGGCGTTCGAGGGCTGCTGGACCTACGTAGCGGCAAGTTTTAGATTAACCTTCTTGCAATACAATTCACATTCAAAATGAGCGTTGTGTTTACCTTAAAGTTTTTCCCATCGATGAACCCAAAGGTGTGCTTGAGCAGAGGCTCTCGAGCTTCGACGAGCTTCGCCAGCTCTTCCTGGTGGCTCGGCGACGGCCACGAAATGCGCGCGGGGGAGTATTTCTCGATCGTCTTGGACAGCGCTTCCTCCGCCCGCCGCAGGGTCCGCGCCAACGTGCTCGGAGGAACGGCGAACAGCATGCTCAAGCTGCTCAACTCCATCGAGCCTACATAAAAACACAAGACCAGCCCCAATACCTGGTGGTGGTATCGAAGCTTGAGCGGCCGGCCCCTCGAGCGAGCGCGGGGGATGTAGTAGTAGCTAGCGAATCGGCGGAGTAGCTGCCGAAATGAAGATCTACAGCATTAATGTACTGTTAATAAACGTTCATGAGGCAACACAGCAGCAGTGCAACGTACTTTGTGAGGCTGGTAGCGTTTAGGAAGTTGATGTCACTCCCGTATCTGTACAGCACCATCCACGCAGAGTCACAGGGCACGTCCAAGCATTGAGCCGTGAGATAATGGCGGCTGCGCATCGCCACCTTCCATGCCTCCTCGACGAGGAGGCGGAAGACCTCACGGCGAGCCTCGTGCAGCGCCTCGCCTTGCCTCACGAAGGCGTCTGCCAGCAGCAGCAGCACGTCCGAGTCCTCCTCACTGGCCATCTAGACGGGGGGGCTGCGCTCGACGAGCGCAAAAGTCAGAATGAGGAAATTTAGAAGAAATCCAGTGCTCGGTGTGTCCGAGACAAAGTGACGGGTACACTCCTAACTATACCAATAAAACGGTTGCCACCGCCTGATTCAGGGCACTATCCATCGGACACAGGTAGCACTTTTAACACCTTTGTGGTAGAGATTTTTTGCGATAAAGCGACATATATCTTTTTTAAGTCGGTCTTAATCGCTGCAGATAAGCCGCCCGACTAAGCCATATTTGGCAGCCTTCCAGTGGGCTGGCAAATGCTTCCATCCTTAGTGGCAGCACCTCTCCTCCAGCGTCGTGTTCATGAAACCACTGCCCTCAGTGGGGTCAAACGATACGAAATCCTGGGGGACATCATCAGCCTGGACCAGCTGGATGGCACCGACGACGAGAAGGATCGTTGCGAAGAAGGTGAAATTGGCCATTATTGGTATTTGTTGTTGTTGGGCTTGTGCTAGGTAGAGAAGATTGAAGAATGACACGGGTGTAGCATATGCGTGTTGGCGGTCAGCCTTTGCTCATTGTAGCTGGT
This sequence comes from Phytophthora fragariae, assembly GCA_009729435.1. Taxonomy (NCBI): domain Eukaryota; phylum Oomycota; class Peronosporomycetes; order Peronosporales; family Peronosporaceae; genus Phytophthora; species Phytophthora fragariae. Next base: position 708,854 of record QQOI01000027.1, read on the forward strand.
GCAATCGGGTGTATCAAAGGTATCCAGCGTGCATTCCAGATTATGCTCGTCTTACCAGTCAATATCGATGATCCTCTTTTACGAGAGTATCACAGTGGCCATAGTAGCTCAGACCCATTCAACATCTTTAAGGTCTGACCATGCGAGGTGCTGCTTGCCGCCCCGTATCCGTCATATTTCTACGTGTTCACGACACTGTCCAAGACCGGTCCGGTGTTCTTCACCTCGATATTGCCAGTGATTATGGCGCCCTACTTGATGTACATTTTCGGCAATAGGTTCCTGACGCCGGAGCTCTGGGAGTAGAACAAGCTGGGAGTGGCCGGTGTTTTACCTTCCTGGGCAAATGACGAGCGATCCCTTGAACACCACAGCTACCGTGGAGATCGAAGTGATCACAACATCGTTGGTCGTGCAGGACAATTTCACTTTAAGAGCAGAATTATGTATCGTAAGGTGCTACACGCGGAGCTCTACATCTCAGCCATCTACATGTTGTCAATACCATGATGAGAGTGGCGGCTTGACGTTTGGTCAAGTTGGTTAATATCATTCCGAAGCGTAAATGTTAGAGTACGCCAATGTGACGCTTTTCGTGATGGGTTGCTTCAAGGTGCGGTGCTTCACTATTAGTTTCGTCGTCAAGATGCAGTGGACAAGCGTACAAATTAAGAGACTTGCTTCATGTCAGCCTCATTGCAGCACGGGGAAGTGTCCTAGTTTCAACTGGATCGCGTGGCTGGAAGAAATTCCGCGTCCACCACAAACATCTTGTAAAAATGCAGCACGATACTGACGGGTAGAAATACGAGGTAGCTTGTTCACCCCATCCATTTCTTCTGGCGATACGCAGGTACATGTTGCTAGCATGATCAAAATCTGGAATGCACGGTAGATACCTATGATACCCATGTTTGCGCCAATTACACGCAACAGTGGTCTACTCCAAAGCTGACATTGTTCAATCTTCCTCACTGAGCAAAATCCCAACAACGAACAACTACCAGCAACCATGGCCAAGTTCGCCTTCTTCGCTGCCATCCTTCTGCCATCTTTCTCGTCATCGGTGCCATTCAACTGGCCCAGGCGGATAATGTCCCGCAGGATTTAGCGCCGCTCGACGCCACTGAGGGCAGTAGTTTCCTGAACGCGACGTTGAAAGAGGATACAGTATCCTTCACCAGGCAGCGCTGCTGACTCTAAAAACAAGGAGGTATCATACTCCTGCAATCTGTATTGCGATTGCAGACCACAAACACCTTGCTGACTTCGATACCGTTGGGTCAAGAAACCACCCACGACTTGTCTTCCCTTAAACAAAATTAAATACAAAGTTCTTTCGAGGCTTAACTTGCCTTGATCGATGCAAAGTTGCGTGCGTTGAGTAGTATGGACTGCACATGCCTGCGGTGTCCAAGGCTTGAGCAGACGATAGTTGGCTGCACTATTGTCAGATTTGGAGAATTCTCGGTACTGATCCTGGTCCGAGACTATTAGCAAATACTGGATTTAGGACATTGATTGGAGCAACTTCAAACAAGTTCCTGCTCATTTGAAGAATTTAAACCAGATAGAGAAGAGCTCTAATAGTACTTCAGCAGACTCAACGTGCTTCATTTTGTTTTAAGAGAATAAAGGGTTACTGCTACAACTCGATGCAACACCATGGTTTGCAGTCGCTTGAACTGTGGACGGGGTTGACGTGGCATGTTTACAGGCAGCACCTCTCCTCCAGCGCCGTGTTCACGAAACCACTTCCCTCAGTGGGGTCGAGCGGCGCGAAATCCTGCGGGACATCCTCAGCCTGGGCCAACTGGACGGCACCGAGGACGAGAAGGATGGCGGCGAAGAAGGCGAACTTGGCCATTATTGCTGGTTGTTGTTGGAACTTGCGCTCGGCGAGGATGATTGGAGAATGACTGACAGCTTGTTTCCTCGGCCGAAGCATGAGCGTGGCAGTTGTAATCGATAGAGATCTCCGTCGATTGTAGCTGGTGCGACTGGTGCAATCATTGATATCCAACGTGCATTCCAGATTTTGCTCGTGCTAGTAAAGGGTGATTGCGCCTCACCAAGAAGAAATGCGTGGTGCTTGAGTACAGTGGTCGGAAAAAATCTATTGCTCTATCCGCTGTACAAAATTTTGTCTTGCAATGCCCTACTGCGGTCGGTGCCGCAATACAAATTCTCAATTGCAGAGACGCAAAGAATTGCAATCTAAACTGCGACCACTACAACTACTGCAGTCTCCTATTGCTGGGTCGACGCATGTTCTTGTTTTTCTTAATGCCGACGAAAATGTGAAGCCTTTCTGTCGGGCAAAAGGCGAGCTCGCCCACGACAATCTCTCCGTTGGTCTCTGCCGAATTAGCTACTGTATACCAAAGTGACCTCATCCCGGGCCCTTCGCCTCAGAAGCTCTCTTCGAGGTCGTAAACTTTATTGCAAGAGTCAGATGGCACAAGAAATGTAGTATTGCTAGAACGCCACTTTACCCCCCCCCCCAAAAAAATGTAGTATTGCGGCGGAGGTGTGTATTGCATTCACGACGGGAGCACGACTGATATTGCAGTAGCAAACTGCAGCATGTGTAACGACTAATGCCGTGCGTTGCCCGGGAAGCTCTGGATATTTTAGATACGAAGTACTTCGTGTTTTGTTTCACAATAGCTGGATGAGACCCGGAGTGGTGAGCAAGATACCGGATACCTCATTAACGACATGCTCATTAACGACATGCTTCGAGTACTTAAACAGATAAATTGCCATTTTGCAAATCTACTACTTCGAAGTACTTCGAAGTATTTTATTCTGATGAACGGGGTTTTGACACAAAAAAAACGATTTTAAAACTAGCACAGCAGTAGAAGGATTATGTTTTTAATGCAGCTGAGAACTTACTCACTGATTTCAATGATTTTTTTTTATCCAAGATGTTTCGAAGACGATCTGGCGTAAAGGCACAAGACGAGCATATTGATAATTATCTCGGTAATCCCGAGATACAGAATATTTGTAGTAATAACCTTAAAGAAGCAGGATCAAGTCTCTCGGTTTCGAGAGGATTAATTTACCTGTCGTTTTTGGGTCAAAACATTATCTCCCCTAAAACGATGTTTTGAGGGCATCGCAAACACGACCTAAATATTTTGTTTCGGATTTGTGATAGAAAAAAATTAACCGCGCCGCTAATAAACATCACCGTGCTTTCGCATGGAAATATTGAACGATGCTCCTAGTTCAGACCGAAAGCTCAAGTTCATGTTCAACGAACGAGGACAGGACCCTCGTCTACCAAACCATCAGTTCTTCTAACGACACCAGAGCTACAAGAAACAGCTCTCTCCTCAAACTAGAAATTAGACAGCTGAAGTGCTCGAGGATAAATAATAAATTTGAGTTGATATTAACAGAAGAAGGCATATTGGCGAGCTGAAAGTTTGCCCTTCGTGATTTCGTCGCAGCATTTTTAATGATAGAACTTCGTCTCAATTCACGTGCTTCACATCAACGCTAAAAACACATCGTACAGTAGATACACGTACATCGGGACAAAGTTCCATCATCAGGTTATAACTCGTTTACTACATATACTTACACGTGAACAATTAATACAACCAAATGGCGCTGCTAGTCAAGAAGAGCGCAACTTCTTCGAGGGACCGATAGCCAAGAAGCCGTAGCTACATGTAGCTTAGATGAACCGATGTTTGGCGGAGGACAATTCGGACCTGGAAGATTGTGGCTTGATCCGTGAGGTTGCACGAATGTCGTTCTTGTCCGACTGGGTCAACATTCACCTTATTGGGATAAGATATCAGACTTCATCCAATATTCCGTCGTTTAAGCTTGAACATTGTATTAAGCATATTTTAAGGATATTACAAAACTACTCAAATATACGTTCATACAGGATTTGCGAGCCGGTAGAAACTCTGGATATAAATATCCAGAGAACTGCAGTTAGAACTGCAGTGTAGGTTGCGGCTGCCAATCGCCGCCAATTCATTTTTTCCGAACACTGCTTGAGTAGACTACCTCGTATTTCTACCAGTCTGCTCCACTTTTATGAGGTCACCAGGCCATGACGATCGAGACCCATTCAGCAGAACCCGAGGGCAGGTGCGACGGTCTTCAAGGTATGTTAGTGCGAGGTGTCGCTTGTCGTCACGTATCCTTCGCACGGTATTGCCAGCGATAAAGTTGTCCATGCGCAATATCTTAATCATAAAGATCGTGCACCTGATCGACGGGATGCCGAAAGTTTGTCGTCTTTAATTCGAGGCCTTCAACACGCTGTTTGTGGTTTATTGTAGGACAGAGTTCTCCTTCAATTGGGACAACATTGATGGGGACGACATCGCTTTTGGTGCAATTGACGATTTCCATTTCGAGGCGTGAATGAACAAGTCGGACGGCTTTTTACTGAAGAGTTCAGTGACCACGGTCAATTTATCGTCAAGTCCAGTATTGGTAGCCGCAAGTCGAATGCATTACAGTGTACAAACACAATTTTGCTTAATGACGCTCCTAGAAGGAGCGAAGCGTCTACCGGTATGGTCTGCCAGACTTGAAGTTGAATCGCCCGGCACGCTTAATTGCAGCTCGTTTCCAGCGGAGCCCGTCAAATGGGCTCTTGAAAAGTCAAAACGATGCCTGCTGCTCCGTTCTACTACCGGTAGTGTACTGGGATTGTGGCGAATCCTGTTCTTGGCCGAGTTCCTCGCCCTCACCAACTACGTCGGCATCTTCAGCCCGTTGATCCAGCGCCACACCGCTTTTCACCATTATGTTGACGGTATTCATCTTACTGAGCTCTTTGTGTAGCGATCTACATGGGTGTGATGTATGCGTTGCCCGATCGCATGCACTACATGACTTGACACACGAAGAGCTGGCTGAGGCTCTTACGAATATCATGTTCAACTGCACTTTGCAGTTAGTCGTTGGTGTTGCTGCAGTTCTGACTCCGATTTCTCGGCCATCCGACAATTAGCCTTCGTCCACGAATGACAGTGGCCCAATCGGTTTCTGGGTCTTCTACATCGAACACGTCTTGCTGTTGCAATACCACGGTTCGTTTAGGTTGTTATGGACAGCTCTAATTGCCATTTTTAATTAAGTGGTGACAAATGTTGTCGTCATCTAGCATCGTTTGGCCTCAAGTTGTGACTACACTTTTAAGTTCACGTCGATTCCGAGTAAATACGAGGTCCCCATCCATTTCTTCTGGCGAAACGCAGGTACCTCTGCAAGCATGAGCAAAATCTGGAATGCACGCTGGATATCCCTGATTGCACCAGTTGCACCAGCTACGATCGACAAAGCCCCTATCAATTACCACTACGGCGCGAATGCTTCGGCCGGGCAATAAGCTGTCGGCCATTCTCCAATCATCCACGCCGAGTACAAGTTCCAACAACAACCAACAACAATGGCCAAGTTCACCTTCTTCGCTGTCATCCTTCTCGTCATCGGTGCCGTCCAGTTGGCCCAGGCTGAGGATGTCCCGCAGGATTTCGCGCCGTTCGACCCCACTGAGGGCAGTGGGTTCGTCAACACGACGCTGGAGGAGAGGTGCTGCCTCTAAGGAGGTGACAAGCTCCTGCAATTTTTAATGCGATTGCAGACCACAAGCGCCTTGCTGACTTCGACGCAGTTGGGTTGAGATTTACCCACCCACGACTTGTCTCCCCTTAAACAAAATGAAATACACAGTTCTTTCGAGACTTAAATTGCCTTGATCGATGCAAAGTTTGATAGTTTGTACATTATTGCCTGCGACGACCAAATCTGGGAGGGACTATACTTGACGCAGAATTGTCCGCGTTGAGAGGGTTCAACGTGCCCTCAATATTGATCCTGGTGCTATCGTCACCATGACGGTCGTGCACCTGAGCGACGAGATGCTGGAAGTTGTCGGAATATTTTTCGTTCCAAGTCCAAGAAATGTTGCAGCATCTAAAGTTGTCGTCATGGTGACGATAGCACCAGGATCAATATTGAGGGCACGTTGAACCCTCTCAACGCGGACAATTCTGCGTCAAGTATAGTCCCTCCCAGATTTGGTCGTCGCAGGCAATAATGTACAAACTATCAAACTTTGCATCGATCAAGGCAATTTAAGTCTCGAAAGAACTGTGTATTTCATTTTGTTTAAGGGGAGACAAGTCGTGGGTGGGTAAATCTCAACCCAACGCCATTGAAGTCAGCAAGGCGCTTGTGGTCTGCAATCGCATTAAAAATTGCAGGAGCTTGTCACCTCCTTAGAGGCAGCACCTCTCCTCCAGCGTCGTGTTGACGAACCCACTGCCCTCAGTGGGGTCGAACGGCGCGAAATCCTGCGGGACATCCTCAGCCTGGGCCAGCTGGACGGCACCGATGACGAGAAGGATGGCAGCAAAGAAGGCGAACTTGGCCATTGTTGTCTGGTAGTTGTTGTTGTACTCGGCGTGGAAGATTGGAGAATGGCTGACAGCTTATTGCCCGGCCGAATCATGTGCGTCGTAGCAGTAATTGATTGGGGCTTAGTCGATCGTAGCTGGGGCAACTGGTGCAATGAGGGATATCCAGCGTGCATTCCAGATTTTGCTCATGCTTGCAGCGGTAGCTGCGTATCGCCAGAAAAAATGGATGGGGTGAACAAACCACCTCGTACTTCTACCGGTCCATGTCGATATTCGAGATGGTTGAAGTGTTCGCCACAGACTCGGAATCGACGTGAACTGGAAAGTCTAGTCGAAACCTCAGGCCAACCTTAGATGCTAGATAGCGACAAAATTTGTCACCATGTAATATGGTAATTAGAGCTGTCCGTACGAACTGTGGTGTTGCAGCAAGGCCTGCTCGTTGTAGAAACCGATTGGGCCACTGTCATTCATAGACGAAGGCTATTTGTCGGGTGGCCGAGAACCGGAGTCAGAACTGCAGCAACACAATGACTAACTTTAAAGCGCAGTTGAACATGACATTCTTAACAGCCTTAGAAAGTTCGTCGCGTGACAAGTCGGCAAGCTATGTGTAGTACAAGCGGTTGGGCAACGAATAAATAACACCGTGCAGATCGCTACTCAAAGAGCTCTGTGAGATGAATACCGTCAATATAATGGTGAAAAGCGGCGTGGCGTCGCGTTACAGAAGATCAACGAGATGAAGACGTTGACGTCGTACTGTAGATGAGTGAGAAATTATGTCAAGTGCATGATTCGTCAGTTTTTCAGTAAATACTAGTAGAACGGAGCAGCAGGCATCGAGCGAGTCACGATTTGACTCTTCGAGACCCATTTGACGGGCTCCGTTGGAAACGAGATGCAACCAAGTGTGCCTGGCGATTCAAACTTCAAGTCTGGCAGACCACACCTGTATATGCTTCGCTCCTTCTTGGAGCACCATCAAGCAAAATTGTGAGTGCACGCTGCAATGCAATACTATCAATACCGGACTTAACGATAAATTGACAGGGGTCACCGAATTATTCAGTAAGACGTCGCCCGACAAGTTCAGGCCACAATATTCACGTCTTGTTCAGGTGCTGACCGTCATGGTGAAGATATTGCGTATGGGCAACTTATTCACTGGCAATATCGAGGAGAAGGACGTCTGCCGGGTGTTGGGCAGTGTCGTGAACACGTAGAAGTACGACGGATACGTGACGACAAGCAGCACCTCACACGGGCCACCGTGATGATCTTGAAGTGGATCATCGATATTGGCTGGTAGAAATACGAGGTAGTCTACTTAACTACCACACATTTCTTCTTGGGTGGCCTCTGCTAGCACGAGCCAAATCTGAAATGCACGCTGGATATCCCTCATTGCACCAGTTGCCCCAGCTACGATCGACTAAGCCCCAATCAATTACTGCTACGACGCACATGATTCGGCCGGGCAATAAGCTGTCAGCCATTCTCCAATCTTCCACGCCGAGTACAACAACAACTACCAGACAACAATGGCCAAGTTCGCCTTCTTTGCTGCCATCCTTCTCGTCATCGGTGCCGTCCAGCTGGCCCAGGCTGAGGATGTCCCGCAGGATTTCGCGCCGTTCGACCCCACTGAGGGCAGTGGGTTCGTCAACACGACGCTGGAGGAGAGGTGCTGCCTCTAAGGAGGTGACAAGCTCCTGCAATTTTTAATGCGATTGCAGACCACAAGCGCCTTGCTGACTTCGATGCAGTTGGGTTGAGATTTACCCACCCACGACTTGTCTCCCCTTAAACAAAACGAAATACAAAGTTCTTTCGAGACTTAACGTGCCTTCGTCACCGTGCTGCAATGAGGCTGATAAGAAAGAAGGTCTTGATTTGTACCCTTGATCACTGCATCTTCACGACGACACCAGTCGTTCAGCACCGAACCTTGAGACATCGCGAAAAGCGTCACCTTAGCCTCCTCGAGCATTTACGATTCGAAATGATGTTAACAACTTTACAAAGCTGCCACTATCACCATGGTATTACAACATGTAGAGCTCCGCGTGTAGCACCTTACAATAAATAATCCCACTCTTCAAGGGGTTAAGTGAAATTGTCCTGCACGGCCAACGAGGTTGTGATCACTCCGATCTCCACGGTAATAAATAGTTGCAGTGTTCAAGAGAGCTCGTCATTTGCCCAGGAAGGTAAAATATTAGCCACTTCCAACTTGTTCTACTCCCAGAGCTCCGGCGTCAGGAACCTATTGCCGAAAATGTACATCAAGTAGGGCGCCATCTGCGCAGGGCACATGACTTCAAACAGCTCGAGCTTGCACATTCGCAGCGGGAAGACCCAATCTCTCGGCACTCGGAAGTGCTTCGCCACGGTCGCATTCTCGTCTCTCTTGACGTCACTGTCCTCCTCCTCCCCCACTACGGGGCAATGCATACACCGCTCCCAAATCTTCGACGGTTCGGGGCCCATCAGCTTTTCCACCACTACCCCATTCCCCACCACCTCCTCCTCTTCTTCCGGTGCAGTCGCCGGCCTCACATCGTCCTTGAAAAGTCCTTCAAACTCCTTAAACGCGAAAATATTCGCGTAGAGTCCGAATTTCGTGTCCACGAACCTGGCAGGTACCGCCGTCGACGTGTCTCCAGCCTCATACACTGAACTATTGAGCACCGTAAGCTCGTAACCCTCCGGTACCTCTAGTTCTCCCTTATTAGTAGTGCGAAGATACGCCAACCCAGTCATCGTGACCCCGATATCGGCGTTGTAGTCCCACGGAATGAGCTGCCGAGCCCTGTAGACCCCTAATAAGGTGCCGCTGTCGATCCAGTAGACGACTTTGGCGTTCTCCAGCATGACCTTGAGCGCGTACACCAGGTCCTCCATGGCCCGCAACCGCTGCTCCGTCGTGACGCACACTCCTGGTCGCACGTAGCGCAGGTCGCGGTGTGCGCTGGAGATGCAGCGGCGCAGCGAGTTGGACGACGGCACGCGACTGCTCAGCAGGCCGCCGTCGTGCACTGGCACGTAGAGCAGGAAGACCCCGAACAGCAGCAGCTGCGCGACCACGATCAGCGCGAACTTAAGCTCCCGGCGCAACGTGACGGACACCATTTTCGTACGTGGCAGACTTGACCGTTCACCCTAGCCCCGCGATTTTGGGCAAAAGTTACCCTGTATTCTACAGTGGGTACAAAAAGTCTGCCCCGTCCAAGCAGCTCATGCACCTAATTCGTCAAAACTATTGGTCTTCTACGAATTGAACCAATGCAAAATCTGGCACAGAAAGAAAGCTCTGATTTCAACGAATTAGACGCAGTATCCCGGTGACCGTCCTTTTTCCATAATTTGATCTCTTGGTAATTTATGTACATGTACTGTTTTGTTGTTACCATAAGAGAATCTTTACTGAATCTAAATAATACGGAATTGTCAGTCAATACCTCTACTATCTTATATATTACGTGCGTGTATCCTGTGGAGTTGCCCTCCCGTATATAAGTGCGAAATTCTGATAGACATGCGGGTTGCGCGAAGGTAGTACCATCAGGGTTTGGTAGTAGTGAGAATTTCGGTCTATTAGTGATACTAATACTAATAGTTGGCTGATGTCAAACCGATATCAATGATACTAATCGTATAAGTGAGCCGATGAGAATATCAATATTGGTGATAATATCACTGCATCCTTTGAAAATCTTCCGAACTTCCGCAAACTATCAGTGATATTGATACCGTCCCTAGATTTCGCTAATATTGATAGTATTACTATTAGTGGCACAAATCCGTTTATCAATACAAGTACCAATGTCAATATCAGTGATAATATCACTGTACCCCAGGGACAGGAAGGGTCGGGTGTGTTTGAATGAACTCTTTAAACCACTGGAATACCTCACAGTAATTCTATTATTATTTTATTCCTCTATTCCTATGCTTATTCTCAAGACGTGCTCAGTCTGAAGCAAAAGAGGAAGTGAGCTCGTCCTCGGGCGGCTACCATTCCTCTGCTTCATATCCTCATCGCACAAACAGTTGGTGGACAGGCTCTCTCTGCCCTATGTCCATAGATAAGAGTTCAGAGCTGGACTCCCCTAGAACTTGCTAGCAGATTAAACAGGTGTTTAGACTTTTGTCTATCATTTGCCTATTCTTCTCTGTAACCGGCAAGTCGGCTCTTCTGCCGACTGCCCTGCTGCAAGGAGCGACTGCTCCACTCAACACTCCCACTAAGTGCTAGGGGCAAGGTTCAGATCACGAACTCCTAGCTTTTCTCTTAGTTTTATAAACTGCTTTGTGGGCAGCGCCTTAGTCAGAATGTCTACCGTCATCTCTGTTGTCGAACAGTAGGCAATCTTGAGGCGACCGAGTTCAACCAAGTCCCTCGTAAACAAGTACCGAATCTCAATGTACTTGTTTGCCTTGTGATTCCAAGGATTCTTAACAATGCTGATGGCTGCGTTGCTATCGCACCAAACCTGCACTGGTTCCTTCTGTGGAAATCCCATTTCCCCAAGCAGATGCCACAACCACTCACTTTCCTTGGCTCATTCGCTAAGTGCGATAAGTTCTGCTTCAGCAGTCGAGAGCGATACGCTTCCCTGTTTGCTACTGCACCAGGATACGCTGGTTCCTGCCATTTGAATCACATAGCCGGAAACCGATTTGCGTTCTTTTGGTTGACACGCGAAGCTCGCGTCTGTGTACACTTCGTAAGTCACATCACTCGTGTTCCCATCGAGTAACAGACCGTACGTCGACGTCCCTTTCAAGTATTTGAGTACCCGCCTAGCAGCTTCCCAGTGTGTGCGGTTGTAACACGAAATAAACTTGCTTAGCTCCCCTACTGCGTTAGCAATGTCCGGTCTTGTCCCACGGACCAAATATTGGAGTGATCCAACAATGCCTCTGTAGTCAAAAAGCTGCGCAGCTATCTGCTCTGCGCTCAGCTTCGTCTCAGGCTCGAGTGCGAGTCCTGAAACTTGCGGTGTCATCACTGGGGTGCTATTGACCAAGTTGAACTTACTGATCAGCTCTGCAATGTATTTGCGCTGCGAGATCATCATCGTGCGCTGAGCTCTATTGCGATGCACCTCCATTTTCAGGATGTAGTGAATGTCTCCCAGGTCCTTCATTTTGACCCGACTTGACAGCTCGGCTTTAAGCCTGTTGATGAGTCTCATGTTGCGTGACATAATTGTCAGATCATCAACATATACCACGACTATAAGCCATTCATCTCCCACTTTTTGTACATAGATACAAAACTCTTTGTGGCAGCGTACAAAACCCATCGTCGTTAGGAAGGTATGAAGGACTCTATACCAGATGCGAGGGGCTTGTTTTAGGCCATATATGCTCTTTTGAAGTTCACAGACCAGGTTCCCGTGGCCTCGCTTCACAAACCCATCCGGTTTGCCGCATGTATATCTTTTGTTCACCCTCCATGGTGCCGTTAAGGAATGCAGTGTGCACATCCATCTGGTGAATGTGGCAATCTAGTATTGTCCCAATCGCCAGAACTAAGCGGGGCGACTCGAATCTCGCTACTGGCGCGTATACCTCGTCACAGTCCACACCAAACTCGTGGTGGTTTCCTTGTGCAACAAGTCGTGCCTTAAACCGCTCGACAGTCCCGTCGGCGTTATACTTTACCACAAGTACCCAGTGGCAGGGCAATGCCTTGCGTCCAGGTGGCAAAGGTGCGAGTCGCCATGTCCTATTCTCAATCAGAGAGTCATACTCTAGCTCCAGAGCTTGGTTCCACTGCTCTGTGTGTGGTCCACTTAGTGCCGCCTTCAGTGTTTTTGGCGTAGGCACCTTGTGCTCAAGGACATCATTCGCAATGGTCTTGTCAATAAGTGCCTGAAAGCATTGATAGTCCTGATACCTCTTTGGCTTCTTAGTCTCACGACGCGGTCGTGACTCGCGGTTCGGCTGTGCCGCTGTAAGTCCAGCACGTCGGCGCTTATTCGAAGCTCCCACTGCCTCAGCGGACGCCTGAGCTCGTGTGGTAACTCCCACTGACTTGGTAGTCTCGCTTGGCGTCGCCTTAGTTCCCACTGCCTCGGTAGACTCTCTGGCAGTCATTTCCACTCCCACTACTGCGAGTGACTCTCGCGCAGCCGATTCAGGAGTGACAGCAGGCTCGGTCTTGCCGAAAGCACGCTGAACCGTAGTGGATACATTGGTGGAGTCAAACAGCACATCTCTTGCTAGAATGTGTTTGTTGTTGTAGATGTCCCACAAGCGGTATCCCTTTGTGTCCTCTGATATGCCAAGAAACCGGCACTTCAGTGCTCTAGCAGATAGTTTCTTGTCCTTTCTCAGCGCAGTCGGGATGTGGGCAAAGCACACTGATCCCCAGACTGACAGCTTACTCACGTTCGGAGGTGTTCCGTGCACCATCTCGTACGGCGTTTTGTATCCTAAGCGGCTCATAGGTGTCCGATTCTGTACGTACATCATGTACATCAGTGCCTCAGGCCACCATCGGTGGGCCATGTCCGCATCTTTCAATGCACAGCGCACTCGGTCGAGTTTGCTCTGATGATCCCTCTCTGCAGCTCCATTCTCTTCGGGGCTGTAGGAATTAGATGTCTGAAAGACAATGCCCATGCCTTTACAGAAGCTCTTAAAGGCAGAATTGACAAACTCAGTGCCCCCGTCAGACCGAATCCTACGGATCTTAAACTTTCCGTCACGTTCCAGCTGCAGTAGCAGCTCTTTGACTTTCTCAAACACTTCTTTCTTGGTGCGTAGAACGTATGTCCAGCGCCATGATGTGTTGTCGTCAATGATGCTCAGGAAGTACTGAATCGTGCCTATGCTCCCATACACTCCCATGGTTTTCATGGGGCCATTTGTATCCATGTATCGTACTGATCGGCTGAGTGTCTCTCGATCCTGTGGTGTTACGATATGACATCCTCCTCTTCTTCATCTCAGCGCATGTAGCGCAGAAGAAAGGATTTTTTCGCAGTTCAGATGCTGGCGGTGTAGGCATCCCGGCTACCAACTTCTTGCTTAACATGGCAATAAGCTTCTCTTTTTTTATGTGCCCAAGTTTTACATGCCATTCCTGCAGTACGCTGTCCAGTCTACCAGTCCCAGCTAAGGATAGAGGCTTGCAAGGCCTTTGCTTGACAGCGTTGCACAGCAGCTGCCTGTCTTTCACTGTTTTGTGTTGTAAATAGTATGCTCCATTGATTGCACGAGCGACAAACACTAATCTGTTCTCATAAAGTACAAATTTGTACTCTCCAGTCTGAGAACCCAAAATTTGGTACCCTACACTATAAACGACCAATCAAAATAGATAAGGTATATATATATACGAGCATTTGATTGGCTGGATGAGCGGCCCCTAATTGACCAAACGGCCTCTAATTGACAGTTTCCCTTAATAAGGCCGTGTTCGACTTGAGCCTAAACCAGCTCTTTTTATCAAAGTGCAGCTGTATTTCCCAAACAAGCCCGATTATGACTTGAAACACCCGAAATAGAAACCAGCTTGATGACCGAAAACGACTGGTTCTAAAATTCAGGTCCTGCTCTGATTTGGAATCGAGCTTGTTTGGAATTGACCTCACTTGACAACCAACGGATGCAGCAGCACGTGAACAAGCAGCGAGCTGTGTACTCAACTTAGAAAAATATTGCCCGCCGGAACGAAGCGGAGGCCGACAGCCCACACTACTGGGATCTAGACCAAACCGACCGCCGCGTAGCGGCCGCGCTCGGATGGTTCTCACTGACTTCATTAGTTCCAGCTCGTTTTTAATGAAACACGATTCTTTCTTTTTATTAAATGCTTTGCTAATAAAACAACTGGCTTGTGTTCCAGCCCGATTTTCATTAAGCTCAATTGCGCTGCGCAAGTCCAACACGGCCTAATATAATTGCGTTATGAAATATAGTAATACTTGAGGTATATTATATTAAACGTGGTCTCCCAGCCAAAGCGAAGCTACCCTGTCAATACCAGCTCTCAGTATGATCAGCAGCATTAACTTTTTCGCCTTGATCGTAGCCGTTGTGACTGCCACGAGTTGAGTGTACACGCCGAAACGGAATCTGCGCAGCAGTACAGAGGCGGTGGTACGAGCGGTGGCATGGGTGGCGGTCTCTCAAGCCTCTCCACGGTGCCAGTGTCTGCCGCCTGCATCGCGCCCGACTGATGACCTCTTCCTCTTCTTCCTCGTCGCTGGGGCCGTCAGTTCTCTGGATTTATCCGGAGTCCTAGCACTGAGGTATGATTCTTCTCTGATATAATACCTGTCAATCACGATATATTGATCGGTAATGTATTAAGCAAATTACTTGTAGTATTTAATAGCCTGTTGAATATTTAAATTATGCTCGTATGTTGACCCATCCAGTTGAGATTAAGATAAAATACCTGTTGCATTTTGTAGCTTGTATTTGATTATAATACCTGCAAATAATTATGTGTTATAGCACTGGAGCAACATGGGTACGATTTATCTGCTGTATCTATCTAAGCTACATCGGATATTCTTAAGCGCCAGCAGGAAAGGACACTAAGCATTACTACTACTACGAAGTAGATTGTCGCTGTGTGGTACGGCTCGCGCGATCGATGCTGAGCCACTACGCTTTTCAACGAAAACTACAGTATAATACTTATTTTTCCGTGCACCTTAAAGCTTCCGTTTGTCTCCAAAGCTTCTTGGTGAGTGTAAAGAAGATAGAGCCCAGACTACGTGCCGAAACAAGCGCATCGCGGGGAATTTAATCCCGACAACCTTGTACCAAACAAATTTCTCAAACACGTTCGGCAAGGCAATGTACTATTTGATAAATTTGAGATACTGAATAGACCGTAGATGTCTTAGCAATCTACTTGTACATGTACACGTGCTGCCCTTCAGACATGATGAAACGAAGCATTGTATTCATACTAAGAATTGAAGATGAAACTTGTGTGTATCGAAAACGAGCAGGGGGAATAACTGATTTCGGCCTCCGGAGCTACACCACAGCACACATCACTATGAGGTGGAGCTGTTCAGCAGCCTCGGTAGATTTTTTTCTATGGTCGTATTCGGGTCGGGCCTGACTTTTGGTCGGGCTTTTTAAATACAATTATCAAGTATTTTTACCAAGTGGGTTTTTAGGCCCGAGCGCAGGATGGGCGACATCTGTACCCACAGAGGCCTCAGAGGGACCGTTTGCAACCGAAGCGAAGCGAAGGTCTGCAATGGTCGGCGCGTGGGCCGGATTAGGTGCCCTGACAAGGAGTTGATATTTTTTTCCCGATGTCTTGCCCGCCATGAGCAAAAGGAAATTGGCGGTGCAAACGAGGAGCTCCCCAGGCAGCGTCTAACCCATCGCACAGTACGTCATCCCTCCCCAACCCCCCCCGACCAAAAAGACAGGCCCAACCTAAATACGACCTTAAAAAAAGTTAACCAGCAGCCTCGCCTACGAGGTACGAGAATCCGAGGAAATACAATAAAAGAGGGGTGACAAATACACAGAAAGAGCGTGTGATCAACAATGATCAACACACTCCAGATTGCTTATATTTCCTCCTCATCACCACGACTGTCATTGGAAGCCTGCCAAATATACAGTATGTCGCCGCCTTATCTGCAGCAGATATGTCGGGTCATATGCCCGACGTAAATCTTGTGAGACGCTGATTTCGTCCCGATAAACTGCCCCAGCCCTAGCTTTATTCCGTGAAGCCATCATAAACGTTTGTCTTGATATTTGTGTTGATTAATGTGACCATCACTCTGCTGACTTATCTCCTGCATTATATCTTCCGACGGATCGAAGCGCCGCTCACTTTCAAATCCAGGCGACCGACCACACTGCCTGCGCTCCCTCCCAGGCGACAACTGCCTGCGCTACCACCCGGGCGACTACTGCCTGCGCTCCCTCCCAGGCGACAACTGCCTGCGCTACCACCCGGGCGACTACTGCCTGCGCTCCCTCCCAGGCGACCACTGCCTGCGCTCCCTCCCAGGCGACCACTGCCTGCGCTACCCCCGGACGGCCACTGCCTGCGCCCCCAGGCGACCACTGCCTGCGCTACCCACCGGACGACCACTTCCTGGGAACAGCAAGCGCTACACAAAGAGTGGGAAATTGAGGGTAGCACCGGACCCAGAGTGCTCGATGCGATCGACACCCTCAGTCGAGCCACCGGCGACACCGCCGGCAACCGCACGTCGCCCACCCAGTCCGACGACTTCTTCACCCGGTCTCCTCGAGACGCCCCCAAGAGCCTCGCTACGCCCGATCGCCCCCCGGTAGAATCCTGGTGCGAGTGCTCGTCGCATCGGACGTCATGCTCGGCGCCATGCTGCAGAGCCTTACGCGCGCGCGCATGCCCTGTAACGCGCCAGGCAAGAACTCCGGTCGTCAACACCACCTTGGCGACCCCGCAGCGTGTAAGACCAGCCGCTACACACCCAGGCGACGTCGTCGTACCTGCCTCATGGCCGTACGGCGTTGCGCACCTGCTGGAGCAGTTCAACCCACTGGCCACCATCTTTCCTGCCACACTTCGGATGGTGCGACTGTGTCTCCCCCTGCCGCGTGGGTTCGTGTCGGAACTCCCTGATGAACCTCTACTGCAACATCAACAGTTGTCCGTTCATCGGCAAGTGTGGCAACGGCTTGGAGGAGTCAGCCAAGGTGTTCTTAGGTCGCAACACGCGCACTTCTGTGCTTGGCGTGGTTGCAGCCGAAGCCATCGGTGCAGGCAAAGTTCTTGGCCAGTACTTGGGCGAGATGGAACACGTCCGCGTCTCCCGTGCTGATTGGCCGCGCAACTACGGGTACTGCCTCATGATGAAGCAGCGCCCGGAGAAGCCGAACCGCCCTGTCCGTGTGCGGACCACATGGGTGGTCTCATGAGATTTGCGAACCACTCGTGCAAGCCCGTTGCCAAGTTCATCGAGGTGGCTAACGGTCGTCGCACCACCGTGGTCGTGGCAACAACTGAATGCATACATTGCGGCCAAGAGGTGACTGTGGACTACGGCGACGACTTATTGTTTGTCTGCCGGTGCCAACTACCACGATGCGTCCACCGCGATATCCAAGGTGACCAGGATCCATGGGTTGGCGGCGGTGGTGCTCGGGCGCCGAGGTGAGGTCAGGCGTCGTGTAGTTACGAGGTCTAAGCCGCAACATGTATGGGTGTATGAATGCAATGCAACTGCCTGTAGGAGGTGAAGGGGTGAGTGTATTGCTGTTGAGTGAGCTGCGATGCAGACGCGGGCGTCGTGCTTGACGTGACAGGTGTGAGTATTGGCTGCAAGAGCCCCTTCGAAATTTTGACTTGCATTCTGTAGGTGGCGGACGTGATGGGTCTATTAGGTGCACGCTACCGCAATGCCGACGTGGGCGTCATGATTGACGTGCGCGATGTGAGTTTTGGCTCCGACGTGGAATTCAACTGCCCCTTCGAAGTTTAGACTTGCATGCTGTATCTTTCGCTTTGCGCGCGCAGATTTCACGCATTGAAGTCGCTGCAGAGCAGCTACTTTCGCGATCCTGTTCAAAGGGGTGGTGGCCGAGGCTTTGAATCACGGTGGGTGCTGCCGCTGCTCGGCGCGCTCGCTTCTCACGTGCGCTTTTGCCTCGCACTAAGAAGCCATCCAGCCTCCACCACCTCCTCTCCAAGCCCCCCCCAGTACAAAGCCCTAAGCTGGTGTCGCCAGTGTCATGCTCACTATCGTACCGACGCTGCTGTGCTGTGTTTGTATGTAGATGGGCAAGAACTCTGGAAACACTAACTACACCATGGCCGACGTTGATCGTGTGGTATTGCAAAACACACAAATCGTCAAATGTGGGTCCTAACAACAAACCAACAACAATAGCCGAGCTAGTTGGCTGAGTTGGCCTGCGTGGGGTCTCTTTCGGTCCCCAACGGTCCGGCCCAGCCGGGACAGTAGGTGTCTTGTCTTCGCCGAGTTCCAACCAACCGGTTCAACTCTCCAGAGACTCGCCTGAGCCGGGCAGTCTCCGTTCACAAAACCCGTGCCGTCCACCAAAGGATGGAACAGTCACGGGCCGCCGAGTGCAAAGGCAGCTCAGCTGAAAGGTTACGGTGCCCTGGGACTTACAGGCCCACCGGCTCGCCGAGTTCGGCGAGGCTTTCTCTTCGCGCTTGGCGAGACTGCCCCTCCCGGGCCTACGTTATCTCTTGGCGCTACCTGTTGGTACCCTACAAGCTATGCCTCTCAGGTACCAACGGCAGACATACCCCGGCCCTATGCAGGGACTTACCGAAGAAGTGTACACGTGTCTTCGACTAGGAACATTCTGCTCTGTTTGTTTGTTATATCTTTCGGGCGCCCTGAAGGGGCGCCTCTGCTGTTCCTGAGTTCCTATACAAATACCTAATGAAATAGAGTGGTTTCGGATCTCGGCCGACCCTTCGCCGAGTTTGGCGACCTCTCGTGCCAGTCGGTCCGGATACCGTGGTTATCCGGATTCTCGAACTCGGCTGATCCGGATACTGAGGTATCCGGCTGGTACTCTGTACCTTCCCGCCGAGTCGTCACCGTCGTCCTGTTATCCTAAGCTTGTCTGGTACCCTGTGCCACAAAACTTGACGTTTCCTACACCACAACTGCCCCGGTCATGTCCCGAGCCGAGCTGGTGAGGGTCGTGACCATCACTCTGGTAGTCCCGTTCAGTCTCCAACATCTCTAACGCCCCCAACTTCTCGACTCGATGTCGTCGTCCGGTTCGTCCGCCGCGCCTCCGCTAAGCTCACCCTCCCTGTGTGACCTTGTCTTGTTCGCTTGTGCTCATCTTGTTGTCTTCTTGTTCACTAGTCTTCGGTCGCGGCTTCAGCCGGGTCTTCAGCCGCTCCTCGAGGTGAGGGGCAGCCTGCTGGGTCGACTTCTCGGCCGTCCCGGGCTGCTGGGGTCAGCGGTGAGCGTGATTCTCCCCTCATTGATCTGACAACTCCCCAGGAGTTCGACCGGGAGTCTGAGGAGTCTTCCCGCGCTTCCTCTCCTCGTCCGTCGAATCCGCATGGTGGCACCACTTCGGACACCGCTGGCTCTGGTCAGTCGGACTCGACTGGACGGGTGACTTTAGCGTCTCTCGAGGACTTGATTCGTCAGGAGGCTCACTGACGTCAGCAGGAAAATGGGGACTTGGCTCGGCTGTTGTCGTTTGCGTTTACGCACCCCGTTCCGCCCGCCGACCGACTCCAGCGTCGAGCTCTCTTGGATGCCCGATCGGTCACCGAGCTTACGCACGTCCTGCGTGGGCAGTATTCTCCGCTGGGTTCTGCTCAAGTCATAGCTGACCTCCGCCAAGAGCTCGGCATTTTGCAGACCCTTCAGGGAGATCAAGCTCGCCGACTGGACTCTTTAGCCTCGGAAAACGCCGAGCTCCAGGACAAAGTGAAGGAAGCTGAACTGGAACGCTCGCTGTGGGAACGCGAAGCTAAGAAGGCTTCACCTTTCCTTACTTCTCTCAGCAAAGCCTTAGCCAAGTCCGAAGCGGCACTCAAGTTGGCTCAGGAGAAACAAGTCCAGAAGATCAACTCAGCTTTCAAGCACTCGGCTGACCACGCCCTCCAGATCAAGAGGCTGGAAGAAGAAGTCGTAACCCCCACGAAGGCTCTCGCTGACTGTGACTACGCCTACGCTGAGCTCCACGCGGTGTCCGCGAAACACTTTGAACAACTCCAGGAGTCGACTTTCCTCTTGTTGGACGGAGGTTCTCAGCCCCTTCGTCACGCTAAGTCGGTCATCGATAGCCAGCGCCAAGTAATTTTGCGCCAGAAGCGGGTGATCGCTCGGCAGGGATCGATCCCTATGCACGATCCACACATGGCCGCTGCAGCTGGAGCCGGGTTGGACGTTCCTGGATTGAGCCCCGCCGACTTACAACTAAATGCTCGGCTCTGCCGGGCCCTTGCCTTGCGGTTCCCGGAGGTGATGGATATTCCTGCCGGGGAAACTCGTACCGTGGAGTTGGTTATTCATCCCCGCGAAGATGGGACTGCCTCAGCGCCGCTGGCTTCATCAAGCTCGGCTGGATTGTTTACCTCTGGAGTTTTCTTGGGTGTCGATGCATCGACGTCGGCTAGTTCCTCTGCAGTGGTACCTCTTGTGGTCCCTGCTCAGCCCAGCTCGAGTGCCCCAGCCCCGCCGAGCAAATCCATCGACCAGTTGCGTCGGGCTCGGCTGGACAGACTGACTCCGACGGAGAAGCTGCGTCGGTACTCGAACCCGAAGTCGTCGACCGCTGCTGGCTCTCGCGTCAAGCCTCACGTTCCACCTCCCCAACCATACGCCTGTCCGCTTCCCGGGGAGGAAGGGTACGCAGAGGCGGCCAGTCAGCTGGACGAAGCAGCTCGAGAGGTTGGATTTCCTCCGGCTTCCTCGTCGCAGCGTGAGTCGGGTCAAGATAGCTCGCTTCCCGTCGAGTTCCAGGAGTTCGCCGAGGTGGATGACTCCTCTTTAGACTTCGATGGGTTCGACTTGCAGCAGGTCCCGTTGGTGCCTTACTTGGCGTCTCCGACCTCCTCGTCTGCGTCAGCTCCGTCACCCGGGGAATCAACATCTTCGCAGCCTCAGGTGCTCAATCTGTCTCGTGGCATGGCTCCTTTGTCGGTCTCGGCTGAGCTTTCTGGGGTGACTCCGGTCGACGTTGTGATCGAGCCGGCGGCTACTTCCGCCGGGTCCGAGACAGTGACCCTGAGTGCCGCTCTGGCGCTCCCGTCGACGGCCGAGTACCCCACCTCCGTGAGGTGGGTTCCACCGGAGTCGTCGTGTTCGGCCGACTCGGCTCAGACCTCGGGATCTATTGTCCCGCCGACTTCGGGTTCGGCTTCCTCCGGGCCGACTCCCAACTCGGCTGTTGCTCGTCTGCTGGCTTGTTCTTCCCAGACGAAGTCCCCGTCGTCTACGGTTCGATTGCCTTCTTCTTCGTCGGCGTCATCCACCGTGCTGACCTCGGCTCCAGTGGTCTCCTCCACATCGAGTCGGCCAACTGTTCCCCCGGCGTCGGTCGTTATGACTTCTCCGTCGGGTCGACCGATTCGCGCCAAGGCCGCCACGGCTCGGATGATCAGCGCGCACTGCTTGGAGGTATTGGAGACGCCGGATTACGTTGTTCTCGGCTCTGGTCACTCGCCTGGTTCCCCAGACTTGCTCGACTCGGCTGTTGGTCTCTCTGCGGAAGGCACGTCGGCTCACCCGCTCTCTGTTTCCGATGGGTCGTCGGCAGCTGGGTCGGAGTACGAAGATGGGGCTAATGAGGACTCAGCCGACTCTCCTCTACCAGCTCCCGTGAAGTCGTCGGGTAAGGGTCGGCTTCGTCGAGCCCGTACCCAGTCGGAGGATGATGTTGAGGACGAGGACTCAAACAACGTTTCGCTGAGTTCTCTCCGTTCGAGCAGTTCGGTTCCCCGTGGGAAGATGCAAAGTTATCTGCAAGCTGGCCGGACCCCTCCTGGACCTCCTGCTGAGTCGGGTGATAGTGGAGATGGTTCCGGTGCTCGCTCGTCTTCGAAGAAGCGCAAGCGGAAGCACCAGAGTAAGCGCAAGCACAAGCACCAGCACCAGCACTCGCGTCGGTCTCCCAGTCCAGTTCCAGCTCCGTCGATAGCCAACCCCTGAAGCCCAAGAAACGCCGGTAGGGTCAGGCTCAGTTCCGACTCATGCTTCGCCGAGCCCGGCTCCGACTGCGGCCAGCTCGACTGGGCCTGTCCGGATCCTGTTTATTGACTCCAAGGCGCATGATCGTCCTGAGTTGCCGGAGGTTCTGCGTGCGCCGCTGTCTCGACTTCGCACCCGTGCTGCTCAAGCGGCTTCTCGCGATTCGAGGATTACTCCTCAGTTGACCCGGCTGCGGGACCTCCGGTTCGTGCATTATGAATCAGCTCGATGCTGGAAGGCTATTCTCGCCAACCAGACTGGGCAAGTGTCGATGGATTATTCGTCTGGAAAGCCTCGTGTTCCGACGACGCGATGCTGTCTCGACGGGATCACGGCTTTCGCGGATGTGTACAACCCCAACCATCCGGCCCAGCGTCTTCGCCGACTTCTCCCGGACTCACCGTTCTTCCTCTCACCCAAGGCTTCGGAGGATGCTCGGACTCGACTGGCTAACTCGACTAAGCCTGTCGGTTTAGTGGAGAAGCTGGCTGAGGTGTTCGTCAAGATCCGCGGGGAAATTCCCGACTCGGCTGGAGGGGCTCCGAGCTCGGCTCGCGACGATCACCAGACTCGATTTTTCGTAGCGTTGTATGAGCGGGGTCATTGGTTGGTGGAGTCAAGCGTGATGATGGGTTTGCATCCGGCTTACCATGAAGGTAGCACGTATGACGAGGTCGCCGAACTGCATGCTCTTTGGCTCCAGTATCGTCTTGCCCGTAAGCGTCGGAGTGATGCCCTCCGGGCTTTGATGACTTTTCTCACTGAGGATCTCTACTCGGCGGCGATGAAGAATTTGAATGGGCTTGCTGCTCCGAAAGTCGACGCGGAGCTCTTCTTCGAGCCGTCGGTCCCGTGTTACCCACTGGTCAACCTCTCTTGGATCCCGTCCGGTAAGGATTGGTGCGGTGCAGCTGATTCGGTGGATCGGTTCGAGACTTGGCGTACTTGGTGACTAACCGACCCGGCGGAGCACCCGTTCAATACTTGCTTTCGCACCGGAATCTGAAATTCCAAGTTTTCGCCTCCAAGGGTGTTGACCCTCGTATCGTTGAGGACACGGTGGAGGATGATGTCGACTTGGATGAACCTGCTCCGCCTCAAATCTCTTCGGGTGCCCGGATTCCCGTTAATCGAGAAGGGATTCCCATTTTCGAAGGACGTGAAGAAGGGGAGCTCGGCTGGTCGGCGGATGACCCGGATCCGGTGTCTGGTGGCGATTCTCCCAATGTGCGTGGTCCTTCACCGACTCAGTCTCTTTTCGGTGGAGAGTCTCCTGCCTCGTCTTCGCCTGCTGCGAACCCCGACTCGGCTGACACTTCCTCCCCGGCTACGGAGTCGATGAGCGTATTGGCTGATGTTGCTTCTGCGGCGACTCTTTCGGGTCTGTCTGATTCGCCGAGTGGATCTCCTCAAGCTTCTGGATCTCCGAGCTTCTGATCTTCGACCGCTCTCTTTTCATAGCTAATGCATGTAATACATGTTGACGCAGTAATTGTCTTCGACTCGACTCAACCTGTTGTCTTCGCTGAGTCAGCGGGTTTCTTGTTTTGACGCAGTATCTTTCTTCGACTCGACTCGACCTGCTGTCTTCACCGAGTTGGCGGATTCATCTTCGTGGAGTGTTAGTTGTCGTCGGCCACCTGCACCATTTGCAGCCGGTTCGTTCGTTTCTTGTTGCGAAGATAATCAAAAAGCAATCCTCCACATGAGAGATTCGACAAAGGTTCCCAACTCGGCTCCTCATAGCCTACCCACTTGACTTTGAATTTCCGCTGAGTCTTTGCCGTGCTCGTCGAGAGGGGTAGTTCGTCATCTAAGATGGCTTCAACTTCGTAGCGGTCCTCTCCTTCTTCAGGCTCCCAGCTGTCTTCAAGTAGTAATTCTTCGTCAAAATCAAATCGTTCGGCTTCGCTGAGTTCTGGTCTGAGCCGAGTTGTGGGTCGCTCTCCATTTTCTTTTACCGTCTTTAGTCGTGACACGTGCACCACTGGGTAGAATCGATATCCACTTTTATCTGGCAGTTCGAGCTCGTACGCAAATTCCTCGACTTTCTTCTTGATCCTGAAAGGTCCGTGCCATCTGTGAGCCAGTTTCTTGGTCAATCCGGGTTTCACACGTTCCGTGAACAACCACACTTGGTCGCCCTCCTTGAACAGTGACTGGGTTGACTCGACTGGT
The DNA here is from genome assembly GCA_009729435.1 of Phytophthora fragariae. Classification (NCBI taxonomy): domain Eukaryota; phylum Oomycota; class Peronosporomycetes; order Peronosporales; family Peronosporaceae; genus Phytophthora; species Phytophthora fragariae. Next base: position 733,131 of record QQOI01000027.1, read on the forward strand.
GGTGCTTCCGAGCCTGGTAACTCGGTGGACGTTGCCCCAGACGTTGGCAACTCGGCTGAGGGCCCCTCGGAGGTCGACAACTCGGCTGAGTGCTGATCCTTTATCGGGATGGCTCTCCTTTCGACTCGGCTGAGAGCTTCATTGTGCTCTTTCGCTCTCCTTGCTTTCTCCTTCAGTTGGAACTCGGCTGCTAGACGTAAGGCTACTTCTCTCTGCCGGTTGCTCTCTTGGCGCCATTCCTTGGCCCCAGTCGAGTCGCTCTGCCCACGGTGCCCCTGTTTGACTGACTCAGTCATCGCCTTGAGCGTGGATCGGGCGTCCCAGCCGTGAACCAAGTAAAATGGTGTTTCTCGCCGAGTTGAGTCCCTTGGGTTGTTGATAGCGTGTACCAGCTTCTCGGCTATGTCATCCCAGTCAGCCTGTAACGGATCTTCCACGTACGCCCGTACCGTCTGGATCATCGTCTTCACTGATCGTTCTTGTTGGCCGTTAGCTTGCGGCCGTTAGCTAAGCGTCGCTCTCGACTTCGACTGCATCATCTCGGAGAACTTCTGGAACACTTCACTCATGAAGCGAGGATCGCGATCATGCCGAATCAGTGAAGGTGCTCCGAATCGGCGGAACACGCATTCTTCGAATACTTTAGCGACCTCGAGTGCCCCTGTCTCGCTCATAGCCTTCGTAATCACAAAACCCGTGAAGTGGTCTTGAAATAACAGCCACGCCGTATTTCCACGTGTCGTCTTGGGCAGCGGGATTACAAAGTCAAGTGATACGATATGGAACGGTCGTTCTGATACCAGGTTTCCTGGAGAGTATCCTTGAAGATGCGGCTTACTTTTGCTCGTGCTGCAGTCTTCGCATGACTCCACATGTTTGACGGTGTCTGCATAGAGGCCGATCCAGTAGTAGTCGGCGCGAACTCGGTGGTACGTTCTGACCATGCCTTGATGTCCGCCTTCGAGGGAGTTGTGACAGTTCTGCAGGACCTCGTCGATCAGCGTCGTTGGTACTACTAATCGGAGCTTCAACTCGTCGTCAGTCGGCTCACCTCTTCCTCTCCGCCGACCGACATAGTATAGCAGTCCATCTTCACTGAGGACAAAGTAATCGGCCACTTTGCCGGCATTGTATGCTCTTCGCCGAGTCAGCTGGTCGATCTGGCCCATCAAGTATGTTTTCAAGTCGGCCTATCTGCACTCTTTATCCTGGGCCTTTCAAATGCGGTTCCGCCTCGCGGCTTGGACCGATACAGGGTCGACGTCCTGCGCGCTCGGCGTCCATCTTGGCTCGGCTGCAGCTTCCGCCGGATCCACTACTCTGCGTGCTTCTGGTGCCAGGTAGGATACTTCGTACTCAGTCCTTTGGTCCTCTCGTGGCTCTCTGGTCGTTCCTCCTACCTCATGGGTCATTTGTAGCTCCTCAGCCGAGTTACCATCAGCCAAGTTACGTTCCGTCGAGTTTTGCATTTCGTTATCTTCAAAGCGAACTCGGCGTGCTTGGTTCTGTGTTAACGCCGTAATGCTCGGCGCTGTTTCTTCAGCACTCGCCGAGTCACGGTCCACATACAGCACTTCCTGGATCCTATTTAGCACGCGTAACTCGGCTTTCCGCTCGGCATTCAGAATTACACGCCCGGCTTTGGCCTCCAGAGCCTCCGTAGCAAGGGCATCTGCTGAGGCGTTGTAAGTTCGTAGAACATGCAGGTATCGCGTCGAGCCGAGTTGCTTCGTGAGTGCTTTGTGACGGGCTAGTTCAACCTGTAACGTATCCTTCTTGCAGGCGATCACCCCCATGGATTGCTGGATTGCAAGCCGCGAGTCTCCGACTATGATCAAGTCGGTGATGCCCCGGTCCAATGCCGCCGCGACACCATGGTTCATCCCGGTGTACTCGGCTATGTTGACCGTCGTGGATGAGAGGTGCGCACTCGCAGCAATCTCAATGTCCCAAGTTGGTAACCGCCACCGAATCCACGAGCAACTGCCGTAACCTCCGTTCTTCTCTGTCTTAGCCGAGCCGTCAAATGACAAGACATGGCCCACAAAGTCGCTGGGTACTCGTGCGTAGAGCAGTTTAGGATCCATACGAACGCTAGCCGAGCCTTTCGACGGTGGGGCGATATGAGCCAAGGACTCATCCAGCCCGATTGATGGCGTAATAGACGCCTGGAGGAGCTGGGCGAAGTCGGCGTCTCGCTCCCGGACTCGCTTGATGATCAAGTGATGCGGTGACAGCAGCACCGCGAAACTCACTTCTCGTCCGTAGAGGGATTTCGAGTTGAATACCCACTCTAAGGTCGAAAATCGGGTGTAAACGTGAATAGTTTTGCCGACCAGCAACGTATAACACACCTTGAGCCGTTGCAGCAGCGCTAGTACTTCCTTCTCGGCGGGGAGGTAGTTCACCTCATTATCTTTTAGTACCCGACCGCAGAAACGAACTGGGTGCAGTTTATCATCATGGAGCTGCATCAGTGTGCTACTTAAAGTCCACCCGTTGGCGAAAAGCATGACGTGGACGTCTTTCGCCGAGTCGAAATGGCGGAGGATCGGGGCCTCTATCACCTTCCGCTTTAACTCGGCGAATGAAGCTTTGGCTGCTGATAAATCAGTGCTTGAACCGAAATCGTCTTCCTTGAGCTGGTATAGGACCGCACCATACACTGCCAGGTTCTGAATGAACCGGCTGTAATAGTTGAGAGCGCCCAAGAAAGCCTGCATTCCCTTCTTGTTCCTTGGGAACGGGATCTCGGCGATCGCGGCTAGCTTCTTCGGGTCTGCAGCGATACCTTCTGGGGTGACCACGTGCGATAAGAAGTCCACCTTCGGCTGCACAAAGATGCTTTTTGTAAAACTCACGCTGATTCTGCACTCGGCGAACCGGGTGAGGAGGCGATCAAAGGTCTCCAAACAATCATCAAAGTCAACTCCACCGAAGCAAATATCATCCACGAAAGAACGTCGTCCAAACACCGGCACATGACTCGACTGGTCGGGTTCTCCTGACGAGAACATGTCTCCATCTGGTCCGTTAACCAGAGTCTGTACTGGGTCGGAGGTGGCCAACGCTGAGTAGTCAGCCTCGAATTTCGTCAAAACACCCGGTCGGTCGGTCATAGCCGAGTTCCGGGATCGCTGAGCGGTCATAGCCGATTCAGCCGAGCGCATTCGGTCGGCGAAAACTGTCCAGCCACCCTTGGGTTGCACGAACCCCCACAAAGCGTTATCAATCAGTCGTTGGTAAATCATGGGTGCATTCTTCAGGCCGAACGGCATGCGCAGCCACTCAAAGTGTCCTAGAGCGCACACAAAAGCTGAGATCCGCCGAGCTCGGCTGGTCATCATCACAGCCCAAAATCCACTCGCCACGTCGAGAGAACAGAACCACAGGTAACTCTCCAACTCAGTGAGAAGATCATCCACCAGGGGCATCGCGTATTCCAAAGCTACCGTAATCGCGTTGACCATCTTGTAATCGATGCATAATCGAATGTCGATGCCATTTTGCTTGAGCACGATCACAATAGGCGACGCCCAGGGGCTGTTCGAGAACGCCCATCAGTAACCCTTTCAACAACTCATACAATTTCTCGAGGTGCTTCAGAGGAACTCGGCGAGCACGCTGTTTAATTGGAGCGTGACCTTGGACATCAATGTCGCAAACCACCCCATATGCGGGAGGTGGTAGGGCGTTTCCGCTGGATATCATGATCTTGGCGTGACGTCGGAGCACCTTCACAAGCTTGTTGTATTCCTCAGTCGAGTGGTTCGATGACCGGACGTTGTCTCCTTCATAGTCCAGTACAGTCGACTCGGCGGTCGTCAGATCTGGTAGGAAGGCTAGTTCATGGGCGAAGTCATCCAATTGGATACGCGTGGGCGTATGTTCCCAGCCGCTCCTCCGCCGAGTTGCATTGTCTTCGTCGCCAAACTCAGTTGACGGGGTGTCACCCCTGTCGTCGACCGCGGTAATCTGGTACCCTTCTTCTCGCACCAGGTCGGTGAGGGCAGCTAGGAACCGCAACCTCAGATGCTCGGCCGGGTCTTCGTCCAGCAAATCATCGTCGATGCACCGTAGTCCCCACTCCGCCGGTGATGTCACGGCGTTGGCGGCCGCTGCACTCCTCACTTCAGCTTCCTTGCATGAGGCTCGCGCCTCCGACAGAAGGTCTTCCACCTCGGCTATCCGTTGTGTGGCCTGCCGGAGGGAGAGGTCTGCGGGTTCCTGATCCGCCTCGTCGTTACCTTCTGGCTGGTTTGTGTCCAAAGACCCAGCTATGCCGGGATCCCACCCATCACCCCTGTCTGGGGTAGTGATCGGGCAGCCATTGCCGAGAGACGGTGCCCCAGGGTCAGCTGATAAACATACCCAGTCATTTGCCTGGGGCTCGAGATCACCCGGTTCCCTTTCGTCGGACTCGGCTTCGAGTTCAGATTCGTCTCGGAAGGCCATTAAACTCGGCTGGTTGTGCTGGAGTTGTTCCGTCTCCGCTTGGAGGCGTTCGAGCTGCTCCCATTGTTCTGCACATGAGAGTCCCCGCTGGTGAGCTCCATCTGCAGTCTCTGGTCGGTGTCGGATGCCCGTCGGTGTCTCATAGTCGGGTCGATCGACAGCTGCGGGTTCATGGCTCAGCCACTCAGCATACATCCGCTGTTCTTTCTTTAGCAAGCCGCGGTCGATCACCGAGTCGTAGGCTAGCACCCGCCAGTCTCTGTACTTTGTCGAGTCCACACGCACGTATCCTTCGGTGAGTGGTAGAACTTCATGGGGAACCCACTGAACCACTGGGAAATGAGCGGGGCAAGACCCCGGTTTTTCACCCGTGTTGGTCAGCAAGACTCGGCTGGGTCGTCCATGGTGCGTAAACCTCACAGTCGGCACCAGCTTGTTGACTCGTCGAACCCATAATTCATGTGTGGTAGCATCCGGTGGTCGTCGCTGTAGCTTAAACTCGGCTGTGAGCCGACTTGCAACATCCACGGTCTCCGTCGGTCCCCCGCAGATGGTGTTGCCATACTCGGTGTCCTCGCGCGCACTAGCTGACTTGATCAGGTTAATCTCAATCTCGTCGGGCAACTTAGCTTTCGAGTTGTACAAATCCAACCTGATTCCAGCTGGGATCATGAAATCCGTACCCAGGATCAAATCCACCCCGGCGTGATGATCCATAATCCATACCTCGAACTCGTAGACAATCTCCCAGCCGAGTGTAACTTTCACCATTGCCCGGATGGTCGTCTCGACTTTGGTCTTGCCAATCCCTTGCACATCAATCTTCAGATCGGCGCTCGCCAGCCGCTTCAATCGCAGCTTCCTAGCAAACGACTCAGTTACCGCTGAGACGTTCGCTCCTGTATCCAACAGTATCTTTGTCCGTCCGTTGTTGACCGCTCCCATGACCAGAGCACGCATTTGAATCCGGCGGTCAAACTTCCTTGACGACCACCAGCCGAGTCGCTCGCCTGGTAGCAGCTTCAATTTCTTGGATTCGCCGATCGTGACTGCTGATCGTCGGGTCATAACTGCACTCGTTATGGCCTGTGCTGAATCTTCTGCCGACTCGGCTGTCGCATCACAGGCTTCCCCTTTTCCGCCGGCCGCGTCTTCACTCGACTCGGCTGGCGTGCTCTTCCTCTCTTCGTTCTCCTCTCCGCTCCGCATATCGTCTTCCTCTCCTTCGCTCTCCTCTCCAGGCCGTTTTGCCTCACCGACAAAAGCGAACACATAGTTCGCCTCGATAGCTGTCGGCTGAGCTGACTGTGGCGGCCCGCTTATACCCAACCCAGTCAAAGTTGGCGAGCCGCCTATTTAAATCACCAGGCGAGTAGAGGTCTTGGAGGTCAGCCGGGACAAGGGATTTGTCGACCGACGACTTCACGAACTTGGTAAGTTTCTCGAATCGTTGGAAGAGCTCACAACTTCCTGCGTCGTGCACTTGCTTGCAGAACTTGCATCGCCGCCTGCAGAAGTGGGCATCGTGGCCATCCGCACCACAAGCGCCGCACGGGCCGTACCGCCGACGTTCGCCGGACTCATCACGACGGGGAGGATGTCCCCTAGACTCAGATCGTCCAGGGGATCGCGGAGCCGAGTTCTGGCGAGCACCGCTCGAGCCTGTACGACGGACGTTTCGACTCGGCTGCTGCTCCAGCGTCGATGTAATCAGAGCCTGAGTCGGACGACGACTCAGCTGCGGCATCCCTGTCGCTTCCGTCGCTAAAGGAATCGTAGAAGTTGATTTCGTGACTGGCGCGACGTTCATCGAGGGCGGCCCTGAGGTCTTCAACGCTGGCATCTGCCAAGGTGACTCGGCTATCGCGATCTTCGCTGCGACGTCCACGACGGTCTTCAAGTCGGTCGCGTTGATCGTCGCGACGCCTTTCCCGATAGTCATCACTGCGTTTTGACTCGCTGCGTCGGTTTTCATCATCTCGGCGTGACTCGCGAACTCGGCCAGTCGCTGTTCGGTCTCGTTGCTTCTTCCTCTTGTCGCCGAGCAGCTTCTGGTTTATGATCATCTCCACCCGCTGGATGTCGCTGAGTCGCTGTGGGTACAGTTGGTCCATCACGGCGTCATCTCCGCAGTGCAGCAAGAATTGCTCAACGTGGCTTGCAGCTTGAGGACCATCGGCTTCATACTGGATCTTCGCCGCTCGCGCGTACCCGTTCAGCCTCAGGAGGAAGTCGCAAATATGCTCGTTCTCCTTTCGCCGAGCTGAGAAGTAGCGCGTCTGCGCCGTCTGGTCATACTGCGAACAGTAGTAGTCTAAGAACGCCGAGCTGAGCAGACTCCACTTCAGCTGAGTCTTCGTCGGGAGCTGTCGGAACCAGCTCTTGGCCGCTTTCCCTAGGGTGAGCGAGAACGGCTCGCACCACGAGTCGTTGGGCATGCGAGTGCCTTTAATCTCGTAGATGAACCGCTTCAGCCACTGTAGCGAGTCTTCGGACCGGTTGCGCTTCCCCTCGAACACCGCGATCTTGTCCAGGGGTGCGTGAGTACGCACTTCGAGGACATTTGAGCGGTTCCTATCGGAGTCTTCAAGACTCAGCTGTTGGATATAGTGTCGGGGGGACTCGTACGGATCAGCTTTGGCCTCCCAGGCGTCGTATTCGTCGTCGGACTCGGCTGCATCAGCCAAATCGCGGGACTCGTCGAATTGAGTTGCCCCCCCCCGAGGTGGCGTGTGCATGTCGGTATCCCCGAAATATGGAGTACCCCCAGAGGTTCGAGTCGCTTCTCGGCTGCGTTTGACGTCTTGAGTTTTCGGCAGCGGGATTCGACTTGGATCGACTGTCATAGCTGCGGACTCGGCTACTGGTACTGGGAACTTGGCTGTCGCGCCCACCGAGTTCGTGGACTCGGCTAAGCGCGGTACCCGTGGTCTGGGGACATCGGGTATGCGCTCAAGCCCGAATGCAGCTCTCAGTTTCATCTTCCACTGCATGACTTCGTTGCCTGCGGCCTTGAGCGTCCATTTCTTCTGCTCCAGTCGACTGGGTCGACCCATGCAGTGGAAGCCCATCGCTCGGAGGAGGGTCGACGTCTCATAGACTAGCCCTGGCAGGTCGGCGCTGCTCACCGGGTGAGTCAGCTCAGGACCCAGCACTGGCCACTTAGCTTGCGCCATCGGCTTCGGTTCAAACTTCGACAACCATCCGCCAGTTGATCTCATGTCCTCGCCCAATTTGGCCAGCACCTTGTTCGCACTCGGCGTGTCCACATTCCTCGTAGCACGAGGGATTCGCGGCGGACGCTGGCTAGGGACCACGTCTTGTTCATCGTCGTCAGCGTCTTCACGAAACTCGGCTACGAGGCTGCGCTCCACTGGGCGCGGGGTTCCCATCTTGGTCACCTGAAGTGACATTTCTTCCGCATCTTCCTCTTCATTCATCTCGGACAAGAACTCCTCTTCTTCATCGCTCTCGCCCTCCTTCTCTTCACCTCCATCTTCACTCATATGGCCTTGGTCGTCGACGTCTTCGAACTGGACCCTCGGCGTGTCGTCCGGCGTCACAATTGCTGCCGCCACACTCGCCGAATCCGAACTCGACGGAGTCGGCCCCTTGGCTCTTTCAGCCGGGCTGACGCTCCTCGAGGACGATCCTTGGCCATCTTCTCTCTCTTCTTGCTCTAGACTTGAACTTGGTTAGCTGGTACCTAACAAAAACAAGCACACACCCTGTTCCCGGGTCGCGGCACCAGTTGTGGTATTGCAAAACACACAAATCGTCAAATGTGGGTCCTAACAACAAACCAACAACAATAGCCGAGCTAGTCGGCTGAGTTGGCCTGCGTGGGGTCTCTTTCGGTCCCCAACGGTCCGGCCCAGCCGGGACAGTAGGTGTCTCGTCTTCGCCGAGTTCCAACCAACCGGTTCAACTCTCCAGAGACTCGCCTGAGCCGGGCAGTCTCCGTTCACAAAACCCGTGCCGTCCACCAAAGGATGGAACAGTCACGGGCCGCCGAGTGCAAAGGCAGCTCAGCTGAAAGGTTACGGTGCCCTGGGACTTACAGGCCCACCGGCTCGCCGAGTTCAGCGAGGCTTTCTCTTCGCGCTTGGCGAGACTGCCCCTCCCGGGCCTACGTTATCTATTGGCGCTACCTGTTGGTACCTACAAGCTATGCCTCTCAGGTACCAACGGCAGACATACCCCGGCCCTATGCAGGGACTTACCGAAGAAGTGTACACGTGTCTTTGACTAGGAAAATTCTGCTGTGTTTGTTTGTTATATCTTTCGGGCACCCTGAAGGGGCGCCTCTGCTGTTCCTGAGTTCCTATACAAATACCAAATGAAATAGAGTGGTTTCGGATCTCGGCCGACCCTTCGCCGAGTTCGGCGACCTCTCGTGCCAGTCGGTCCGGATACCGTGGTTATCCGGATTCTCGAACTCGGCTGATCCGGATACTGAGGTATCCGGCTGGTACTCTGTACCTTCCCGCCGAGTCGTCACCGTCGTCCTGTTATCCTAAGCTTGTCTGGTACCCTGTGCCATAAAACTTGACGTTTCCTACACCACAACTGCCCCGGTCATGACCCGAGCCGAGCTGTCACTTCCTCTGGGTTGAGATGAATGGGAGCGCCTGGCTGTGACTTTTAACTCCGGACGGGCACGTGGCTCGCCTCAGCGTGACTTTGAAAGCTTGCGTCGCAAGTTTAAAGTGCTGTATAGCACTCGCAAATCGACGGGGATGCCGAACATACCCCCACACATCCTGAAGGCGAATGAGCTCAAGCAGGCAATCGATGAGAAGGCCAATGTCATCGAAATGGACGATGAAGCTAACCGAGATCAGCGCTTCATCGAGCCCGACTCGTTTGAAGCTTGCCCGGACGACAGTTTCAACGAGGAGGACGACGGAGAAGGCGTGCTCTTGGCCACCACCGACGAGCCCAGACTCGACGAGGACTCGCCAGTCACCGACGGATCGGTTGCGGGTGCCTCGGAGGCTTCAAGTCACGTCCAGGCAGAACGAGTTCCAGGATTTGCTCGCATCGCCCTTGGTCAACGAAGGTTTGGAAGCCTTCACACGAACACCACGCCCCGCGCCACTGTGAGCAGATCGAGCCTCATTAACTTTGGGTGCTGCTGCAGGATTGTTGAAGCCGCGTTATACGACTTACAACACTGCAGCGAGCAAATGCCCAGCCCCAGAGGAGCAACCAGCAGTGCAAGGGCGATTGTTAGGAAAGCGCACCGACAAGAAGACGAAATCAAAGTACGCGAACTTTTCCAATCGTCTGGGCGGAGGCTTTTTGACGGAGTTCCGCGACACCATCGGCGCCAAGCGTGCTCTCAAAGAAGATCAGGAGATGCTGGAGGCCAGTTACAACAAGGCCAAGAGAATCAGGGCGGAAAAGGCCACCACCGCGCTCAAGACCAAACTGACCGGTCTTGAGAACGCCGCCAACAGCATGGGAGAGAGCTTTATGGAAACCATTCTTCTCCTTCGCGAAGAGAACAAACGGAAGGCAGAGGATCGTCGTGCCGAAGAGGAACAACGTCGCCGTGATGACATTGCAGCTCGTGAGGCGCGGCTTCTTGCGGACAAGTCCGATGCTGAAGAGCGCCGTCGTCAAGACAAGATCGACATGGAGGAACGAGTTCGTCGTGATCGCGACGAAGCCCGGGCTCGCACGCAAGAGCTGATGCTGATGATCCAAGCAATCACTAAAAAGTCTTAAGCTTGGCTCACGTGCAGGGCATGCAGAACGGAGTGAGGATCTCCACTTCATAATGTAGTTTTTGTCATTTTTTATGTAGCACTAAGCCTCCAAACTGCCCAAGTCAAACCTAATTTGCATGACATCATTCAAAATTATCTGCTAGTCACCTGTTTGCCTCTTTTGTACAGTTTGGAAATCTCCACTTGATATTCTAGGTGTAGTAAAGTTTTACGGAGCACTTAGAATCCAAACTGCCCAAGTCAAATGAATTTGTATGAAATCACTCAAAGTTATCTGCTGATGACCTGTCTGCGTCTTCTATACAGCTTTTCTAACCTATTCGAGTTGTTCTGATATCTCTATTTCTCCTTCGAAGGTGGTGCGGATTTGTGAATTACCTACCGTTCTCACACGGTAGCTCGCCATGCGGAACAAATTGTTTAGCCGGAGGCCACAAAGCTTAGGGTCGTAAGGTAGCGGAAGATTGAGGCGGCTGTAGACCAGAGGTCGCAAACGGAAGTTCACGGGTCACCCGATTGTTTTTCGTGCTGACATCGGGCACCCGAGCCCGTCCAGCCGGACCGAACTTCAAGTTCGGGTACCCGTACCCGAAGTTTTAATAATAATAAATAGATAAAAGGTAATATATAACCAGCAGAGCAGCTTACGAATACTTATGGATACGATTTGTGGAGAATATCATGAGAAAGAAAATGTAAATGAATCGATTCCTGTTGCGTTAACGTGACTTGGTCGCGTTGTCGTGAAGCTACTGCAAGAGGTCAGCATTTGAACAACCTACAAGTACGTCGTCCAGCACCGATGGACTGATAGCGCTTCTCGTCTTGGACATTACATTACCCGCGCTTGAGAAGACGCTCTCGGACATAGCACTTGATGCAGGTATGCATAGAACTGAACGTGCGACTCGCGCCAAATTCGGCAACGAAGTTTCAGCCATGCTGCACCACCATTACAGCAAGTCCAAGTGGTCCATTTCTGCCTGCGATAGTTTTGTTCTCCAGTATGTGTTGAGCTCGCGCTCTTCTGCGCTGAAGGTGCCACTGGTTTCATCAGCTACATCATCGCCACTATCAGCCCCACACATATATACTGCCACAATTACTCCTGTTCGGAACGCTGTCTTTTGCCGCTTAGACTGCGGCGCTTGCATGGCTTCCGTCGCTTCGCTGATGGTTTGCACTTCCAGCCTCAGTAGCTTCAACAACATCTGCTTAGCCTCTAAAATGCTATCTAGAGAGACCCCAAACAAATGAAGTCGTCTTTTTTGCCGGGGATCAAGGAGAGCTGCTACAATGTGATATTCCTCGAGAGGCCATTTCGGAAGGGAGTGCTGCTTCATCAAATTTTTCACCGTTATAATCGTCGAGCTGTCTGGGGGGGGTCGTCTCTTTTCCGAGGACAGTTGGCTCGACACACGCTTCCAGATGCATGATTAGAGAATAGCGTTCATACACCACCAGGTGTATTGTTGGTGGCTTCCACTACTCTAGAAACAACGTTGCTTGCTTAAAGCGAGCCAACAAGCGAATGAATTCGTCCAACATAGTCTTATCGATGCACGCAATCTACGAGAGCTTGCCCCGTTCCGCCAATAGTCTCATCACATCGTCATAAGACGCGAAATGCTCTCGAGCGACCTGTGCAGGGAGTTCCACCGGGTGACGTTGGCCTTCTTCAACGTGACTACAAGTTGCTTTTGGAGACCGCTCTTCTTGAAATACCGAACGAGATTAGAGCATTTCTCTAGCAGTCTATACAGCTCGAGTGCTTCGTCTTTGAATCGATAGTGAACCACAGTGATACCTGCGATGGTATTAAGTGCTTTGTTGAATACTGTCGGTATCATGGCAGCGATCTTGTGGTCGGCACAAGGCATCCAGATATACACAGATCGAATCCCAGTTGCACCACACAGGTTAGACCCACTATCCGTCACAGCTGTGCATTTAGACGTATCGTGAATTCCATGTTCGACCAGGCAATCGGTGAACAAACCCAGTAGTACTTCAGCAGTGTGGGAGGGTGCTAGCACATCTTTCACCTGAAGTGTCCGCGCGCGCAGTACGAACTCCTTAGTAAGATAGTGAAGTGTAATCACCATGAAGGTACGGTTGCGAATGCCGTCGGTCCATTAGTCAGTTGTAAACCCAGCACCAACGCGATCAGCAAAATGCTCCATACACAGAACAAGTAGTATACCCCGTATCAACGTCGAGTCACTCACTACTTGATTTCGGACGGTATTTGGGGCAGGGAGCAGTTTATCCATATCACAGTGAAACTTGGATCGTAATCCGATGTCTTAGATGGTAGCAGCGAACGCCCTAAAGCCGTCACCCGCAATAATCGAGAATGGACGGAGATCCTGACAGCACATCTGCGCAATGGCTTTTGTGACGCGCTTTTTGTCGGAAGCAGATACCTTTCGACCCCCCAAGAAAGGAACGCATAGCTCCAGAAGCAGAAGCCGTAGGACAGGAGTGTTTCAAAAACGAAGTCGTACTATGTGCAGCGAGGTACGCGTACACGCAAAAACAATCCTTGCACGCCACGAAGCCTGTGCCTTGGGCCCGAAATTCGACTCCCTTCGGTTTTTCATGGACTCGACGGAACTTCAACCATGCTTTTGATCGAGTGGACCCAACGTCTCGCGGCACGAAGACGGGATTCGCAGGTTTTTGCTTCAAGTCCCCTTCCATTGCAGCATTTATTGAGTTTAACGGGAGCTGTCGAATTTGTTCATGTTTCTTGACGGCTTCGCCATCTCCAGTATTGGCGATCTGCCCACTGGTGTCCGCCTCCATCACTCTACGGTGGTCACAGCAGGCACGCAAACAGTTAGTAAGAAGCAGTCTAATACGTGCAGCGAAGGTCAGGTGACGCATATTCATTCACCTGTAATCAGCGGCCGGACGTCGAGATGTGGTCGGGAACAGACCCTTCACAAGACGGTTGGTGTGGTTCTTAGCCTAAATTTAAATGCGTCCTAACCGATAACGACTATAATGCTTGGCAACAATTCTTGACTCAAATGCTGCTCTTCCACTGCCGGGTCACCCGGACCACCCGTAAGGCAAATCGGGTACCCGTACCCGAACTTCGGGTACCCGTTGCGAGCTCTGCTGTAGACCTTCTGGACGCTGCCCATTCCCCATTCAGCCGCCGGCCGTACCGAAGTGATGGCGTTATGGATCGTCCTGGCGGAACTCTTGAGTGAGGACCACAGTCGTTCCAAGTCCCCGTCCTTGAGCGGAGTGAGGATGCGCCGGGCCATCGCGGTTAAACATGGGAAGGAGGAGTCCGACACAACGTTCATCCTCGTGTTGGGGCAGTAGACGGGGCCCTGCAACTTGGCCCGGAAGCCGAGCGTAGTGTCCGAGTCATTCCATGACCCGGGACAGTTGTTTCGACACCACACGATGCACCCGTCAGCGACAAAGCAGATTGTTCTGGTCACGAGGACTGAATGCACCCAGCCATTGTACATGGCATTCTGCAGGTCAGCGCTGGATGGTTGCTGGACCTATATATTAGCAGGTGTTAGTATGGTAATACACAGCACTGTCAAGTTTCATATTGCGTGTACCTTAAAGTTTGTCCAGTCTATGAATCCGAACGTGTGCTTGAGCAGAGGCTCGCGGGCCTCGACTAGCTTTGCCAATTCAGTTGGACGGGCGGGAGACGGCCTAGCAGGTGCGTAGTTGCTGAGCGTTCTAGAGAGTGCATCCTCAGCCCTCCTTAACGTGCGCAACAACGTACTTGGTGGTGCACCAAACAACATGCACAAACTGCCCAGCTCCATCGAGCCGACATAGAAGCACAGTAAAAGACACAGGACTTGGTGATGGTAGCGGAGCTTGGGTGGGCGACCCCTCAATTGTGCACGCGGGAGGTAGTAAAAGCGAGCAAAGCGCCTTAGGAGCTGATGAAACGCAGGTCTGCACACGAGCACGTAGTAGTAGTGTTAGTACAGGGTTTAGTAAAGCACAGCAGCACTCGCATTATACCTCGTCATACTCGTAGAGTTCAGGAAGTTGATGTCGGTGCCATACTTGTACAGCACCATCCACGCCGAATCACATGGCGTGTCCAAGCACTGGGCTGTCAAGTAGTGGCGGCTGCGCATTGCGATCCTCCACGACTCATTTATCAGTATGTGGAACACCTCCCGCCCCACCTCGCTCACCCCCCTACCTTGCTTCTCGATGGCGCTGGTCAACACCAGCATCATGTCCGAGTTCTCGTCCGCCATCGCCCAACTCACTGCTTGCGCTCAACGTGAAGAATGACAAAATCTGGAAGTGAGTGTGCCAGACGTGTACTAGACAAAGTGTCGGGTACACTCTAGAGTACTACAAACGGCTATATCTGCTGTCTAATTTAGGGCCGTATGTAGGACACGCGCAGCAACTGTATGGCGCTTGTGGTGGACGTTTTCAGCGATAAATCGACATAATATGTCGATTTAAAAAGATATATTATATCTTTTTATGTCGGTCTTATCTGCTGCAGATAAGGCGGTGGATTACTGCATATTCGGCAGGCGTCCATTGCTGAAACAACGTGACGCAAAAATACTTTTTAAATCCAGAGCTGTTCTGGGCCATTGCACGGTTTAGTGATAATATCACTGATATTGATATTGATATATCACCGGATTTGTGCCACTAATAGTAATACTATCAGTATTAGCGAAATCTAGTGACGGTATCAGTGATAATATCATTGATAGTATGCGGAAGTTCAACTTAAGGAAGATTTTCTAAGGATGCAGTGATATTATCACCAATATTGATACCGGTATCTTCATCGGCTCACTAACACTATTAGTATCAGTGATATCGGTTTGACATCAGTCAGCTATTAGTATTAGTATTACTAATAGACCGAAAGTATTACTACTATCAACCCCTCATGATCAGGCCTCTGTAGCGGATGGCGTTACTGCAACGTAATTTCGACAGCACGATAGCCTTTACAGCGCCATAGGAGGCTTTCGGAAACACACCAAGCACCATTGGACACCTCGAGAAGCAACACAAGTGATTTGTTGCACTTCACAATCATTTTGGTCAGATCACCGGGACGGGTGTCAGGGTGGTCAAACCCTGAAAAGGAAGCATCTACGGACCTCTTTGACTGCCGTGATAGCTAAAACTACAGCTCTTCAGGGCACAACGCCACTGTAAAATGCTTCAAAAGTGTTTAAGCTCATGCGCGTATCGATTTTGGTTCGCTTGCGGATGTGGCTTTCAACCGTTGTGATCGAGCTGGCTGGGGTCGCTGGGTTTGAATTCACATCGTCCCTTAACCCTAATCGCTATCTATGTTGCAGTAACGACTACCCTCTGTAGCTGCGGGAATTATCGAAATTATCGATATTAAGCTAATCTCGGGTTGAAAGACCTTCTTAAGAAAGGTAAGGGAATCAAAAATGTATAGTAAAATGCAGTATAAATGTACTGAAATGGTCGATCAAATAATATTTTCTTGTCCGAGTACGGATCTGAGACCGAATTGCTTCGCGTAAAAAATGCCTCCCAACGAGAAGTCTGTCAGCGACTGTCAATATTCATTCCCCTCCCAACCAATAACAGAAAAGTCGCTTCTTCACTGTCGTTGGGTTTGGAGAAACGGCCGCCAGAGCACCACAAAACTGTTGCAACACCGGAAAACGCCCTCCAACTAGCAGCCACCCCGGTCATCGCATCGGATCATTTATATAAAGCTCGGCGCAATACTTCCTTCTCGCGGGCTCAGAATCGGCAAGCGACCGAAACGACTGTTTCCTTCAATTAGGCATCGTAGGGGTAATCGAGTAGTTCATTTTGTTGTACGATATGAGGCTTGAATGACACTGCTAAGCAGGGCTGTGAGAGACTAGCCCCCTCAGTAGACGGCTCGTATTCGAATGTGTTGCTCGATGATGCCCTTGCATTTGTCTTGGATTGTTGATGAGGCTGGGATGGCAATCCACAGCAACTGATGTAGCTGTCCGTCGTCGTGGGTACACTGTGGTGGTGCAGCGACCCGCCTCCGATGGTGTCGTGCAGGAATAATGCTGAGGGCGGCTTCAAGCTGGAAGTGTGTGGTGTTGTCGATGATGCCTTCATGTTGAGGCTTCTCTCTGGTTACCTCTGCCGTCTCCCGTAGTGGTGCTGGAACCTTTGTTAAGAATGTACAGGATGGGGGAAACTGTTGCTGGCTTCACCCGCGAGGGGTGCGTTGTCATGATTGATGATATCATCATGACAAGACATTCGATCGGCGCGCTAAGCGATGGTAAATAGTCGGGCGACTCGCTTATTCTGATGGCGACTCCGTCGTCTGCTTCAATACCAGCATAAGCTCCTGATAGAGACACCTTCACGACTGATATGATGTGAGAGCATTTTAGTGGTGCTGTTGGATGGACTGGTGACCGATCGCTAGAGTTGTAGGTTTTCGTATGCTGATAAGCTGATCTTGTCGCCGATACTGGTTGGTCGACGCTTGGTTCATAGTTAGAATGGTTTTCACTGAAATGCTTCGTCGAACGCTGCAATGGTAGCGATGGTGCACATCACTAGTTGTGGTGCGACCGTCCCCGTGTTATGCAGCTTGTTTAAACCCGGGGCGATCCTGGTGCAGGATCCATGGGCGCTGGTTGAGTGGATCATGACCTGATCCTTGCCGTTCAGGGTGTCGGTATACTTCGTACCATTTGTAGAAAGATTGTTGCTGCACCGCGTTGGTGCATGTATCAATCGTCCCACTGGTCGTCTGTTCTCGA
Source organism: Phytophthora fragariae (assembly GCA_009729435.1). Lineage (NCBI taxonomy): Eukaryota > Oomycota > Peronosporomycetes > Peronosporales > Peronosporaceae > Phytophthora > Phytophthora fragariae. Next base: position 750,097 of record QQOI01000027.1, read on the forward strand.
GTAGCGGTATCTGTATGTCGGCCGGGACTTGCTGCCGCTGTAACACGTTGGTTGAAGGTTGTGTCGGGTGCATGTACACTGCCGGCTGCTATTGAATGATACGAAAAGCTTGTGCTCAACGGTGTATTGACCCAGCAGGCACCGATGTATGTATCGTGGACCACGATTCGTGGTGGGGCTGCTGAGGGCTGTGGAGTGATCCCTGATCTTGACTCCACTGAATATTGAGCTAACCGGCGTCTGTGCCGTGTTGCTGTTGCGGAGTGGTCTGTGTGTCCGATGTGGACATCTGAAGGTTCGTGACGCTTTTGATGCTGACGTCAATTCATCGATCCGCCGACCCTGCACTCGAGACTCGCAGAGCCTGTACTTGCCGGTGCGGGATCCTCGTACCGTTAGTGAGTGCTGCCGATTGCTGAGTCTGCGCTCGAGTGGTGTACTGCACGTTGAAGTGAACGGCATCTGTGCCGTGAAACAGCGACTGGGTGTTGTTGCTTGATCCGCTGGTCGAGTGTACTTTTGCAGCGATGACTGGAAGCTGAAGGTCTCCACAGTGTATATGCCGCAGTACTGCAGGCAGCCACTGAGAGTCGGTACTCATACAGCGGTGGTTGAAAGCTGATGATTTTCACGGTGCCTTCTCCGTGTTAGAAATGTTACTGATCGAAAACTTCACGTATTTGCCGTGGGGCTGCAGACCGTCTGCTGAGCGTCTGTACCCATGCAGAGGAGGCTGAAAGCTGATGGTCGTCACGGTTTCTGTACCGTGTTGAAAATGTTACTGATCGAGAAATCGGCGTGCGTCTGGTTGTTCTGCAGGTATTCCACTGAGCATCTGTTCTAATGCGGAGGTGTTGAAAGCTAAGTTGTTACGGTGTGTGTGCCGAGTCAGAAATGTGACTATTTGCCAGCACTCAGCGACTGTGCCATAGTGCTCCAGGCTGTCCGCCGAGCGTTTGTACTCTTCGGATCCTCGGTCTGCTAGGATGTCTCCAACGCTAACGCCTTGGACGTAACGTAATCTGCTGTTTGGTTGTACTCACGTTTGACATGTACCAACCGCATCGACTTGAACTTCTCCTTCAGCATTTCCACTTCAGATAGACGTCGCTGCAACTTCGGTTAGTTGAAATTAATCAAACCTTGCACAGAACTGAAACATCTTGTGCAAGCCTCCAAGATGCACGAAAAGCTGATAAAGCCGCTTGTGATCCTGGATAAGATCCTCAGGGCGAGTCCTCTCGGAAAGACTTGCCCGTGAAAACTCCGAACGACATAGGTCAAGGACCAGAATCTGCCCCGCTGTCAACGGCTGCTAGGATCGTGGTTGCAATAACTCGGAGTCACGCCCAAGAGCAGCCTGAACGAAATGAACCCATGGGACCGCTGGAATACCAAGCAGAACGATGGCGGAGGATCGAGGCCCACCACGAGTGTGACGACCAGCTCATGGAGGTAAAGAGGTTCCTGAAAGGTGACCTGCATAGTTTCTCGCGTGGTCAGACCCGCCGAATCTCCAAGCAAGCTGAGCTCTATCCTCTGAACGTGAGGGATGTACTGTATGCGGACGTAGAGACTTTCGTCATAGAGTGTATGGATGATGCAAGTGGCAAGAGGCGACCGCCCAACCCTGGACCGTCACCTGGAAACATTGAGCCAAGATGCCCGTTCGAGGTGGTCTCAATGGACTTCGTCACACATATTCCGAGGTCCGAGACAGGTAATACTTTCTTACTTCTCTTCCAGGACTCATTCTCGGGGCACGTGATGCGCAAGCCTATGGATTCGACTACCGCTCAGGATGTCGCGGAGGCATACGAAGAGAGAGTTTTCTGAAGGGTCGGAGCAAGGTCGCTGCTGCATCACGACCAGGATCCTCGCTTCATGGATGAAGTCTTCACTCGCTTCCGAGAGCTCCTTGGTAGCAGACAACGAGCCATCCTGGCCTACCGACCCAAGCGAATGATCAACAGGAGAAGTCCGTCCAGACAGTTATCCAGAGTGTCAGGGCCTATGTCGCGAAGTCCGACCAGATTGATTAGGACGAGCACGCCGAGAGGTTGATGTTCGCCCTGAACACTTCGTACGACGCTACTCGGTTGGACAGTTCATTCTACCTGATCCACGGCTGGGACGCCAAGAGGACGGCAGAGCCTGTACTCGCCCGGTTCGGGATCCTCGTACCGTTAGTGAGTGCTGCCGATTGCTGAGTCTGCGCTCGAGTGGTGTACTGCACGTTGAAGTGAACGGCATCTGTGCCGTGAAACAGCGACTGGGTGTTGTTGCTTGATCCGCTGGTCGAGTGTACTTTTGCAGCGATGACTGGAAGCTGAAGGTCTCTACAGTGTATATGCCGCAGTACTGCAGGCAGCCACTGAGAGTCGGTACTCATACAGCGGTGGTTGAAAGCTGATGATTTTCACGGTGCCTTCTCCGTGTTAGAAATGTTACTGATCGAAAACTTCACGTATTTGCCGTGGGGCTGCAGACCGTCTGCTGAGCGTCTGTACCCATGCAGAGGAGGCTGAAAGCTGATGGTCGTCACGGTTTCTGTACCGTGTTGAAAATGTTACTGATCGAGAAATCGGCGTGCGTCTGGTTGTTCTGCAGGTATTCCACTGAGCATCTGTTCTAATGCGGAGGTGTTGAAAGCTAAGTTGTTACGGTGTGTGTGCCGAGTCAGAAATGTGACTATTTGCCAGCACTCAGCGACTGTGCCATAGTGCTCCAGGCTGTCCGCCGAGCGTTTGAACTCTTCAGATCCTCGGTCTGCTAGGATGTCTCCAACGCTAACGCCTTGGATGTAACGTAATCTGCTGTTTGGTTGTACTCACGTTTGACATGTACCAACCGCATCGACTTGAACTTCTCCTTCAGCATTTCCACTTCAGATAGACGTCGCTGCAACTTCGGTTAGTTGAAATTAATCAAACCTTGCACAGAGCTGAAACATCTTGTGCAAGCCTCCAAGATGCACGAAAAGCTGATAAAGCCGCTTGTGATCCTGGATAAGATCCTCAGGGCGAGTCCTCTCGGAAAGACTTGCCCGTGAAAACTCCGAACGACATAGGTCAAGGACCAGAATCTGCCCCGCTGTCAACGGCTGCTAGGATCGTGGTTGCAATAACTCGGAGTCACGCCCAAGAGCAGCCTGAACGAAATGAACCCATGGGACCGCTGGAATACCAAGCAGAACGATGGCGGAGGATCGAGGCCCACCACGAGTGTGACGACCAGCTCATGGAGGTAAAGAGGTTCCTGAAAGGTGACCTGCATAGTTTCTCGCGTGGTCAGACCCGCCGAATCTCCAAGCAAGCTGAGCTCTATCCTCTGAACGTGAGGGATGTACTGTATGCGGACGTAGAGACTTTCGTCATAGAGTGTATGGATGATGCAAGTGGCAAGAGGCGACCGCCCAACCCTGGACCGTCACCTGGAAACATTGAGCCAAGATGCCCGTTCGAGGTGGTCTCAATGGACTTCGCCACACATATTCCGAGGTCCGAGACAGGTAATACTTTCTTACTTCTCTTCCAGGACTCATTCTCGGGGGCACGTGATGCGCAAGCCTATGGATTCGACTACCGCTCAGGATGTCGCGGAGGCATACGAAGAGAGAGTTTTCTGAAGGGTCGGAGCAAGGTCGCTGCTGCATCACGACCAGGATCCTCGCTTCATGGATGAAGTCTTCACTCGCTTCCGAGAGCTCCTTGGTAGCAGACAACGAGCCATCCTGGCCTACCGACCCAAGCGAATGATCAACAGGAGAAGTCCGTCCAGACAGTTATCCAGAGTGTCAGGGCCTATGTCGCGAAGTCCGACCAGATTGATTAGGACGAGCACGCCGAGAGGTTGATGTTCGCCCTGAACACTTCGTACGACGCTACTCGGTTGGACAGTTCATTCTACCTGATCCACGGCTGGGACGCCAAGAGGACGGCAGAGCCTGTACTCGCCCGGTTCGGGATCCTCGTACCGTTAGTGAGTGCTGCCGATTGCTGAGTCTGCGCTCGAGTGGTGTACTGCACGTTGAAGTGAACGGCATCTGTGCCGTGAAACAGCGACTGGGTGTTGTTGCTTGATCCGCTGGTCGAGTGTACTTTTGCAGCGATGACTGGAAGCTGAAGGTCTCTACAGTGTATATGCCGCAGTACTGCAGGCAGCCACTGAGAGTCGGTACTCATACAGCGGTGGTTGAAAGCTGATGATTTTCACGGTGCCTTCTCCGTGTTAGAAATGTTACTGATCGAAAACTTCACGTATTTGCCGTGGGGCTGCAGACCGTCTGCTGAGCGTCTGTACCCATGCAGAGGAGGCTGAAAGCTGATGGTCGTCACGGTTTCTGTACCGTGTTGAAAATGTTACTGATCGAGAAATCGGCGTGCGTCTGGTTGTTCTGCAGGTATTCCACTGAGCATCTGTTCTAATGCGGAGGTGTTGAAAGCTAAGTTGTTACGGTGTGTGTGCCGAGTCAGAAATGTGACTATTTGCCAGCACTCAGCGACTGTGCCATAGTGCTCCAGGCTGTCCGCCGAGCGTTTGAACTCTTCAGATCCTCGGTCTGCTAGGATGTCTCCAACGCTAACGCCTTGGATGTAACGTAATCTGCTGTTTGGTTGTACTCACGTTTGACATGTACCAACCGCATCGACTTGAACTTCTCCTTCAGCATTTCCACTTCAGATAGACGTCGCTGCAACTTCGGTTAGTTGAAATTAATCAAACCTTGCACAGAGCTGAAACATCTTGTGCAAGCCTCCAAGATGCACGAAAAGCTGATAAAGCCGCTTGTGATCCTGGATAAGATCCTCAGGGCGAGTCCTCTCGGAAAGACTTGCCCGTGAAAACTCCGAACGACATAGGTCAAGGACCAGAATCTGCCCCGCTGTCAACGGCTGCTAGGATCGTGGTTGCAATAACTCGGAGTCACGCCCAAGAGCAGCCTGAACGAAATGAACCCATGGGACCGCTGGAATACCAAGCAGAACGATGGCGGAGGATCGAGGCCCACCACGAGTGTGACGACCAGCTCATGGAGGTAAAGAGGTTCCTGAAAGGTGACCTGCATAGTTTCTCGCGTGGTCAGACCCGCCGAATCTCCAAGCAAGCTGAGCTCTATCCTCTGAACGTGAGGGATGTACTGTATGCGGACGTAGAGACTTTCGTCATAGAGTGTATGGATGATGCAAGTGGCAAGAGGCGACCGCCCAACCCTGGACCGTCACCTGGAAACATTGAGCCAAGATGCCCGTTCGAGGTGGTCTCAATGGACTTCGTCACACATATTCCGAGGTCCGAGACAGGTAATACTTTCTTACTTCTCTTCCAGGACTCATTCTCGGGGCACGTGATGCGCAAGCCTATGGATTCGACTACCGCTCAGGATGTCGCGGAGGCATACGAAGAGAGAGTTTTCTGAAGGGTCGGAGCAAGGTCGCTGCTGCATCACGACCAGGATCCTCGCTTCATGGATGAAGTCTTCACTCGCTTCCGAGAGCTCCTTGGTAGCAGACAACGAGCCATCCTGGCCTACCGACCCCAAGCGAATGATCAACAGGAGAAGTCCGTCCAGACAGTTATCCAGAGTGTCAGGGCCTATGTCGCGAAGTCCGACCAGATTGATTAGGACGAGCACGCCGAGAGGTTGATGTTCGCCCTGAACACTTCGTACGACGCTACTCGGTTGGACAGTTCATTCTACCTGATCCACGGCTGGGACGCCAAGAGGACGGCAGAGCCTGTACTCGCCCGGTTCGGGATCCTCGTACCGTTAGTGAGTGCTGCCGATTGCTGAGTCTGCGCTCGAGTGGTGTACTGCACGTTGAAGTGAACGGCATCTGTGCCGTGAAACAGCGACTGGGTGTTGTTGCTTGATCCGCTGGTCGAGTGTACTTTTGCAGCGATGACTGGAAGCTGAAGGTCTCTACAGTGTATATGCCGCAGTACTGCAGGCAGCCACTGAGAGTCGGTACTCATACAGCGGTGGTTGAAAGCTGATGATTTTCACGGTGCCTTCTCCGTGTTAGAAATGTTACTGATCGAAAACTTCACGTATTTGCCGTGGGGCTGCAGACCGTCTGCTGAGCGTCTGTACCCATGCAGAGGAGGCTGAAAGCTGATGGTCGTCACGGTTTCTGTACCGTGTTGAAAATGTTACTGATCGAGAAATCGGTGTGCGTCTGGTTGTTCTGCAGGTATTCCACTGAGCATCTGTTCTAATGCGGAGGTGTTGAAAGCTAAGTTGTTACGGTGTGTGTGCCGAGTCAGAAATGTGACTATTTGCCAGCACTCAGCGACTGTGCCATAGTGCTCCAGGCTGTCCGCCGAGCGTTTGAACTCTTCAGATCCTCGGTCTGCTAGGATGTCTCCAACGCTAACGCCTTGGATGTAACGTAATCTGCTGTTTGGTTGTACTCACGTTTGACATGTACCAACCGCATCGACTTGAACTTCTCCTTCAGCATTTCCACTTCAGATAGACGTCGCTGCAACTTCGGTTAGTTGAAATTAATCAAACCTTGCACAGAGCTGAAACATCTTGTGCAAGCCTCCAAGATGCACGAAAAGCTGATAAAGCCGCTTGTGATCCTGGATAAGATCCTCAGGGCGAGTCCTCTCGGAAAGACTTGCCCGTGAAAACTCCGAACGACATAGGTCAAGGACCAGAATCTGCCCCGCTGTCAACGGCTGCTAGGATCGTGGTTGCAATAACTCGGAGTCACGCCCAAGAGCAGCCTGAACGAAATGAACCCATGGGACCGCTGGAATACCAAGCAGAACGATGGCGGAGGATCGAGGCCCACCACGAGTGTGACGACCAGCTCATGGAGGTAAAGAGGTTCCTGAAAGGTGACCTGCATAGTTTCTCGCGTGGTCAGACCCGCCGAATCTCCAAGCAAGCTGAGCTCTATCCTCTGAACGTGAGGGATGTACTGTATGCGGACGTAGAGACTTTCGTCATAGAGTGTATGGATGATGCAAGTGGCAAGAGGCGACCGCCCAACCCTGGACCGTCACCTGGAAACATTGAGCCAAGATGCCCGTTCGAGGTGGTCTCAATGGACTTCGTCACACATATTCCGAGGTCCGAGACAGGTAATACTTTCTTACTTCTCTTCCAGGACTCATTCTCGGGGCACGTGATGCGCAAGCCTATGGATTCGACTACCGCTCAGGATGTCGCGGAGGCATACGAAGAGAGAGTTTTCTGAAGGGTCGGAGCAAGGTCGCTGCTGCATCACGACCAGGATCCTCGCTTCATGGATGAAGTCTTCACTCGCTTCCGAGAGCTCCTTGGTAGCAGACAACGAGCCATCCTGGCCTACCGACCCAAGCGAATGATCAACAGGAGAAGTCCGTCCAGACAGTTATCCAGAGTGTCAGGGCCTATGTCGCGAAGTCCGACCAGATTGATTAGGACGAGCACGCCGAGAGGTTGATGTTCGCCCTGAACACTTCGTACGACGCTACTCGGTTGGACAGTTCATTCTACCTGATCCACGGCTGGGACGCCAAGAGGACGGCAGAGCCTGTACTCGCCCGGTTCGGGATCCTCGTACCGTTAGTGAGTGCTGCCGATTGCTGAGTCTGCGCTCGAGTGGTGTACTGCACGTTGAAGTGAACGGCATCTGTGCCGTGAAACAGCGACTGGGTGTTGTTGCTTGATCCGCTGGTCGAGTGTACTTTTGCAGCGATGACTGGAAGCTGAAGGTCTCTACAGTGTATATGCCGCAGTACTGCAGGCAGCCACTGAGAGTCGGTACTCATACAGCGGTGGTTGAAAGCTGATGATTTTCACGGTGCCTTCTCCGTGTTAGAAATGTTACTGATCGAAAACTTCACGTATTTGCCGTGGGGCTGCAGACCGTCTGCTGAGCGTCTGTACCCATGCAGAGGAGGCTGAAAGCTGATGGTCGTCACGGTTTCTGTACCGTGTTGAAAATGTTACTGATCGAGAAATCGGCGTGCGTCTGGTTGTTCTGCAGGTATTCCACTGAGCATCTGTTCTAATGCGGAGGTGTTGAAAGCTAAGTTGTTACGGTGTGTGTGCCGAGTCAGAAATGTGACTATTTGCCAGCACTCAGCGACTGTGCCATAGTGCTCCAGGCTGTCCGCCGAGCGTTTGAACTCTTCAGATCCTCGGTCTGCTAGGATGTCTCCAACGCTAACGCCTTGGATGTAACGTAATCTGCTGTTTGGTTGTACTCACGTTTGACATGTACCAACCGCATCGACTTGAACTTCTCCTTCAGCATTTCCACTTCAGATAGACGTCGCTGCAACTTCGGTTAGTTGAAATTAATCAAACCTTGCACAGAGCTGAAACATCTTGTGCAAGCCTCCAAGATGCACGAAAAGCTGATAAAGCCGCTTGTGATCCTGGATAAGATCCTCAGGGCGAGTCCTCTCGGAAAGACTTGCCCGTGAAAACTCCGAACGACATAGGTCAAGGACCAGAATCTGCCCCGCTGTCAACGGCTGCTAGGATCGTGGTTGCAATAACTCGGAGTCACGCCCAAGAGCAGCCTGAACGAAATGAACCCATGGGACCGCTGGAATACCAAGCAGAACGATGGCGGAGGATCGAGGCCCACCACGAGTGTGACGACCAGCTCATGGAGGTAAAGAGGTTCCTGAAAGGTGACCTGCATAGTTTCTCGCGTGGTCAGACCCGCCGAATCTCCAAGCAAGCTGAGCTCTATCCTCTGAACGTGAGGGATGTACTGTATGCGGACGTAGAGACTTTCGTCATAGAGTGTATGGATGATGCAAGTGGCAAGAGGCGACCGCCCAACCCTGGACCGTCACCTGGAAACATTGAGCCAAGATGCCCGTTCGAGGTGGTCTCAATGGACTTCGTCACACATATTCCGAGGTCTGAGAGAGGTAATACTTTCTTACTTCTCTTCCAGGACTCATTCGCGGGGCACGTGATGTGCAAGCCTATGGATTCGACTACCGCTCAGGATGTCGCGGAGGCATACGTAGAGAGTTTTCTGAAGGGTCGGAGCAAGGTCGCTGCTGAATCACGATCAGGATCCTCGCTTCATGGATGAAGTCTTCACTCGCTTCCGAGAACTCCTTGGTAGCAGACAACGAGCCATCCTGGCCTACCGACCCAAGCGAATGATCAACAGGAGAAGTCCGTCCAGACAGTTATCCAGAGTGTCAGGGCCTATGTCGCGAAGTCCGACCAGATTGATTAGGACGAGCACGCCGAGAGGTTGATGTTCGCCCTGAACACTTCGTACGACGCTACTCGGTTGGACAGTTCATTCTACCTAATCCACGGCTGGGACGCCAAGAGGACGGTATCGGCCATGTTGGGCCCGAAGCCGTCTAGTGTCCCTGAACGTTCAGCGTACGAGTGGCGAAGGCAGTTTCAAAGGGACTACAGTAACGCCCAAGCCTGTGCGGAGTAAACAAAGAGAGCCCGGTCAGACGAACAGACCCAGAAGTGGAAAGAACTGTCCTACCGGCTCAAGTCTAGTCTCCACGTCGGTGTGGCTGTACATTCCCAAATTGCAGACGCAAGCTGGCTCACCTCTGGCATGATCCGTTCAGGAACGCCGAGATGCATGACGACTTCATAGTAAAGCTCAAGGTTGAGGGCACGGGCTACCGAGGCAACCATTGGGCGCATATTACTCTGCTGAAGCCGCGCGCTCTGCATCCTAAACGACCTTCCGTTCAGATCGACGTCGATGAAGACGACGATTTCTACACTGCTCTGCTACCGGACGACAGTTGGGAAGCCGACAATGACAACAATGAGTACGAAGTGGAGAAGATCCTGGACCTCCGATGGTCTAACCGTACTCGTACGTCCAAGAAAGTTCGCGGGTACCTCATCAAATGGAAGGGGCACGACGAACCTGAGTGGCTCCCAATGTCACAGCTGAGTTTTGGTGCGTTACTGTATGATCTCAACCCGGGGGCAAACGCCTGGGCTTGTTTTCAGGCTATGCAAGCCGGAGACGATCGGCTGAGAGTCTGGCCCCAGGTGGAAATTCTTGAACGCAACGAACCGTCGCCTGAGTGAAACGTGGAAAATCATTTTGAATTGGAGTGAAGTAACTACCCGTCTAAGCTGTCCGAATTAAGACGACTCTGGGTGGGAACAAGGATGAGAGGAGAGGGTAAGACAATGACGAAGTGCCAACGCGAATGATATTATGGAGAGGCTGAGATGACTTCCAAGTACACAACAGTGAAGGTGACCCAGAAGGAGAATGGATGATGAGTGATAGATTCCCAAGGCCAAGCCGGATGAAGAGCTGACGAATCCCCAAGCAAGATGCGTTGATGTGGTCGACAGGCTGAACAGTGTTTATCCCGCGCAGATCGAGGGCGTCCCCGCCAGCATCGTCCCCGCTCATGTTGCTGTTGCCAGGGGTGCCATCCGCCGTGACACTAACCACCAGGGGCGAGTTGCTTACGGAGTCATCCTGGTCGGAGCTTTGAGCCCCACTGCTGCCACCGTTGCGACCTGACGCCGGCGAGCTGCCCTTGACTGAAGCAGACGATGCCTGGGAAGGCGCCTGGCCGCCTGGTGCGCGTTGCGAATATGAGACTGCGTCAAACAAAATGATACTAAAGCGGCTTTTAGAGTTATCGAGATATCGGGCCTCAAAGTTGTGCGGACCAAAATCGAACTTAACCGGAGTGTCGAGATACAGCCGTTTTTCTATTTTGCCCGAAGGGTAGACCCCATATTTTTTGGGTGAAAGGGTTCGTTTTGAATGGGAAGGAGATCGAATTAGCCAATGGGACAGCGAGCAATTTCCATGCGTCCCGCGTTTGCGCCGATGTCGAACTCGCTCATGAGCTCGTCTGTGTCCATAGGCTCAACATCCAGCAGGTCGCTAGAGCCAGGCGTCACCGGCGTCTGCTACGAGCTTGGAGGGCTCAGAGAGACAGCCGGGCTCGCCGGCGTGTCTGCGTGCACAGCATCAGCCGGTACATTCAGCTGAGCAATCACCGACGGCCTTTCCTTCTTCGCCTTGGCCTTCGCCTTCGGCTTTCCCTGCCCTTTGGCCTTGGCTTGCCCCTTCTGTGAGGCACCGTTCATACCACGCTCGGTTTTGAAGCCTGGTTTCAGGATGTTCCTGCGGAACACAGGCACCTTGCTACTCTGGTCGAGCTTCCGCTTGGGGCAATCCACCTTATTGTGCGGAACAATGTTGTCCAGGTGGTTGAACTCGCCGATGCAGTAGTAGCACCTGCGCCACCCCAAGTTGTGATGGTCATCTCGACCCAGCTCAGTCCTGGCTTTTCTCTTCCCCAGGGCGCCGCCGTCGGCTTGGCGGCTCCCGCGTCGACATGACTGACGTGCACGCCCTTGCCTAGTGCCATAATCTCGGCCCGGCTCTTGGTCCCAAAGATCGCACAGAGGCTCGACTCGACCTTCTCTGTCGTAAACTCGTCGGCCGTGAACTTGATGGACGATCCCCACAGGTGATTGCGCAGAAAAGCCAGCAGCTTGATAAGCATGAACTGCTGAGAGATCAGGCTGGTGCCCAATGCGTCACGGCTGTTCCGGTTGGCCATGTCTCTGGCCGTCTTCAACTACTGGAAAAGAAGCCCCAGGGTCTTGAAGTCCGAGTTGATGATCGCGTCAAACTTCTGGACCAGCTCTACCATACCGGACGCGGTGTTCAGTCCGAAGCGCTTCTCAATAGAGCCCCACATCACATGGACCTGACGTTGCATCAGGGCCTCACTGATAGCGTCGGACGGGAGCGTCTGGTTAAGCAGATCCTTGATGTACGACGCCTGGCACCGCACAAAAGCACTCTGCAGCGCGTATGCGCCCTTCTCTGCGTCCGTAGCGTCCGGCTTCAGCTCGGGCAGCACCGTCTCGCACACCAGTGCATCTTCGTAGCGTGCCACTGTAGCGGGCCTACACATTCGGCTAACCTCACCTTAGTGCAACACGCACTAAGTGGATACATTCAGGTGGGCCACATTGCAGTGTGGTCACCATTCATATTAGGAAGCAGTCCTATTGGTCAGAAAGCAGGGTCTTTCTGCCAGTAATACTCAAGCATTAGGTCAGAGTTTCTGCCAACCACTCGTTGGCAGAACCTCTCTTTATAGATATCAGTTTTAGGAGGAAAGCCACAGTTAACATTCAATTCAGTTCTCATTTTACCGCAAAAGCTACTATTTGTACCTTTATTTAGATCTAATTATACTTGTGGATACAAGTATACTTAATCTAAGTTAATTACACCTTACGCTTCCTCATACACGTGCGCTCACGTGTAAGCTAAAGTATTGGGCTAAGTAAGCCCATTACAGCCACTGGCTCCTGTCTGCCGGCTTGCAGCACGGTGACTACCAGCGCACCGCTCTTCGCCACCAGATGAGCCTGGCGCATGTCCTTCCACCCGGCGAACGTGGTTTTCTCGCCAGGGTAGACCAGCTTGTGGGAAACGCTCATGATTTGCTTGTTCATCTTACTTGAAATATTTGAATGAAGTCTTTAAACCACTGGAATACCTCACAGTAATTATATTATTCTTTTATTCCTATGCTTATTCTCAAGACGTGCTCAGTGTGCAGCAAAAGAGGAAGTGAGGTCGTCCTCGGACTTCGTCCTCGGGCGGCTACCATTCCTCTGCTTCATATCCTCATCGCACAAACAGTTGGTGGGCAGGCTCTCTCTGCCCTATGTCCATAGATAAGAGTTCAGAGCTGAACTCCCCTAGAACTTGCTAACAGATTAAACAGGTGTTCAGACTTTTGTCTCCCATTTGCCTATTCTTCTCTGTAACCGGGAAGTCGGCTCTTCTGCCGACTGCCCTGCTGCAAGGAGCGACTGCTCCATTCAACAGGGTGCGATGCAGGCGGCAGATGCTCGCACCATGGAGAGGCTTGAGATACCGCCACCCATACCACCGCTCGTATCACCGCCACTGTACTGCTGGGTTTGGACCCGCGCCGGGCATAGCAGTAAGGACACCTACTTCAAGCTATTATACTTCATAATATGACACACTGTTCTCTGACATTTATTTCAGTGCTAAGGAGGGATCCGAGTGTACGTCATATTCTTCAAAAACACTATGACCTGGTAATTTATGGGTGATAGAAAATATACGTTTATAGAGGTTTAGTGGGAAAACCATGTAAGTAATCTACAGTTACTTTCATAAAATATAATACCCTCTGAATATGATAAACTACTGGGATGTTGCTTGTAACGTCCATCTCGTCTAGATATGAGTTTTGGAGGTTGTGCGAAGGGATCATTCGACTAAGAAATCTTCCGATCTGGAGCACTTCTTAAATACGTACGAGTTGCCTACACGTGTAGACATATCACGGCCATAGACTAATTTATATATTTGTTAGTTTTACTAAGATAGCCAGTACTGATAAGGTATGCTGGTACTTCTTTTACGTGGTGCGTCCCTCGACCAAAGTGCATTTAGAACTGGTTTGGGACTATTTGAAATACAGGTGACAGGCACGATGCATCTTGATTAATGGTGTGTGAACACGAATCACATCTTATCAATGTGGTAAATTGAGCTTTATTAGTGTCAAACGAAAAAAAGACGTTTTAATGCACGAAGAAATGTAAAACCACTGGCGATGGTAGAGAGAAAATACTGTATCATGGACAACAAACAATACAACTTTCTATATTTCAGAGCTTCTTCGTGCGAAGCGCGACTTTGTATACAGTATTTCGCGTGCAGATTCTGCGGCTGCGAAGCAGGCGCAGGAAATGCACAACTTCATACAAATGTTGCATTATAAGATCGTTATCCTGTGCGACTAGCGATACCAGCCCAACCCCATATTAATAGCTAGTTTTTCAAGTAATTCCCTCTTCGCGGGCCCTGCGCCTTCGGCATCTTGAGCGCCGCGCCATCTCTACCCTTAAACGTTACCTAAATTTCAGAGCTTCTTCGTGCACCGCGCGACTTTGTTTTTCGAAACTGTTCTTTTTGACTAAGCTAGGTGAACAAATATTCTCGCTCTCCCAAAATTTGTGCCCAAAAAGTCCACCGCCATTGTCTTGTAAGACATTTGTATACTAAAACAAGAAATATACCACATTTCATTTTTTTGCGTCCGCGGCTACAGTCTGTGAACCCACTGGTGCTTGCGTTGGTTGCTTATGCAATGAGGAACTGCATCTCCAGCACCTCCGATACCAGCTCCCACCTTCTGGCCGCGCCCGTGTTGGTGCAGCAGCATCAGCACCACCAGTCACGCCACCTCCGGCCCCATGAACAGCGCCAAGAGGAACACCACCAGCCGCACTAGCAGCTCCGTCGCCAGCTCCGCCTTCTGATCATGCCCATGTTGGTACAGCAGCACCACCACCAGCACCACCGCCAGTGCTACCGGCAACACCAGCAGCTCCACCTTCTGTCGTTACCAGTGTTGGTGTAGCAGCACCACCAGCAGCTTCGTCGCCTGCTGTGACTTGTGTCGTAGCATACTTGGAAAAGAACCATGGAGGAAAGTCGGCGTAGGTTTTGTTTAGTGAATGGAGACGCATTCGGAGCTATGTGGTGAAGTGCTTCGCACACCTCATCCTGCAACGCACATCAGACCACAATACGCGCGAACCACGCCATTCATATGCAGCGGCAAGCTGCACAAGCCTATTGTCTTGAGCGACTGTAAATCTTGTTCTCATTCCTCCCTCTACATAGATTCTTCCTTGATGAGAACTACTCTGTTTTATTATGCATTTGGTAGAGCCAGTGGTTTGCAACACTGATCACTGCACATAGACAATGTTAATTTGGTGGAGCCAAAAAAACATCCCAGGATAATTCGTCTGGAAGGCGATGAGATATCGTGAAGTGATATGATTGGTGGAAACAAAACAAGGTAGGTCAAAACATGAACGGCGCAGAATGCCCCGTTTTGATTGCCGTTTCAGACCCATTTTAGAAAAGACCGTCAATAAACGCAAAATGCGCCCTTTGACCGCGAAAGGGTTATGAGTTATGTTCGTGCCCTCCCCGCAAGATCAACAAACATATAGACCGTCAGATTGAGCGTCATGTCGCAAAAGCGTCATCACGCTTTGGTATATGGTAGCACTTGGGCAGAGGAGAAGTAGCTGAAGAACTCGGCTAAGATGCCGTCGCTGTTACAGTCAGTACTGGTTGTTCTTGAACAGGTAAATTGAGATCTGATTGAGTTTTACTCGTGCGTTGCTAGCCAATTTGCACTACAGCACAACACGACACTCCTCTTGTTTTTCATGCATAAATGTAGGGCTTGATCTGCATCTTCGTCTTGAGCTTGAGCTCGCCTTCAAGCTGCAGTGCAGAAAGCGGATCGCAGCCGCCGTTCTCATCCACTTCAAATCGTCGAGTTTTACATCAAGTTTTTGTGTTCACAGCTGCCAGGGCTTGCAACCCGTAGCAGCTTCGACGAATCCGTGACATCCCCTCCCCTTAGCGAACATTCGTTCGTGATAGCGGTCAATGAGGCCACCAACCGATGCGAGGTTAGCGACAGGTTGCCAAGTTGTTTCAGTCTGTCCAAGTCACTTGATCTTGTAGAAATCACGTTCTTTGATACGTTTGTGGCTGATGACATCGTCCACTTGCTCTCCTTCGGTGCCACCCGCCAGTCGCACACGGAAAAGTCGTTGGCGTTGTCGGAGATATGGATTGGCAGTGTAGGGTTTTAGTAGACTCGTGTGGAAGACGGGTTGCATTCGAAGCTTCGGAGGCAGTCTTAGCTGGTAGTAGCCACAATCAACAGGTTTCGTAACCTCAAATGGACCAATCCACCTGGCTCCAAGCTTCTTCTGCGTTGTCCCGAGTTGTCGGACTGCTATGTGTTGCCCAGAAAGGCAGAGTTCATCAACGATTTCAAACACTTGTTGTGATCGGTTCTGTTTGTAGTATTCTGCCATTCGATCATGAGCTTCTGTAATGCTGCGCTTCGCTTTTGCCAAGAGGTCGGCCTGTCTTGCGACAAATTCAGAGTGTTTAGACTGCCGGATATTACCCAAACTCGGTGGAAGATGAACAGTTGCAGGTGTCCGAGGGATGTAGCCAATGTCGGCTTCGAGACATGCTTATTGAGATGAATTTAGAAAAACACTTTAAGCCGCATTTAAGCTATTTTTGGAAGGCGTCCGGTGGCTGAGGCTCTGTGTGCCCAGGTGAACGAGAACGTCTCGATGTGAGACGCCTTCTTCGCCATTAGAGCCGCGCTTGGCAGCGTGTTACCGATTGTATTCACCACGTACATTGACTGGTTGGTGGGCGATGCCTCCTACGTCATTTCAGTGGGCGAGCTGGTCGTCCTTCGAACACTGTTTTTTCTCGATCCAGCTGCGACGTACATGAGATTGCCTGCGAGCCTACGAACAAAGAGAACTACTTGCAGGAGGCCGACTTATTTACCGTAACGCCCCGGAGGCGCTTGACCAACTACAGTAGCGATCAAGTTGTCGGTGTGCGCCATCGTCAGCGGGAGAGGTTCCACCAACTCACGAACGTTGATTAGGTTGTCCACATGTCCAGTGGTGTCGCTTGTCGCACCACTATTCGCAACCCACTAACGGCTGCTTCATCGGATATGTCGACGGATAGACCTCCAGAGCCGCCTTCTCCCTCAATGCAGCTAGGATGATAGACACCCCCATCTTTTGCATCATCAGCCGGTCGTACCATGGTGCATAAAAAAAGAGTGACGCGGTCTGTGACAATCCTCAGGTTGTCAATGCATCGTTTGTCACTGCAGCTGCAGCATTCTTCTTCGCTTTTATGTCAGTCGGTCTCGGTGTCGGCTCCTGTCAAGAGTCCCAAAGACTTCGAGAGCGAGTCGTGACCCTCTCCCCTAAACACACAGGGAGCCCGGTTCCGAGATAAGTCTTCAGCTTCGTAGTGAGCGGCGTCATTGTAGACGGGGTCTGTGACGGGGGTCACACGCACAATTGGTAGGAGGAAGCGTAACACGCCAACTACAACATACACCTGGCGTCTCTGTTGCTGTTAGTACAAAAACCCATGCCTTATCGGTCTCCTTTTAATACCGAGTATTAAAGAGACTTGTACACTTGGAGGTTAGAGCTAAACTGTCTCGTATTAATAACACTCATAAAGTTCTATCTACTGATTTCTATCTGCATACTGAATCCCTGTCTAGTTTGCGATCTTCCTCAGCGGTTGGCTCTCGTGCATCGTGGTCCTTAAGTACGACCGACTTAACTTAACATAGTACGTTGGGGGTCTACCGTGAATACTCTATATAAGGACCCCTGGTACACAGTACCATCGGGGTGTGTGACACTCAGTCCTTGTGGGCCACACCGGCCGGTGTGGTCAACACCAGAGAACATCCCTTTTCCTTGAAAAGGACACTGGCCCCATTACACCCTCCCTCACCCAAACGGGAAGCACCTTTCCCAGCGGGGAATCCAGCGGAAACGCGAACACTGCCTCAATCGGCCAATTTACGCTCAACCGAGCACACGCGCACACCGCAAGGCCCAGTGGGCATGACGACGGAGACTCGGATCCTGGTGCGGGCCGCCCCAGACGCTCTGCGGGCTGTAGGCCCCACCAAGCCTCACGCCAACGCCGCCCACCCCAAGCGACATGGAGGAGAAGCCTCCGGCGCCTGCTTCCAAGAAGCCCAAGGTCGCGGCGACCAAGACGAATGCGAAGAAGACGCCCGCCTCGCCGAAGCCCACGCGGAAGACGAAGAAGGTGACCGCTTCTTCGAAGCCCGTGGCGAAGAAGCCCGCTGCCAAGCAGCTTCCGAAGAAGAAGGGCCCCACGAAGGAGAGCCCGAAGGCCCTGAAGCTGCCACCCAAGCGCACGGATGTGCTGCTGCCCGGCCCCCACGAGGAGGTGAGCAGTGAGTCGTCCGACACGGACCCCCCGAACCCCGGGTATGTCAGCGGCGCCGACTCGCCGGATCCTCGAGCCCGGGCGTCCACGAATTACCCTGCGGCTTCCGAGAAACACGCGATCACTTCCCCTCCGGGGCGTAGTCCCTCGCCGCATCCATCCTTGGAAGTGGGCTACGAGGAGTCGGAACCCGACATTGACCATGAGGCTGGGGAGGTTGAGTGGTCGCCAAAGCGGATCACTGATGCCCAGCGGGTTCTCCATCCGGGAAGCCCCATGTCTCCCAAGACTGTGGTGGCGGTGGATCGCGCCTAACTCCTGGAGGCGTCCCTGTCTCGCCGAGACGACCCGCCTGCTGCGGTATCGGAGCCTCAAGTCATCACTAACGCCGGTGTCGACGAGGGAGTTCCTCCAGAGCTGCTTCAGCCTGATAATCGGCAGCACCTGGCCGATCGTACTCATCAGGAGGCTTCTCAGGCGGTGGGCACCAAGCGGGATCGCAAGACCAACGCCCCTCGCACTCAAGAACAGCTACTCGCGCTGCGATACTGGACTCGGGACGAGTACCGTGAGCACCTTCGTCAAAGTCGCATGTCTAGCCCAGGCGCGCCGTAGTGCGACAAGTGTCCGGTCGTGCTCCTGGTGGACACCGGTTTCTCCCGCCAACGGAATGAGACTGAGTTCGAGGGGCGGTTGGACCACTTGGGCTATCCCAGGCCCGAGTTCTTGAAGTCTCCGTATCGGATCGATTGGCTGGCTCAGCGTCGTCGTCGATTTCGCATGGCAAAGATGATCGCTGACAACACATGGCAGAACCGATTCTTTGATCGCCACAAGCCCATGACGGGCGTCATCCTAGAGGAGGTGTTGCAGACGATTCAAAAATCTTAGCAGTCGCAGCCGATAGAGCCTAAGAGTGGTCTCGGCCCTGTCAGCGCCGACCAGGTCCGTGGACACGCTCAAAAGCGGCCACGAGGTCGGCGCAGTCCTCCTCGAGGCGAGCCCCAGGCTCCCACGAGTTAGAACTTACTCGGGTAGCCCAGCCACTTAACCCGATACTGGTACTGACCGCTACGCCTGCGGCGCTTCAGTAGCCTCTCGACATGGTAGTAGAGGACGCCCTCGTTACCAAGCAGAGGCGGTGGAGCCCGCAGCGGGGGTGGTGTCGGACCAGGACGCTCAGCGTCGCCCGACCGGCTCACGCCCTGACCAGGAGGGTCTTCTACCCGCGGTTGAGTCCTGTCAGCGACTGCTGGATGGCCAGCGGACCGAGATGGTGGCGCTTCGCGCTCGCGTCCAAAATGCGGAGGCCCGCCTGGAGAAGCTCCAGAACGTCCACCGGGACTTGGACTTCCTGCGTGACCGCGTGTGGGATCTGCCTGGGCAGCTGGACAACGAGGCTGTCCGCTTACAGACCTGGTGTTCGCAATGCGAGAAGAACGACGCGTCGGTGCGTCAAGTCTTGGAGCGGCACCTGGACTGGATTCATACCCTGTACGACCGCGTGGGGAGCTTGGAGGCCCAAGAGGCACGCCGCGTAGCGGCTCGTGCTCGTGCTCGTGCTCCGGCTCCGACTCCT
Source organism: Phytophthora fragariae (assembly GCA_009729435.1). Classification (NCBI taxonomy): domain Eukaryota; phylum Oomycota; class Peronosporomycetes; order Peronosporales; family Peronosporaceae; genus Phytophthora; species Phytophthora fragariae. Next base: position 769,525 of record QQOI01000027.1, read on the forward strand.
GCTCCGCTTCCCTCGGAAGAGCTTGTTCGGATGATGGCGAACGCCTTTCAGCAGTACTCTGTGACCCAGTCGGCACCTCAAGCTCAACAGCCCCCGCCGGGTGATAGGGCTTGAGCAAGACAACGTAGAACGTCGGATGCGTGGGCATGGACGATGGCAGGCCCAGCGTGTAGGCGTGGCCGTGGACCCCTATGACCGTGAACGGCCCCACAAAGCGAGGTCGCAGCTTGGTGCTGCCCACAGCAGAGACCGCCTGAGTAGGAAGATTCTTAGCATTCAATAAGACTTGATCTCCCAATTGAAACACATGCGTGTTCTTGCGCCCTCGGCGGTCACTGTGTTCCTTCTGAGTGTCTTGCGCAGCGGCCATGGCGTCTCGCACTCGCTCTCTGACAGCTTCACCGGTCTCGATAAACAAGAGCAAATTCCGTTTGACGGACGTTCTTAGGCCTTTGAGGCCCCTTGGGGCTTCGGTGCTAGCCTCCCCCCCACCCAAATTCGAAGTCGGGGGCAACGTAAGAGGCGTGCGCGGGTGCCGCAGCCCGCTCACATAGAACGGGGTGAAGCCTGTGTACGAATGTACGGCATTGTTGAGCGCAAAATCCACTTGTGGAAAAAGCGCACTCCACTTCGTGGGCTCTGCCGCGCAGACACTGCTAAGAATGTCTTCCAGAACCCGGTTCACCCTCTCAGTCTGACCATCGGTGTGAGGATGGTCCGCTGTGGACATATCCAACCTCGTGCCTAGAAGGCGGAAGAGGTGTTGCCAGAAGTGGGACACGAACCTTGGGTCTCTGTCACTCACGAAAGCCTCGGGGAGGCCGTGGTTACGAAAGACATTGTCCACAAAGAGCTGAGCTGCCTGAGGTGCAGTCACGCTCTTCCGCACAGGGGCCAGCCGCACCATCTTGCTAAGGCGGCACACAAACACCAATATGCCAGTGTGGCCCCTTGCATCAGCCGGAAACTCAAAGATGAAGTCCATGCTCACAGAGCGCCAGTAGTCCGCCGGTACCGGCAAGCTCATCAAAGGAGCGGGCGTCGAGGGCGCAGGCTTGACGCGATGACACGTCTCACATGTCTGTACGTATTTACGTACCCATTTATACATGTGGGCCCACCAGAAGTTGCGGGCCACAGACGTGTACGTCTTCTCCCGCCCCAGATGACCGCTAAGCGGCGTGTCATGAGCCTCGTAGAGGACACGATGACGCAGGTCCTCGTCGTTCGGAACGAAAATGCGAGGCTCGTCGCCCCCGTCTACTTGATAGTAGACCAAACCCTCCACTATCGAGTAGCGGTGCAGACGTGAGCGTTGTCGCGCCGTGAGCTCGACGGCCTTGTTTGGAGCGCTCAGCGCCTCCACTAGACCTGCATGGTCGTCGTCGTCGGCATACGCCTCGCGAATAAGCTCATAGAGCGGTGACTCAAGGTGGGCCAGATGTGCCAACTCGTAGTCTGGCCGCCGGGAGAGCGCGTCCGCTAGGACATTCTGCTTTCCCGGTTTGTACTCCACCGTGAAGTTGTATTCAGCGAAGAAGGAGAGCCACCGCGCCATGCGCTGCGAGAGGTGAGGCGACGACGTCGCCGTCCTCAACGAGGCATGATCTCTGTAGACCACAAAGGGTTTCTGACCTAACAGGTGTACCCGAAACTTGACAAGGGCGTACTTCATCGCCAGAAGTTCCTTGTCGTGGACGGGGTAGTTCTTTCCGCCGCCTTTAACTGGCGAGACTGGAAAGACACTACACTCTCTCTGCCTTCGGTATCCACCTACAGGGAACAGCCAATGGCAAAGTCGGATGCGTCGCGTACCACACTGAAAGGATGATCCTTGTCGGGCAGCGCCAGGTTCGGAGCGCTCTGAAGGCTGCGCTTGATGGCTTCAAAAGCCTGTTGAGCCTCAGAGGTCCATGACCAAACGGCATCCTCGCAGCAGCGCCAGGTTCGGAGCGCTCTGAAGGCTGCGCTTGATGGCTTCAAAAGCCTGTTGAGCCTCAGAGGTCCATGACCAAACGGCATCTTCTTGAGAAGATTCGTTAGTGGCCATGCCATCTCAGCGTAATTGGCACTTTAGTTGTGCAAGTAGATGGCTAGGCCGAGCCATTTACGCTGGTCCTTCTGCGAGACAGGCACCGCCCACTGTGCAATGGCACACACATTCTCTGGATCCGCACGGACACCGTCCTTCCCAAGGAAGCAGCCCAAAAAGGGGATCTCTTCGGCCCCAAAGATGCACTTGTTGATGTTAGCATAGAGGCGATTCTCGCGCATGCACAAGAGCACCTCACGGAGGTGGCCAAGATGGGCTTCCACGGCCGTCTTCCCTGCCGGCGCACGACTGTGTACGAAGTTGTCGTCGAATTATGTCTGTACGAATAGCCGCATTGGCCTGAAGAGCTGGGTTACGAGCCTGTTGAACGTGGTGGGCGCGTTGGACAGCCCCTGGGGCATGACCAACCATTCCCACAACATCCCGCTGGGAGTGCTCACCACAGTAAGTGGGATGTTCGATTCCCGCATCAGCAGCTGATAGTAGCCGTCGACCATGTCGAGTGCACTAAAGATCGTGCAACCAGCCATGTTGTTCTGCAACATATCCTTCCGAGGAATAGGCGTCGACGCCGGAATGGTTGCTGCGTTCAACTTGTTGAAGGCGCGCACCATGCGCCACTTCCCGTTGGGCTTGCGCAGACAGAACGTCGGAGACGAATGTGGCGACTTGGACTCGCGCACCATGCCAGCGGCGTGCTTTGCCGCAAAGAAGGCGTCGATGACGTCGACCTGTTCCTTCGGAAGCGGCCACTGCCGCGTAGTACAGTACTTAGTGCCTGACCCGAGGTCAATCTCATGCCTCACGCCCCGATCCGGGGGAAGGACCGAAGGGGGGTCGTCGCTAACGACATCCGAAAACTCCTTCAGAAGGGCGTAATACGGATCCGAAGGGTTCTTCAAAATGGCAGCGCCATACCGCGTCTGCCTCTTAGAGGTTCGTTCGTCTTCCAACACCTCGGGGTCCATGACCGACGAGGAGTTGAGTTCCAACGAGCTGCCTTCCGGGCGAAGGAGAACCACTTCTGCCAACTCCCCCGCCTTGAGAGAGTCCATAAACTCGACATACGAAAGCTCCTCGAGCTCAAGTAGCTCTGCTACTGTGGGTAATGGAGCCTCCCCCACCTTGGGTTCGCCCGTGAAGACGTCGAACACTTGAGGAACCTTGTCCTCAGCCGCGGAATCCGCATCGCGGCTAGACGCCTCTGCCTTGGGCGCGCTCGTGAGCTTGTCACTCTTCTTGACCTTGCAAGTGGGAGCCCCTGCTCGACCACTCGTGGTTGCGCGAGCACCAGCTCCAGCGCCTTCCATTGCGCGAGCTGAACCAGCTACAACGCCTTGCGTAGTGGGAGTTCCGACTCGACCACTCGTGTTTGCGCGAGCCACAACTCCAGCGCCTTTCTCGACGTGGGCTGAACCAGCCACCACGCCTTGCGTAGGGGGAGCTCGGACGCTACCACCCCTTCCTGCGCGAGCTGCTACAGCGTCCGCGCCTTGAGTCTTCACTGCCCCGTGGGCAAGTGCAACTCGGTTGCCAACTGCAAAACCCTGCCCTCTACCCGGAGAGGTACTAGGATCCTGCGGATCTTCTCCACCACCTACCCCGAGCTCCCGCGCTCGTGGTGGGAATGCTGTGGGCAGGTCATGCACTTCTGAAGGGCCAGCAAACTGCCGTTCGCCGCGTGGCACACGGTGCTCGTGCACAAACCCGTCTCGGGAAGAGGAGGGGACATGACCCGCCAGGGCTCTGTCCGCGAGGGGGTTGTGGCTGGCACCAATGGTGCGACTACGACAGTCTATCCAAGGCTCGTGCTTAGCAAGCCAAGGCATGCCGAGGATAAGATCGTACCGATCATCCATATCCAAGCCAATGAACGGTTCGACCGAATTGAAGTCGTCAAACTTCACGCTTAAGGGTATGGTAACCTTGCGTGTAGACACGATGGAGCCCGTCGCTAAGCGAACAGATACATTGGTATTACTCTTAGAAGCTCTTAAAGCACTAGCATACAATGCACTGTTCCTAGTCACACTTGCTTTCGTCGCAAAGTTAAACGACGCCCCTGAATCTATCAGGACCGTCATCGGTTCCGGATACCCTTTCACGCTGGCAGTGACGACCACGAGGTTAGACCGCGCGGCGGCCACGGAGAGACACAGAAGTGTCGTCCCAGGGGCTTGCTCCTTTGGAGAGGCTGGTGAGGGACTCACCTTCCTCGAAGAGGAGCGAAGTCTCCCCGCAGGGCGTCTGTCGCCGTTTTCTGACTCAGTCGCCTCGAGGCTGTTACGAGCCGGACGCGCCGCGTACTTCTTGTCGCGTGACTCCTTCCATGGGTTGGTGGGGTAGTTCCGACGGAAGTGACCGGGTTGGTTACAACCGAAACAGCGTCCACTTGCCCGTTGCATCTTCTGAGAACGTGCCGACTCGGCAAGAGAGATCTCCAGCGGAGTGGGACCCTCACTGGTCTCGGCATGAGGCGTGTGCCCTTGTGCTGATCGCACGCAGTGGCCCTCCAACAAAGCAATGTGGACCGCCTCATCAAAGGTCTTTGGCTGACGCCGGATGAGCTCCGTCCGAACCAGACCCGTGCGGACACCGTCCATGAAGACCGTCACCTTGACGTCATCAGAGAGGGTGCGCTGGCCATGGCGGCTTCGAGGTTGTGAAGCTCCATGACGTAGTCTTGAAGCAACCGCTTTCCTTGCTTGCACCGCAAGAAACTGGAGCGGTGGCGGTATGCCACATTGGCAAGGAGGAAGGTGGAGCGTAGCTCCTGTTCCATGAACGACCACGAGGTGAAGTACCCCGGCGTTGCCGTTTAACGGGCCATAGCCCATGCACGTGCGCGCCCTCCAAGGTTGGATAGCGCGAACGCCACTTGAGCCCGCGCGTCGTAGATCTGCCAGCGCTTAGCGCGACTTCGATCTCGCGAACCTAGAAGACAAGACTGTCTGAGTCTTTGCCGTCGAACGTCGGAACCGACATCTTGACGGGCTTCGTCGTGGACGGACGCGCAGCGAATGAGGCCGTATTTGTGGCGGACGCTTGTGCCGCACTCTGTGCCTCAGCTCGCATCGTCGCACAAGCGGCTTCCTGCGCAGCAGCGCTCACGTGAGCAATCAGCGACGACTCGTACTTGTCGAAGCGTTCCACGCGCGCCCTTTGCTGCTCAGCAGGAAGCTTGGGGAATCCAGCGAAGGCTGCCTCACCCAGGAGGCTGACCGTCTTCTCCAACGTAGCCCAGTGGGTATCGGAGAGGTGATGAAAGTCCTGCCGCGCCGGCAGCCGACTCCCTCAGTCTTCCATACTCAAATTGTAGAGATCCGCGTCGGTCGCGGGATTGACGACAAGTGCTACCAGGTGTGACGGGGGTCACACGCACAATAGCTAGGAGGAAGCGTAACACGCTAACCACAACAGACGCCTAGCGTCTCTGTTGCTATTAGTACAAAAGGCCCTGCCTTATCGGTCTCATTTTTAATATCGAGTATTAAAGAGATTTGTACACTTGGAGGTTAGATTTAAACTGTCTTGTATTAATAACACTCATAAAGTTATATCTACTGCTTTCTATCTGCATACTGAATCCCTGTCTAAATTGCGATCTTCCTCAGCGGTTGGCTCTCGTGCATCGTGGACCTTAAGTACGACCGACTTAACTTAATATAGTACGTTGGGGGTCTACCGTGAATACTCTATATAAGGACCCCTGGTACACAGTACCATCGGGGTGTGTGACACTCAGTCCTTGTGTGACACTCAGTCCTTGTGGGCCACACCGGCCGGTGTGGCCCACACCAGAGAACATCCCTTTTCCTTGAAAAGGACACTGGTCAATCCTGGACCCATTACAGGGTCATCATAATCTTTTGGAAGGCGTTGACTAGGTAGAGGGTGTCGAGTTAGAGGAAGCTTGTGGCCGTTGAGAGGGAAAATATAGAGTTGTATTGCTAGAAAATGAAAGGAACGGATGTGCGCTTGACCTGCCTACTAAATGCAGCTCATGGATCCCTAAGGTGCCCTATTGGATGGTGGCTCCACGTCACAGCTTAAATACTGCGAGCCGATGAAAGGTAACCCGAGTCCAAGATGACTGTATTCGTCACGATGATGCGACGGTATCTTCATTGTCACATGATCCTACATTGATGGTGGCGTGTCGATGCCGTAGCGTCTTTTTGTTTGACGTGGTTTCAAATTTGGTGCAAAATTGCACCAAATTCAGGAACAATTTTACAGATAAATATCTGAATGCATCGGTTTAATTCGATTTAGTCCGATTTATATTCGGTTTCATCTGGATGAGCAGAATTCGTGACCCGGAATCCGGATACAACGGGTTTAAGTTCGCTAACCATAACGATGTCGGTGTCTCAATCAAAACTGCCACCACTTTTCAGCGGGCCCCACAGGGTTACCTTGCAAAGAAACCGAACGCTGGTTCATGACAATGTTCGATACATCGAGACTGCACTCATTCCGCATATCGTGCTCTGAAGACTGCCAACAGAGTGGATCTGTGACGCGTGCAACAACAGGATATGCAACTCTAACAGTTCAGTAGCTCATGGCTGACTGCCAAACGCTATAAGTTTACCTTCTGTGCTTTTGATATGTGCTGTATTTTATAAAGTAGCAAGATATTCGTGCTATTTACTCTTTTTAAGTCCGGATATCAAGATAGATAGAAGGGTCCTAAACTACGAAAACCTATATCGAGATTAAGCTACATTAATCTGCGTTAATACCGAACGCCTAGAATATATAAATGAAGAGAGTATATACATGTTGATTTAATTAGTGTAGTATATAACTCAGATTTGTTTTGCTGACGAGTCCTGAATGATTCCAACAATGCTGTATGGTCGCGGGGCTAACTTTACGCTAGGCCGTCTCGCACCACATTAGTGCAATGAGAAGGTCAACCTTGTACGGGTTATCTACTCCTTCGCCTAAGCAATCCAAAGCAAGCAGCTTTTCCTGCGATATTACATACCTTTTGATGCCGTGTATAATGCCTTGATCCATCGGTTGAACTTTGGCCGTAGTGTTAGGTGGTAACTTTTCCATGCGCACGTTGTTGAGGAACAGACCGATCTCATCGTGAGAGCTGGGCTGTGTTCTTGCAAATAGAGCATCGCGACACTGCATTGTAAAAATACGCACTCTCATCCATGTTATAATTATTTCTGAGTAGGTACGTATTGGTAATGCCTTTGATACGGCTTATATCGTCCGCCGAGGCCTCCAACTTGACGGAGCCCGATTCACCATGGGCCAACGGAAACGATAGCGTTTCTTCAAATAGCGTAGCCATGACGTTCCCAGCCGCGGGCGCTGATTCGGTGGGATGCGGAGCTTGGCAACGAGCTCACGGGCATGCTCGATGATCATAGCACCCGTGAGACTCACACCTTCAGCCTCAGCAAGTAGTACAAACTCTACGACGTTTTCGCCGATACGGATGTGACTATGCTGCTGGTATTTTTGCGGGTGGTCTTCTCGACAGGCGTAACCCGAAGCAACGAGCTTGCCTTGATGATGCCACCGATCGTGCTCTTGCCAGGAGCAGTAGAGAGGCTCCAGTCCTGCACGACCCACTGCGCGAGATCCGATAAGGACATAGAAGGCGTTCTTGCGGCTTTGTCGGCGATCACGACCTTGAGTCTAATTTCGCACTACCCAAAGTAGTGTGTGCGTTCTCCCCAATGTATCTACGATTGGGTTCGAAAGTAGGTGCTTGAGAAGCGGAAGAGCTAGATGCACCGTCAAGAGTTGTCCCTCCAGAAGGCACTTGCCCACACATGCCCCGCTTCTACCCAAAATCCTGCTCCTACCCAGAGCCCCCTCGCGCGCCAGCCTCCGACCAGGTCAGACGGACTCTCTTGCTCGGGATAGTGGGCATGGCGGCGCGTGTGTGGGGGGGGGGTTAGAGGATGTCTGGCAAATGTGGAAATGATGCGAGTACCCCTGTCCGGTATTCACGCACAATACTGGAGAGGGTTTTCGCGACCAAAAATGAAGTGGTTTTTGCCCAAATTGCAGCAGTTAACAAGCTACAGTCTGTTCGAAAACGCCATTAATGACCCGAAAAAAACTGGTAAAAAGGGCAGACCTTGTTATGCATTGAGGCCTACATGTCGTTATACGAGCAAATCCTCGTCAATTTTGCGTGGATAGTGACTGGTTAAAATACTTGGTGTCATCGATTATGGAGAGTACAATAGCATCCTGGTTTTATTTCATAAAATAACGCCGCTGTGACCAAGTGGTCTAAACTTCCGGACAGTATAGTGAAGTTAACGTAATTATATTGAAAATATTGTGCATAGTTCTTTGTGGTGGGAACGTGTGGTCCTTCTATCCTGTTGGATGCGCATCAGTTTCCGTGTATGACTTTGACTTTGCTTAACACGTAGGTAGCCATGTTTTTTAAATATACTAGCTTTCACCGAGCCCTTCATGGTGACCACGACGTTCTCGAACGTCTCGCCGGTGGTGCTGCAGCAGAGGCTTATGTACTCGGCGTAGCGCTTTCACTCACGGTACCACTCAATCCGTCCCAGCTAGATAGCTCGGGAGGGCGGATACCTCGACGACAGGCTGAGGGATCGACATCTCGACATCTCCGTCGGAGTCTTCTGTATAGCGCGCCGAAATGTTGAAGCTTGCCTAACGTCCTCACTTCAACCGAACTCAAGGCAAACTGAGTCGATATCACACTTAGACCTCGCGGAACAGTACTGTCTTGAACTCACGTTGACACCAAGTTTTCGGTCGACTCATGCACCGAAGAAAGGATGTACCAGACGGTCTCTGATGTCCGGGATTAATACACTCGATGCCTCAAAGGGCGCTAAGCTGACTTTGTCGCGAAACCTGGGATGAACTCGATGACTTTACGTATTAGTAACGCCGATATATTTTCTACGGAACTGAGGTCCAGAGAGAAGGCAGTCCAGAAAAGAATCTTGATACCCTGCTCCTAAAAACACGCCGTACTTTGCCGCAAATTAAACGTTGATGCGTTGATTGTTTGACAAGTTAGCGTAGAACAGGATAACGCACTCAAAGATGAGTTCGTGCCCGATGCCACTTCTCTGTTCTACCAGCTACTCCAAATGGACTTGTCAATCGACGACAGCAATGCGCGGATCTTCCGCTACTACGAGGACTTCAGCGGCATCGTGGAAGGCAACGTTCTCCAAAGGTTATTTGGAAATGGGGACGAGTATGAGAAGGCACGCTGTCGTTTGCTGGTCGACAACCTGCAGCCCCCAGTGCTCAAGTCCCAAATCAGCAGGCTTATCGACTTGGAGAGGCGGGTTAAAAATGATGATATTGCACTCTTTGATTTGATACTGGAGTTCACGACGACCAAACAACGGTTTCATCAAATGTCGCAGTATCATGCTGCAAGAGGGGATTCGAGTCGGCAAAGTCAGAACAGAAACCACAGCGAGCTGAAACCAGCAGGAGTAGGCAGCCACTGCGTCCGGTAGCACATGCACGAGGGACGTTCTGCGAGATCAAGGAGCATCGCTCAGGTGCGCTTCGGTGCTTGGCTGCCTACCGAGGACAGCGTATTTATGCCGAACCGAGTGCCTCAAGGAACCACCGATTCTACTCTTCTTTTCCAAGGCGAAATTCAGAAGTTGCGCACCCCAGATCCCGCACTCCGCCTTGGTATGGCTCGACGACGCTATCATATTCGCTCCAACAGTGGAAGAGTTCGTGCGCGTCCTCAGGTAGTTCTTTGCCCTGGTTGTGGAAGCTGAACATTGTTAAGTCCAAGTCATTTGAAGTCGAGGAGCTCTGGTGCGGTCGTCTTATATCATGTGCTGGTGTCCGTCGTGTTCCCACACAAGTAGACGCGGTATCCACACTCCCTCTACCTGCAACAGTTGCTAATATACAGTATTTCGTCTGTGACACTAATTGGCTTCAATATTTTCTTCTGGATTATGGGCGGAAGGTAGCCCCCACAAGACTAAATTAGCGGCGGAGAAGAAGTGATTCGGCGCACGCTGTGGCTAAACTGTGTACAGATTCTGAACAGGAAGCCTATGAGCGGTGTTATCCCTCGTACGCGCCTCAGCGGTGGTGGAATCGCCCGAACCTGACACCTAGCTGCTAGTGTTGAGGGACGCGATCCTGAGTGACTACTTTATCGTGGTGGCTTAAGTAGTGGAGTGGGTTCTCACTCTTCCAATTGCGAAGCAGCACCACAAGATGATCATTTGCAAAAGCGGCACTTCTAAGAAGAGCGAGTTGAACTGGACATTTGTGGAAAAAAGTATATCCTACCGTGGTAGCCTGCTATGACCTTGAGGATTTGATGCGTTACCCCAAAAGATTCAGGCTTTATTGTGACGATGCAAATTTGGTGTACCTTTTCGCACCTCCTGATACTCTCGAGATGCACATACAAGACCGGCTCCAGAAGTGGCCCATGCGACTCTGTGGACTTCACCAGATTATTGAGCACATTGCAGGTAAAGCCAACAGGTGGGTGGACTGTGTCCTGTTGGTATACTCGCAAGACAGTGGAACTTGCAACAGTACATAGGCGCAGCCGCCGTGCCATACCGATTACTGCTCTCTCGGAGCTGTGCGCGCTCTCCTACGATCATGGTCGAGAATCGGGAAGAGCAACAGCCACCGACCGGGAGCGCTGAAGGCTGCGAGTTACTCTGGAGGAGGAAGGTGGGGTGGTCATGATAGAGGTTCGCCGTTGGATCCCAAATGCAGGGACAAATCTCCTCGGACACCTATTCGTCGTACTACATGGCCATCATTGTCAGGAACCTATGGTGTTAGTGCTGTAACAGCGTTTCTTCATTGGCCGTCTGTATGCGAAGGTGTCGAAGTTTGATAGTGACTGCCTGTTCTGCTGCAATCATGTAAAGCGGCCACACATTATCTTGTGCCCATATGGACCGATACTCTCGGCGCAGCGAAGGAATGGGGCTCTGCACCGGGATTTCCTTTTCATTGGCAATGCATATGGAGATACTGTCTATTTTCGGGTTACCAAGGACGCGCTGACTCATTATTGTGAGTTATTTCCATGCTCCGTACCTACCTCATTTGTCGCATCGAAAGTTCTCTCAATGTGGTGCGCTCAGTGTGGGATTCCCGAGATCCTACTGTCCGACCAAGAAGCACATTTCAGCAATGAAGTGGTGAAACATATGCGTGCGCAGCTCAAGGAAGAGCAAGTTTCTCGTCAGTGTATACTTCGTGGTTCAATGGAACCGCCGAATGGATCACTTACATGTGGTGCGAGCTCTTTTGATGGAGTACGGCCTCGAAACACGTGAAATGTCCTACCTCCAACCAGCTCTACAAGCCTACCTGAACCATACACCAGTCCAGTCTGTCGGAGGTTCTTCGCTGGTAGACTTTTTACTTGGCTTCCAGCATCATCGCTACTGGCGACGGTCGTAGGTCGTCATGTGGCACTTGATGAGGCAAGCGTTGCTTATCGATATCACTACGGCTGGCAGCTTATCCTGTATAACCCACGCAAACCTGGTGGTAAATACCACTTCAAGTTGTGTATGATGTCCTTTGCGACAAGCTGGATTGCCGTGAATGATCGACTTCACTGTAAGATAGTGCTGGAGGTACACAACTGTCCAAAATCGCTGGGGAGCCAGGTAGATCTGTCGTACGGCAAGTGACTCGTCAGACCAAGCTGCAGATAAGGTTGCGTTCGGCAGCACACACTTAGCAAAAAATCGCGTTTTCTTTGTACAAATTGCGCGTTTGCGATTTAGGGGCAAATCGCGTTTTGTTATGTCAACCATCATCGCGTCCGAAATTCTTTTTTTACTTATCGCCGAATTAGGCGCTGTATCCTGCATGATCTGCGAATGTGAACTCGTTGTCCTCAATATCTTATTCAGTACCTTCCTTGAATAAAATTGCAACCTTTGCATACAATGCCTCTTCTGTTGTAATGGCACGTGACGAGCCCTGCGCTCTCTAGGGAATGCAGCAACCATTCGACTATACACTGCTGTATTCTCCGTATGCCGTAAAACATCGTTTCGCTGTCATTTTTTTATAACTCACGTGGGATATATGCATTATTGCGTGGGACTTTTGCTAAGTGGGCACGCAAATACGGGACATCCGCGACGGCTGGCGCGATTGGGCCCTCCTCTGTTAAGGTATCACTGTCAACAATTTCTTCGCCTCCTGGGCCCTGCATGGTAAATGCCAAAGTGAACCAAGTGTTGCGATCTGTTTCTGCGTCTAATGTATGGTGAACTAAGAATTACAAAGCAAGTAGACCCTTATACAAAACGTCATGGGCTGCTTGTGTCGTAGATATTTGTTTGGGCTGCATAACGTCAGTTTTAGAGCAAATAACAGCAATGTTGTCGCGCCGATTTTTAAGGAAAACATGTTTTTTTATAATTTCACTCATAATTAGCGATATTAATTTGGAGTTTGGCAGCAGTCTCCAATAGATTTGTAGATCGTATGGCTCAATACAAATTATTGAAAACTGCGCTAAAGACGACGTTTTGAACCCTAAATAAAGAGAGGTTCTATTGCTGGTTAAGACGACGTGCGGCATATCAGAGAATCGTTTAATCCAATGAGTTTTCTTTTCATTTTTACATACGGAGTTAGTTATCAAATCCTCAGAATTATGGCGACAAAAAGACAGTTTACTGACTAAGAATCTGCGACGCGAGCGCTCTATATTCATTTTCGACAATCACTGCAGGTACTTTGTTACAAGAGTCATGTAAAACGAGTACCGTGATTTTCCTTATGGGCGCATTCAGCGCCCGTTTAGAAGCTAATTACTTAGGCTTGTATAGTATAATTAAGACAAGAGGTTCGCGAAAGGATTAAAAATTGGCCAAATCCCAATTTTACCGTCAAAGTAGGTTTTTGCCGAAATATTGTACCGTGGCCGGGCGACAGCCGCATGAAACATTACCTTACCAATGTAGCGTTTGTTAGGGCATGATCGGGAAGGTAATGATTCGTCGGCAGACAAGTAGTAACGAGACGAAGCTTTGTACATGTTGAACCATTTTTCGTCTATATATACAACATTATACATGGCATCAAAACGGTACAATTTACCTCCTACAAAAAAATATTTCGTAAATAATTTGTCGAAATATTATAAATAACTTACACATGCGCAAGGGCCCATCTAAACCCCTATAGCTTGTGGGCGTCGGAGAGGGTCGGCTTCACGCGACAGATGTACCGCCGAATGACCTTGCTCTTGCAATGACGCTGCAGCGTCGACTTGGGTATGCCTGATGCTGCCTCAAGCGCCCGCAGCGTCTGCCGCTGATACAGAGGCACCGCCGCAACGCGCTCGGCGACTTCGTCAGGGCTGAGACGGGCCGCGTGTTGCGAGTACGGGTTACAGGACTGGACCAGCACTTCCGGGTCTTCCCAGAGGGACCAGATGCCTTGGATGGACGAGCGGCTCAAGCGAAAGAGCTGCTAAGCCTAGCCACCATGCCATAACGAAGGCGACCTTCCGTACTAAGCGTAGTAAGGAAGACCACCACGGCAACGCGGATCTTGGGCGTAGCGCCGAGTGTGCGAGTCATGCTGATCGTTTCTGGGTGTGGAGGTTTAAAGTATAATGCGACGATTTAGAAGCCACACCCACCTGTTTTGCAATGGATTTGTAGCCCGAAACATATTGACTTTTGGCCAAACAAAATCTAACATTCTTGTGTGGGACACAAACAACTAAATGATTATACTTTGGTGAGATTTTGAGTGTCGTGCGTTGCACGAAGAAGCTCTGAAATATAGGCAACCACGTATTTCACTTAAAAGTAATATATTGATGATAACGTAGAAATATTAGCTACATGTAGTGTTTCTATACCCAATACTGCACAAACCAAAAGAAACAGTACCAGAAGTAAACCCGTTTGCGGAGCACATTTTCTTTTGGTTGTAGGACGAGGTCAGTTTCCTACACATCTGCTCCGCCTGCTTCGCAGCCACAGCATACAAGTTTTGCCGAACAGTCTTTTACTCCAGAGTAAGTACAGACAACGATGAAATTATCCGACCGAAACAAAATTTCTGATATTTAAAATCTTCGCGTTCGACCTTCGGATTTTGTCAGTAGACTTTGTATTTACTAGTTTATTCTCTATTCTCTTCCGGGTCAGTAACAAAATATGCATCACCCAAAAGAAGAAAAGAAGAAAATAAAGACTCTGTCTTTGTATGTCATAACTACTTTTTACGATTGGGCTTTATGAACATCACTGTTTTGTTTATGTCATTTTAAAGTGTTTTTGCTGCAGTCGTGAGAGCGGACCTTAGCAATAGGTCTTCAGGCTCAATTTGTGTCGGTCGCCCTCACCGACCCGGAACCCAAGTCGATTTCCGCCGAGAGATCCCCCCGATCAAAGTGAGGGGGAACGGAAATCCAACATTCTACTTCGGCTTTCTTATCTTTGATATCGAGCTCAAGCAGTGAGCGAACCTTCGCGCAACATCCGTGTGCTATTATTGGCTAATAAATTTCGTCGATCAGAGCTAATTGGCTAACAAATTTCGGACTTAGCTGAGGTGGACGACACAGGCAACACCCAGGTAATTTGTCAATCTCGGCGGGGTATTATATTCAACTCGTGTTGTTGTAATGATTTCTTTATCCCCTTTCAAAACGATCACATCAAATTTTGCTAGGGTATTTGTTTTTTTCAAAATCGCACCTCGCTATTTAGCTCTGAAATAAATTTCAGAGAACAGAGAAGTACCAGTTTATCAACACGTATTCAAACTTGCAGCCATTGTTCAAGAAATTATTGATCACGAACGGTGGGGTGAAAACGTGTTGTCTATGCGTCGATAGTGTATTTGAACAGCTTTCTTTTCATTGAGGACGTAAACCTTGCGCTGCGCGAGCTGTGTTCGTTTCCTCGCACTCAGTTTGTTATCTCAACTGACCATGGCATCGTCCTTCCTTTCGAAATAACTTTTGCGATTAGTGGCAGCGACACCAAGTGTTACAAGGGGCGGGTAGTTGAACAACAAACCCCACTCGAGATCTTCATATGCAAGCGCACCGAGGACTAAGTAAGCTACTGATCAGGACTGAAGCTGAACTCTTGAGTCTTCTCCGATATATTTGCAAGAGCATTACATTATAAGAATAGATAAAAATATTTCAGCATTGTCTCACATTCCCCTACCTCAACAAGTCAAAATCTGCGCACAACACGGCATGTACAACGATTTCATGTCTTGTACAAAGCAACACGAAACAGCAGCAACACTAACACGGCGACCACGGGTAGAACACACCGAAGAATACTTACCGGTCATCCGCGCCGCCACCTCGACTACCGTGATCCTGCGCAGGTCTCGGTACGCGTTGCCTCTTATCCCTCTACTCAATGCCCTATCCAGCGTATTTATAACCCCGCGCCAACGTTAACGCGGCGGCCATGTTGCCGATGTATACACTGGAGTAAACTTACCGATCTTCTTGACGACCGCACGCTTTTCTTGAAATGAACGATTGATGGGGGGATGTGCCGACCGGGAATGTTTCTCAAATATTCGCTGTAGAGTTTGATACTGCTGAGAAATACGTTTGTGGGATGGGCTGAATTCCTCTTTCCATCGACGGTTATATCGGTAAATTGTGAAAAGGTCGCCAAACGAGCCATTCTGCCCCCTCAGGTCGCGAAAGGGTTAAATACCAAGATTTCAAGGACGTCCATATCCGGAGAATTGGTGGGTTGAGACTCCATACGGATGTTCCACCCTCATTTCTTCGCTCCTTGCTGAACACTTGCTTTAGTTACAGCTCCGTGAGGGTTTACCTTTTCGTTTTGGGCGATAATGCGTCTGCGCTTCGATCCTGGTAATGACTTACGATGGTCAGCTTCATAAATATCACACGTAGCTCGTCTGCTACCAACCTGGCCACTTGGCTCGAAATATAGTTTTCTACCAGCATCATAGCGTACCGCCTTGGACGTCATGAAAGCATTCTAGTCACTAGCTAATCGGTTAACAGATGACCGTTGCGCTCGTACCTTCTCAACAACTGGCGAAATTCTAATTTCGCCACTGAAGTATTTGCGACGATGCAGGTTGTATCTTGGTCGCGCAACTGCTGCGAGAAACATCACCTTACCAAAATGTGTGGGTTGATCGCCTGGGTGGTAGATATGTTCATGTCGCTTATCATTCTCGCGATCGTTGTCGGCCAGGATAGCGTCGAATCTGCGTTTCGACATGTAGCCCCAGTTGGCTTTATATAGTTGTCGAGAAATCATGTATTGGTCAAAGATTAGCTGCCTGGTGACGCGTTCAAAATGTTGTGGTAGCTAGCTCGAACAGCAAAGGTATCATAGTGGATAACTTTCTTCCAATCTGCTCCTTCGTGGCAGCGAATGACGCGAATGACGTTGAGAATTTCTACATAAGATTCGTTCGCTGGTTGCATTGGCCTGAGGTTTTGTTGTCGTTGTCAGCTTCGCCTTGATACAGTAGCTGCGCAAAAGCCCTTAGAATTCTTTGCCCGTCCGGTCCTTTGTCGTGGACGACTCGGCATGAATAGCGACACAGCCAACTCGCGGTTAAAGCTTTCTGGAGTCGTCAGTGATTCTTTATCAGGTTGCACTCCTCCTTCGAGCCAGCAGGTAGCTTGGTCAATCATTTGAGTGATGCCATAGAAATTTCCCTCGTAGGGTCCGGTCAGATCCACATGCATGATGTTGAATGAGTTCACAGACTTCAGGGTGCGATGCGGCAGCAGTCCATAGTCTTCTTTTCGCCGTGTACTTTGGCGCGCTTGTATGGGGTACACTTCTTGACGAACTTTCCAATTGTGGTCTCCATGCCGGCGAGTAGAATGTATGGCGCATAGTTTTGAACTGTCGTTCACTTGCTGGGTGTCCAAGGTTCTGGTGATACCATCTAATCATATCGTCCGGGAGAATAACTCGCTTCTGGTAAGCAACCAAAATGCATCCAAAGAGGACCACACGCTGGTAGTTCCAGTTGTTGGTGCCCGCGAGGTACGCAGACTTGATCGTCTGGATCATCTTGTCGGCAGCTTGGTGCTGGCAGATGGGCCACGTATGATGAGATCTCTTCATTCAGTGGTGGTCATTTACTCGTATCAGATTACACGCGTAAAAACGCGTGTGTTCCCATGTTCTTCTCCCCTTTGATGAAACTCATCGTCAACCGATACTCCAGGAGGAGCAACTTCCAGCGCTTAACTCGGAAGCTCGGCTCTGGCACACACGGACCACATAACCGTGATTTACCCGACTGCTATGGGAAAGCCGAGAAGCATGGTGCAATACTTTCGAAGCAGATCCACAACCAAGAAGAGCTCAAGCTCCATGAGTGTGTAATTGAGCTCGTGCTTGTTCAAACTGCGAGTGTAGCACGCAAAGATCTTCATACCTTACATGATGAATCCACAGAGTTGAGTTATACCGGCATCCGCGTACACGTCGAAGGTCCGCTGGAACTCTGGGGATGATATCCAATGCACGCTGGACATTGCGAAATGCCTTGGAACCAGTCGGTAGCCACGTGAAGGGCACCTTGGAGCTGGCCATCTGATTTTGTGCTTGCAAAGCGTCGTCTTTTTAGGCGCCATTTCGCCGTAGTAGTTGATCATTCCCAAAGCGTCAGAGCTTTTTGCAATTGCGGGGCACGCAATTTGTTGGATCGCGGGGATCGTTTTTGCTTGTGGGCGGATTATTTCATCCAAAAGCGTGTGGCCCAGGTAGTCGACCTCTTTACGCAGGATGCGGCACTTCTTGCCGTTCAACGAGACTCCAAACTTCTCGAGTCTCTGAAAGATGATGCGTAAATGCTCGAGGTGTTTTTCTTCATTCTCGGAGAACACCAAGATATCATTGAGATACACTGCCACGAAGTCCATGTCTCCGAAGATGCGCACCAGGTAAGCCTGGTATTCGTCGGGAGCCGTGGATATGTCCATTGGCAGTCGCGTGTACTTGGACTTTACCCACGGCAGGCGGAATGCGATGTACGGGCGGCTCTTTCTCGCGAGTCGTCTGGCGTAGTACCCACGATTGGCATCAAATGTCGATATGCACATGGCTTTGGCGAGGCGCATCAGGCTCTCCCTGATTCAAGGCAGGTAGTACGGACTTCGCCGCAGGAACTTGTTAACTTCTCGAAAATTCAAAAGTAAACTCAAACTTTCATCAGTATTGGCCCGGAAAAACGCAGGCGATGCCATCTCCGAGTCGTAAATCTGCTCCAGCACGTCCGCATTAATGGGTTGCTTGATTTTTGCTTTCTCCTTCTCCTCGTGACTGCGAGCTACGGTATATGGCTTAGCGTGGACGGGCTTACATTCCGTTGGCAGGTAGAAATGTGCGACGGTCGTACCGCTGCTGATGACCTTGCCGTTCATGGTATCAAATACCGTTGGAGAGGCAAGGATAAATTTGCGACCCAACTTGCAATTGGCCGAGAGTGTCGCGCTGTTGACGATGCTCTCGGATGCTCTGCGGTCCCAAAGAGTCTTACACTGCGATAAATCTTCACTGTGATATAAAGCGAAGCCCTCTTCGGGCTTGGTGAGACGTACTATGGAGAGACTGGACCTCACTGCAACAACATCCTGATGTGGTATCACGAGTACTTCGACCCGGCGTCATCGGGTGCCACAGTTCCGGTGCCCATCGGGAATACCGCTTGCTCTCTCGGCGCTTGGACCGAGGCTTGGCTTCCATCCTTTTTTGCTCTGTCGCTTCCTTCTGCTTGAGATTGTAGATATCGCTGGTATTGTGCAAGCTCGTCTTGTGAAAGGAGCACCACTTGTCATTCTTGGTGCTGCCTTCGGAACCGCTTCTCTTCATGTCGGATTTGCGCTGATTATTTTGTATATATTGGTGGTCATGGCTCTTCTCGTTGCGCGGGTCCTTGTCGCTCTTGCTCTTGTCGCGGTGTTCTATCTCTCCCTCTCTCCGCCCTCTCAATGTGTGTGAAATAGAGCACGAGCTCGCTCGTCCGGTCACACACGACACCGGATGCCTCCAGTTTCTCATGCCATGCGCGTGGCGTTCCGCGCTTGAAGTATCTGCACTGCTGCACCACAGGAATCGCATCGGTGTTCTGGTGCAGCTCAGCGAACATGCAAATGTTCTCCTTCGGTCGCTGAGAGAACTGGAGCACCGACTCTTTGCTGCGCCTTGTCATCGCCCACAGCTCGTTGTCCAGGTCCTCGCTGACGTCGTGCGGGACCGACAGCAAGCCCACGTCCGTGAAGAACTCCTCGAAGGACTTGTGCGCGGTGACCGCCTCTTTTGCGGCAGTCTCGACGTCCGCCTCGAGGTCGCCTTCGATGAGAGCAACAAAGTTGTGCGCCGTCTGCTCATCCATCCAGCGTTTCTTTCGAGCGATAGTGCTAAATTGACCGCTACACTTGAGCCAATCACACGCGCCGCCTCCCTTGAACTTCTGGATCTTGATCTTGGTCATATCAGCTGGGATGCTTTCAGCTACTGGTGTCATCACGAGCGCGTTGGTGACGTACTCGTCTTTATCGTCGCGCCCCATCTTGAAAACGCTTGCCTCTCTGATTCCGATTATCAGATTTGATATGTCAAAGCGACGCGCCCTTGGCTTGCAGAGGGGCCATCGGGTCCGCAAGGCCTTGCTTGGGAGGGGCTTGCGGCGGTTGAGGTACAATTGAGAATGAATTAAAATTTAAAAGGCAGAACTGGGATCCGTGCTTCTAAAAGGCTTCATACTAACTAGGCAGCTAACTAGCCTTCTGCAGTGCAGCTATAGTGTTCCGTGTCTCTGCAGGAATTTGTGGCTTGTGCTCAGCTGCGCTCGCATCAGTCATGCAAGGTGATAGCGTTTTGAGCAGTTTGGGAAAATTTAGAGTGAGGCGTATAGTACACCTCCTCCCATCCACCTTCCCACACACCGCGCGCCTTGACCGACACGGGCTCCGCCGGAGCTCCAGCTTCTCGAATAAGCGAACAAGCTGTGCAACCATCAACAGAGCGCGTGGACTCTTCCACTTGCACGTTATTGTAGGAAGTCCCGCTCCGCCACCTCCGTGCCCGACGAAGGCCGTGTGGTCTCCCATTTGAATTTAGAACTGTGCGGTGGTCCGAGAATGGACCTCGGAATGGAACCGAGCTCATGGTACTACTATATAAAATATCTACAATCGAAGATTTCTCTACGAAATCACTATTAAGCGTTGCATTTTTTGGCACTTTTTGTTGTAACTCGTACGAATTATGAGTGTCACGAGCCATACAAGTCGTTTTCAAGCACGAGGTACAATATTCCATGAATGAGTTAGCTGTTCATGCAGTAGCAGAAGTCCAAGGTAAAACCAGCAGCCCGGGGCCAACAAGATCGAGAAGCGATGGCTTTGCTTTCAAAAAGTGTCAT
The DNA here is from genome assembly GCA_009729435.1 of Phytophthora fragariae. Lineage (NCBI taxonomy): Eukaryota > Oomycota > Peronosporomycetes > Peronosporales > Peronosporaceae > Phytophthora > Phytophthora fragariae. The sequence continues at coordinate 790,013 of QQOI01000027.1, forward strand.
TTCCAACTAACCATCACGAACTCAAAAGGCCTCCGTTGGTGAGCCGTCGTACCTAGATAAGCCACTTACTGGGTGAATCGGCAAAGTTCGTCTTGCGATGGTATCGCCTTTTTAGGAAGCATGGTCTCGTGACAGGCTCGAAGCGAAAGAAGCGGGCATCGTGTTGGCTAGCATCGGTGTGTGAGTTCGTGCTCAAGTATGCGAAGGACCATCCCTGTCTTTACCTAGAAGAGCTGCAAGCACCCTTCGCAACAGGTTTGGAAACATTAAGCTCTCAGCGACTACAATTTGTAGGACCCTTCGATTAGATATGGAATTAAGCAGGAAACTGTTGACTCGACGAGTACGGAAAGCTAAGACTGATCAAGCTCAATACTACATTAGCAAGTTGAAGCAGTTCTACTCTGCGCCTGAACAGCTTGTTTTCTTAGACGAAACCGCCAAGAAGAGTCGAAATGCAGGGCGGCGATACGCGTGGTCCATGTGCAGCTCGCCCGCGGTAGTTGCGTTGCCTTTCATGCGCAGGGTTGATATTGGCGGCAATGTCAACGGAGATTCTTTTTGGCCTGGGCCATTACGACAGGAATGTTTACGCGGCACGCATTCCACAAGACTTTCCACGAGATTCTGCAGTTTTATTAACCCATGGCCGCTTCCTCGCTCTATCCTCATACTGGATGATGCCGAAATCCACATGCACAAGGACCTAGAGCGGTCACAGTGTCGATGCTTTGATCTTTATCTGTCGCCAAATTGCCCCCAACTCAACCCAATTGATGTTGGGTTATCGCTGCTGAAACGTTGGATATAGGCGAACGCCAACTTGGCGTTTGTCTACGCGCCTATGGAAGTCTTAGACTTGATCATGTATTCTTGCACTCGCTCAAAGGATTGAGCGCGCGGAATCTACAAGCACCGTGTGTATGCTTTAGAGTCATTAGTAATAGATATTAGTGCAGCAGCTAGCACCGAACCAACCTCCCGGTTTAATAAATTCAACACCTGATGATCTTGTCCTTCCATATTCTGCGCTGGTAGATTAATTGGAACGTTGGCGTTGTGAAGGCGCCTGATATCGTAGTCAGGTAGGCCAAGAATTTCATGGGGGTAGTCGAGCGATACTGCAATATTGACTTCACTTTCGTCTAGCATGATTCGTACCGTTCTGAATCGACGGTTTAGTCGTCATTGCTCAACCTGCTGCTCCTGCGCCATCTCTCAACAAGCCTCGTGAAAACGACAAAGCTGGGGCTATGTTGCATGCTCAAGGACCGTGGGCTGTGCCCCCTCTACCTAGCGTGCATGCGGCGTTGCAAAGTAGCGTAACGCTAAACTATTCGGCTCTAACGCAAGCTGATTAGTAGCGTCTAGATGCTGAACAATTCGCGCCGAAGCTTCGCTGATCCGCGTAGCCGTTGCCCCTCAATAGTATTTTGAGTCTGTAGGGTTATGTTTGAAGTGTCAATCACCTTTTAACGATATTGTACCCGTATCTTCACAGCGTATGTGAACCAGAACAAAAATTGGAAAGTCACTCAGTGGTACCTTACGACGCTGTGCGTTTCCCGAAGCCTGCGCAGCATCGGTATCGATGGTGTCAGCGCTCAGCTTGATGAACTCGCGCAGCTTCGTGTTAGAGCCTGGCTTGAGATACATGTCGCGGCACTCATTCCGATGCAGCGCTACGAGCGCCATTCCTGAGTTAGCTAAATATACAATCTCACATCGGCCTCTGATCATGATTTGCTCTTCTCTCAGCGTAAGACTCGCATGGGACAACCCTTCATATTTGTGAATGTGCTTAAACGTATACTACTCTGTCTCGAAGAATTTGTTTTTTGCAGTATTGAACTTGGAATTTGCAGCCTTGAAGCTAAAAAGCTGTATAGACGATAACTGAGACGACCTGTTTTAGGTAATTGACGCCTTACTAGATGAATGTAAGGCATGTAAGCTTATATACAAGTATACCCATTCCATTTGCAACTTCATTAGCGTGCCGGATGGACGAACTCGATGAATAGTTCCTCAGAATCTAGAACCCTAGCCGGATTGAACAACTTTCGGCTTGGACAATGAAGGAGTCGGTGCTCAAACACAGCGGCGTGGACGAGTGGTGATTGCTCCCCTGCGAGCGAATCTTTCACGGTCAAAATATGAGTTGGTGCAGGTGGCGTCGGGCTTCCTTGCCTTAAAGTCGTTCACGGTAAAGGTACATGAAAGTGCTAGAGCCATCGTGAGGCCATGATGCAACTACGAATTGTAGTTACCTCATCGAAGAGCCCTATGAGGCAATGAGCGGTGTCTTGAGGTCAGTAAATCTGATTGGCGCTTCGGTCCTAGTTTGACCAATAAGCAGATACCACATCGGATGTCAGTGGAGGGGTGGGGGGCACACTGGGCGACTCCGGGTAGGCTATACCGGAGAGTTACTTATCTCTATGCCGGGTCAGAGTTCACACTAGCTTATTCCGAAATTAACACTACTATTGTGCGTTATATTCAAAATTGGATTGGGCAATTGGGCAATCGGCCAGGCCAAATCGCTCAGCCAATAGACCCGGCCACCTGCGTTGACTATAGTACCCATATTAAGTACGAATCAACTCGTGTTAAGTTCGAATTGAGCTTGAAACGTGGCATAGCGCCATATGTTCTGGAGCCGGGCAATTGGGTAAGTAACTTGACTTTTGTATAGAGCGGTTCTCGGGATCGCACCGACACGGCAAATTTAACCGAAACTCACAATACCACAAATGTTGACCAACTGTCTTGAGATTTCGAAAATATTTGGAGTGAATAGTTGGTTGGGAGCAGTTCGAGCTTGCAGGTCGTATGGAGGGTGGGGTCGTGTACAGTGGCGATAACAAGGGTTAATGTGCTAGTTCTACAGGCGCGGTCGGTGCGCAGTCGTTTACATGCGTCAGTCAAGTGGGAGTGGGCGAACCACGTGCTGATGGGGTCCGTCGCGGGAGCAGAAAGAAGACTAGCGCAGAATAATGATCAAGGGGAAAGGTGTGGACAAGCGAGGAGATCCTGCTTCCTATAGCAGCTTGAAAAGTCGCGTCGATTGAGGAGCTACCTAATGGGCATACAGCAAAGCATGCAGCTGCAGCCGTCTACAGAGGCTACATTTCCCGCTTGCTGCTGACGAAATCAAAATTGACAGGTGAAGATATTGAAATCGCGGAGGTCTTCTTGGAGACCATGCCAAATGCCCCCCACGGCCTGAAGGTGTCACTGAAGACAGTTTCCGGTCGAGGACGCAACGAGCCGTTGAAGACAATATGGTTTCGCTCCAGTCCAGTTACACGCTGATTTCCGACCACAACAACAGTTCACTAGTTGGGAGTACTGGTCGGCCTGTGTGGTTTGAAATGCTTCCCGCAGAGCAAGCTGAGACCCTAAAAAAATGGGAGCGCGTTGCACTTACAGAGGATTGCTATGTCGCGCTTGGAGATATTTCCGAAGATGATCCTAGTGTTGAGTCTATGTCTGGCGGGGTTGTAATCGGTACAGACGAGCTACTCGTTCAGCACGGTTCGTCGAGAACGACGCCGATGATCTTGCCGCGATCCTGCACGGCGTTATGAGGAAGGCAGTGACGTCAATGGAACACAGAGAGATGGTTTATCAGCATCAGAAGGAAGAAAACCAAAAGACCCGCGATTTGCTTCGCGAGCTGTTTTCTAGTGAGAATTAGCTGCTAATCTCGTTTTCAACACGACCTATAACGTCCTTGTCGATTTTCGGAATTGCATCCAGATCTGAATTGAATCTCTGGTCTTCCCTGACTAAACTACGTGCTCTGGGCATCTCCGCTCGTTTGCCAATTGAAGATAGTTTGCCGAGTAGAACAATGTGATTTCGCTCTTGGGCGTCCCAGATACCATCGAGCTTATCTACGACATGATTGTGCAGTATGTATACCGCACTGACCACCGTCGGTACTTCCGTCAGATTTGTTCTCACAATCTCCATTGGCTTAAAAAGTAGTCACCATCGTGGCATAAGAACTCCAGACGCGCATTTAACGCAGTAGCGAATGCCAGCCAGCTTACGGCTCACCTTGCGAACTGTCACATCCTTCTGCGTCTCAGAAATCTCGTAGGTGGTAACAACGTGTATGGAATTGGCGTACGCAGAACCGGCAAAAAGAATTAAAAAATGGGAGTTTGTGGTAGTCCTGAGGAGGCTTACGTTGCTGCAAACACTTTCGCATGTGGTTATGGATACACTCTCGTGTACAAATCAACATAATAAGAAAAGAATAGTTGCCGGCGCGGTGTCGTTTTGGGATGCGATCGTCACGGATCGAAACGCCAGTGTATTGTATAGCTGAATGTAAGAGGCCGAGCTCGACTACTTGAAAACGTGGTTGTCTTGATGGAGTTTAACATTGTATGTGTTGGGGATCCTGGAACAGCATCGGAGCGTTGTGTTTTGTAGCATCGAATCCGCGCTATTGTGCACAATCCCCCCCCCCCCGTAAACTCATCCAACGGCACACCCAAAACACAGACGGGTATCACATTCGGCTTTGGCTATAGCTACTATTGCTACAGATGCACAAACTGGCACATGGGCTGCCAGACATCAGCACGTTTACGCTTAGAACAGCCGGACATTCTGATGGTGCAGCACGATATTTTCAACGAACCTCTGCGTGCTATCCGGGATGTACTCGCAGGCAAAAATCGCACCGAGTATCTGCTTGAGTTGCTTCAACGCGGTGAATATGCAGTAGCTCTCACGACGATCCAAGAAACCTGTATATAAAAAACCTTCTTTGCTTATGGTTCAGAAGTTATGGACCTGATGTTGAAATCTACAAGGAGAATATTGACGCCGCATTTTTTTTACCGCACATACAAAACGAGTATGTTTCTGATGTCATTGTTAAATGTGGTAGGTTTAACTAGACAATTCATATCGCAGAAGTATTTATACGGAATGAGAGGCAAGAATCATACCAGTAGGCATTAATTCAGCTTCACAAGCTCATGGTCGACAATGACATTAGACCTTCGCAAGTGTTATTCACTGACCTTCGCAAGTGTTCTTCACTGATCGCGAAGAAGCCCTTCGAAACGCGTTGGAAGTAATTTCCCGCTCGTTCCTGATTCGCTTTGTCTATGGCGTGAAATTAAGCGAGTAAGGACCCATGCACGAGTTATTAGCTTGAATTCTGTACGTGATACTGAAACTTCGGAACCAGGTGACCCCAAATAAAAGCACTCCGATGCGCATCGCAAGTTTTGTGGTGCGTTTCTACGATTGGTTATGCCTGCCACTGAGAATGAATATGAGTTTCGGCGAACCGAATTGTATATGCTTTCGCCAGTGGAAGTTGTGTACGTGGATGAAGTGTGGTTAGATATTTGGAAGCGCCGTATTGTTCGGTGTTGGGCGAATTCGATTGTGCACTTTGATGTTCGAGCGAGTTCTCGTGTGGAGGGTTACCACGCAGCACTGAAAGCATGGCTGAGTCCGAGCAACGATGATATTATATAAACACGTCTACAGCACTGGTGGTTGGACTCCATCGAAAAGTACAAAGCGGAAAGGCAAACGAAGGTGTGGAGCGACTCACCCGTCTACCGAGCCCATTGTGTTTGATGCAGTCGTCAAGATTATTCGCAGCTACGCGTTGGGTAAATGGACGATTTATAAAGGCGAAATGCTCTACTATTTCGGTCTTGTACTGGTGTCTACTCTAGAACTATGGACATGGCATGTGCTCATATGCTGAACGAGATGTCGAGTAGTGGCAGAACGCTTTCACCGACCGACTTTCACCCACGTTGGTGGATCAGACGAGGGGAGACGCTCCCGTCTCCGCCAGAGTGCTTGACCCCGATAAAATAGCTGACCGGCGTAGCCAACGCCGATCTTGAAAACGTCTGAGAGGTGGTGGCGCGAATTGTGCATGTCGCACTCCATCAGCGCTCGAGCTATCACTGCAATGACGATATTGTGAACGCTATTAGCGCCGAAATATTGATAGATACTGATGAAAACACGTGCATCATTAATTTCACTACCGAAACAGATAAAGCTAACTAGGATCTGAATATACTTCAAACAACATTGATGGACAGATCCATGATCGCAGCCTATCGGATCCCTAATTTTATATAAATTCATGATTTTTAGCACTTGCCATCAAGGATCCATGAACTTTAGCCTCATTGACAGATGATTTTATATTAAGAATCTATGATTTTTGTCAAATGTCCACGATATTATCTTTATCATCAAACACTGGCCAATAAATTTCAGAAAAGTCTCGTATAAGTATAAATGCTAAGGTAAATGGCTAGTTAGGGGCCGTCTAGCGAGGCTTCCCAAGTTCTTGCTTGTAATTTTGGCTATACTAAAATCTAGGACACTTCAAGGGTACCGATGCAAAGCTGATGATTATGCGGATTTACTGGAGTGCCACACAGTTGGTATAATAATCCAAGACAAACACAACAGCCTGGTCTCTAAATTGTAAGTAGAATGAAGGTTGTGCCAATTAAGGGCCACATATTTGACTCAGCTTCACCATGAAATCTAAACTGTCTCCTCTACGGTATGTTATAAGCGACCAATCAAAAGATACACCAGATAGATGCGGTAGTTCATTGGCCTAGACGAGTGGCCCCCAATTGGCACAACGGCCCCTAATTGACCATTTACCTTACAAGTTGAAATGCAGTCATTTCGTAGTAAAAATACAGTTTTAATTTAGTCGTACCTAAAGTGTTGTGAGTAATCTTAAATAAACACTACAGCTTTTGAAATAAAATGAAATTAACCCAATTGCGATGTATTTTGACTTGATTTCAGTATGGTACCACTCCATACAATAATCGTAAAACATGCCTAGATACACTGTTTTACCCCGCTTCCCGCAACTAAAACCATCACATTAGGAAGGGTTTGGAGGAAGACAGTTCCGGCTCAAACGTAAAACATGGCTAGATACCATGTTTTAGAGCGCTTTCCGCAAGTTGCTTTGATTGGTAGAAACATGATTTATTTAAGCCAGTATTCAAATATGAGGATAGCCAGCGGAATATATTACGAAAAATAGTATGAATGTTGATATTTGCTGTGTAACAACAAGGTTGATCGTCGATTGTCCCTGTTTATACCCTATTAGTAATTTCGAAAAGGTACCCTATGTTGCTAAACATGGTCATGTGGCTGGTTTTAGACGCCATCCATCGCAATAGGGTTAAGGGGAAAACTGGTGTTAAAATGCTAAGCATTACTGGTGGTTAACCTAAAAAACTAAATGCACGTATGCTTGTTGTAGGTGTTTTTCTTTCCAAAATATCGGTCATACTTCGCACAATACGCACCCTTTTCATTGTTGGCGTTCCGGGTTTTGGCGACAGCATCCTTGTCGGGGTTTGAATTGCAGTAGCGATTAGCGTGGTTGTGAGCGCCCACTTGGAATCACACATCTTAAAGCAAAAGTGGCAGCGGTAGAATCCCCATGCAACTTTTCCCACACTATTGCTGTGGGTCACGCCGTCCACAAGTAAGGTACCCTCGAGTCGAATATCGAGACTCTCAGCAGCTGGATTTGCATGAGGTAGATCCCCATGATAGATAAGTAGATCCCCCGCGTCCATTTCCACGATATGGGCGTCGTTCCGTAGAGCACATCCTCGAAAAGAACCGGGTGCAGTGATCAGTTTTGGTCCTGCTGTGAGCGCGACCAAAATTGACACCTGTACCCTTTACCTTTCACAATGGCCGAGCGAGTCTCCGCTGCCCAGAGGTCGCGGTGGGAATGTTGTGGAGAGGAGCCTATTTACAGCACCACAGGGCGCCACTGGCTCGCGACTAAACACGGAGGGTGCAAGCGCGATGCCAGGTCAATCATTCGCTCGTGCGCCAGGCGAAACACGGGTACGCTTGCATTAATGTTGTCTAAGAGGTCGATAGGGCGGTCGGAGAGCGTTATCAATGTATTTAAACGACCCAGTGACTGCTAGACCCTGTACAGCACGGAGCGCTGTGCCAATCTCGTCGACTTCCATGAAGCACTTCAATACATGGTAGCCGTCGTTCCAGAAGCGTCTCGTGAGGGTTATGACGACGGGCGTGGCGCTAGATGACATAGCGGCTTAAGAGGCGTAGTGGGATTGTTAGTGTCTTCGTGACGACTTGGAGAATGCGAGCGCGCACAGCGAATCATGGATTCTTGTCGCTTAGGCAACTGACCGCCACGTGTTACTGCCCTTTGCACATAAAGCGAGCCATACACAGCGCCTGTGCATGTATTCAGCTGAATTTTCATACGTATTCAAGGCCCGGTAGACACAGAGGCTACCTTTATTAACTATGAAGGGGGCTGCGACTACATTTTGGGGGTCTGCGATTATCGTCTCCTCTCTCCGCTCCGCTCACTTTCCCGGGATAGTATTCCGGGTTCGCTCAGTGTGAACCCCCACCCAGTGTGGTGTCGGCCCGGTGTCAACTGACACCAGAGTACGTCGGGCCGAAAAGCCGTCGATCGACATCCCCGACTCCCGCGGTCGACAGCTCTACTTCATGCACCACAGCCTGCTGCAGTGTGACAGGCATACTGCTACTGTAGATGTCAAACGATAGGGTTACTGTTTCCGCATTGAATTTTTATCATTACCCCTAACAAAAGCGTCAGCATTTATCATTCTCCTTAACAACAAGATCAGCGATCTCTTAGTGTCTGAAATGAGCCGCTGTTTGGAATTAACATTGGTGCAGGTAACGAGGGAACCCTGTCGGGTGCTGGGAAGATAGACGCCTGTAAGCCCAACCAGCCACATCTACATGGACCAGTCGTCCAATGAGGCGTTGTCCCGGCCATACATGTCGCCGCCATGCAGGAGGTATACCGCCTGCTGCTGCCGCGACTTCTCTATCTGCTTGGCGTGCTGAAAATACCAACGCCGAAGATTTGTTTCTAGTGGTTGCCGAGCTGGATGGAGTGGGCTTCGACGCCGCGCACAAGCTGGCGCGCCAAGCATCGGCAATCTTCGGTTCGTGGACTTCGAAACAGCACGCTGTCGTGGCTGAACTGCCATGCGGTGGTTACGCGTGGCAACGTAGGGCTGTCCAAGACAGCGCTTATGAAGCGCGATCTGCACAATCTCGTGTCGGATTGCCAGCCGGCTGGCATGCCGGTCGTACTCGAAGAGTACCGCATCCACGAGCTGCTGGAAGGTAAGCAAATGCATTTCAGAGGTCAACGCACTGACCGTGAAGTAGACTGACTTTATGGTTATGAAACAGGTATCCCGATATTCGTGCTGGATTGCATCGACGAATTCGATACCAAGATCGCGGTCGTACGCGCGAATCCCCTCAGGTCACCACAGACAAGATCTAGCGCCAAGGCCGCTCGGCCACTACCGCGAGCGTAAACCGCACTCTATCGTGAAGGCTAATGACGCGACAACTGCACACACACTGGTAAGTAAGGTTTCAGTGGCTGTATGTGGAAACAATTTACTAATTGCTTGTGTTTGACATTTTCACGGCTTCATGATACGAGCCTGATACCTGATCGACGCGGATGCCAAGATCGTTCCCGTGACAGAATCTATCTGTGTAAGTAACCTCAAAGTCTTCATATTATTCATGCAAGTTTTGTGTAGAATTTTTATCATTACTACCTCCCTGTTCTTCTGTGTTTTTGTGTATTCCTCAAGCTGTCATACAGATGATCTACTCGTAAATCCACGAAAGGGCTGCTTCCAAATGAATATGCTCCGGGTGTTACAGACTCACCCTCGTTATCTTTCTCTATATTGAGACCAGGGCAAGTAACTCGGTTGTGCCCAGTAGCGTAGCATGCACTGCACCGATATATCCGGCGGCGCTTTTGCACAGCGCCCTTAAGATGCGCTCCGAAGAAAGAATGCACTTGCTCAATGATACAACGGGAGCAGTGCGACGCACCTCAACTGTTGGGTGACGCATGGGCAAGTAGCAATTTCCAGCTTAGATTGATTGCCCACAGCGCAGAGATCGTACCTTGAGTGCACACAGAGGTATGTCGGAGACCAGGAAAACCAAAGTAATTCATTATGGATTTTGCTCTCGATCCCCCACTTCCTTCTGATTAAGAGTCTTGAGTCTCTACCTACAGTTGGACATGTCGTCACGTCGTTTTCCCCGCATCGCTGCGCTCACGGGTTCCCAAGATGACCATCAAGCCCCCGCGGTAGGTTTCTCCCACGCCGACATCCCAACAGGCCCGTCAGACAGCTACAGTACGCCAAGGAACACCCGCGCGCCAACCTCCTCCAGCTCGGTCCGAGCAAACGCCAGGGTTGCTTGATCAAGCGAGCCAGAGAAGCACAGACAATCGAGGACTCGACGCACAGAGAACCTTACAAACTACGACTCTGCGTGAACAAGAGATTGTTTTTCAGTTCCCGGATTCTCTAGCCAACGACAACACGACAGGCCGTGTATTGGCATCAAAACCGGACGTCGTCGCCCTTCCTCTCGGCGGCAAGCCTAGCCGGAAGAATATCACGGTGGAGTTATTTTCGGGGTTCATGTCACCTAGGGCATTCGACTCGGGCATCCGACGCTGGTGGCGAAGGTTCTCGGATCAACTGTCGGATGCGCAGATCCTAGATTGACATCGCTGGAGCGCCATCCAGTGCCGCAGCAGCTTCGCTCAGTGGAGATGCAGCTGACTGGTACTCGGAGTTACGCTTGATTCGCTTAGACCTCACGTTACTGCAAGCCGGCTCTCTACTGGTCGAAAAATACATGTCCAAGTTGCCAGACCAGGAGCTGATGAGTACAAGCGTCGACAAGAATCGTGTCAGGAGTATGCCCAACGTCTGCTCAACAGGGCCGACTCTCTCCCTGGAGGCTTAGCGGCGGAAGCTAACGCCGACCAGCCACTACACACTTTCGTTAAGCGTGCCCACTACAAGTACACCTACGAACCGAAGTCGTACGTCGGGTGGGTCCCTATCTCCAAGCCGGCTGCACAAAAGCTGCAGCTGCTGGTTGATCGTATTTACTACATGGCTGACCGCGACCGTCATCTGCCCGCCAAGGCGACAAGCCAGCCAATCCGGACCAGCTGTTTTAAACGTATGAAGACGGAGAAGGGTACATCGGGGATGAAGGCTGAAACAGCCGCGGTAATGTTAGTGGGGCACAAACGCAAGAAACTCCACTTGGGAAATCGCCCACGCAACGCAGGAAACGCAGAAATCTCTAGTCGACTATATGTCCGTTGTTTTAACCCTTTCGCGGTAGAAGGCCACATTTTTGCCCTTTTAGGGCGTTTTCAAAACACGGTGAAATCCCCGCCTACAAGGGCGCATCCTGTGCCCTTTTACACAAGTTCAACCGTGAATGTACTATCTTTTATGACAAATCATAAACAGTACAATCAGTAATCATCAAACCATACAAATATTAAGTAGGATGCATATGATCGTGGTACATCAGCAAATCACTGCAGGTACTTTGTTACAAGAGGCATGCAAAACCAGTACCGTGATTTTCCTTATGGGCGCATTCTGTGCCCTTTTAGAAGCAAACTACTTAGGCTTGTATATTATAATTAAGACAAGAGGCTCGCGAAAGGGTTAACTGCAAACAGACCGGTCGCGTTGCACGTGACTGTCCGGAGAAGCAGGGGCGGGATCTGACAACATCACGGTTGCAAGGCAGTGTAGCGGCCGCGTTGAACGAGGACAGCGCTTGAAATCAAGGCGTCAGGTGGGAACGAGCTCTAATCGACTCGGGTCCGTCCTTTCACCTGACGGGCCGATTAAAAGATTTGACGTCTCTACAAACACTTGAACCTTCAGTAAGGGTGACGGTTGCCGATGGAAGATTTTTTTGCATCAACAAATTGGTATACTCAATACTCGCAAGGTTGTTCGGAGCTGCAACAAGATGGTAACCCGCGAGCTGTCTATTCGGAACGTCTATCATGTACCCCCGTTGCCCATCACGCTACTTTTAGTATCTCAATTGGTACATAGTGGCTATATCGTCCGCTTCGCCGAAAATGAATGGAGTGCCATGAGCGGTCGAAACCCCACCGAGATTATACACGCAAAGGAAGTCAATGGTGTATACGAGGTCGACACACCCGTAGCTCTGTCAGCGGCACTGCGTACAAATGTTTCCATTGCTACTTGACGCCAGCGCCTTGGACACGTCAATATGGCGGACTGCAGAAGACTAGCGGCAACCAGCGCAGTTCGAGGTGTAATGATTTGACCAGGAGTTGACCTGCCAGTGGGTTGATCGTGTGTATTAGCAATGGTTACCACGGCTACTGCGCCAACGGTAAGAAGATCAAGCGAAGACCGCCCACGGCGTTTGCCATATTGATTTGAGCGGCCCGATAATGCGATCATATCACGGAAGTGAGATTTTCATGGCGGTTGTACGGCGCGATTATATCAGTGCATATGGATTGCGCAGTACGATATCATGTTTACTGTCACTCAGTTTGCTCGTCATTTTGCCAAACCGACAAAAACTGCATGGAGCGCTGTCAAGTATTTGTTTCGCTATCTGGCTGGGACCCAAGAACTCAAGTTGCGATTCAAACCAGATCAAGAAGATAGTCAAGTCACCGTTGATACTTCGCCAACGACCGCAATGACCGCAAATCTGCATATGGGCACATCGTTTTTATGTGGTGAGACGGTCGCTTGGGGGTCAGTGAAACAAAGTGAGTTGGCTCAATCAAGCACCGCTGCGGAATTCATATCCGCCAACGACGGTCTCCTTCAAGCTGAATGGATCAAGCTTGTTGTCGATGAAAGTTTTGCAGACCATGCAGACGAGATCAAGATCACGCTGAACGTGGATAGTGTGCCAGCGATACACCGCATCAAACGAGAAGGTTCGTCAAGTTACCAGAAAGCAGTCGACATCCGCTCTCACGCCTTAAAAGACTCCTGGACTCAAGGCGTGATGGCACTAGAGTACGTATCTACAGGCGAAAATGCTGCTGACTTGCTCACGAAAGCGTTGCCGCACATCCAGCTCAGGTACAAGCGCGGCCTATGCGGCCTTAGTTGAAAGAGCTCCTCGGTGACGACCCAGGAAGCTGTGCTTGCGGGGTAGGTGTTGGGTGACGCATGGGCAAGCAGCAACTTCCAGCTTAGATTATTTGCTCACAGCGCAGAGATCGTACGTTGATTGCTCACAGAGGTAGTCGAAGACCAGGTAAAACAAGTAATTCATTCTGGATTTTGCTCTCACTCCCCCACTTCCTTCAACATGTACGTTGTCGCCTTGTGATCTGCTCGACTGCTTTCTCCATTACTTTTGTGCCGCTTCTTCTTACCGAAATGGTCTCGCGTTTTAGTAAATGCATGAGCGCGCCCAGTATGTCGATATTGAGGTGGGATCAGTACGTCATTATTGTTCTGAAGGTCGGGTTCAAGAGGGGGGGGTTATAGTCACAGCATGAAAAGCGTTCTCGAACTGCTGGACAAGATAGGCGGGGTGAAACGGCCTTTCAAGTTCTTCTCTGGTTATTGGACGCTGATCGTGGGAACGCATTAGTGCTGCTAGTAAGTGTCGGCACGGAATCTGGTAATATTCGCAGACCGAGCATCGAATACAAGAACCTAAGCTGATGTCCACATCATATCGTCGCGTGTAAGTGATCTTATCGGAGGTTTCTTTTGTCTCGTCGATGTAATACTCTGACGGGCTGCTTTCGTACACAACCATGCTAGGTACCAACTCGGGCTTGATGTCAACTAGTTCTTTAGATTTTGGTGTTAAATTGAAGTATCCATCCGACCACGCCACTGCTTTCTTCCTATGACTATTGCAGACAGAGAGGGACTGTTCACAAAATTTCAAGAAAGCTCCCGGGATATCAAGTAAGCGCAGCTGATTCCAATTGAGCGCATTATTTTCACCTTCGTTTGCACTTGAAGTCCGCGTACCAAACAATGGTAACGGATCGCCATACGAGAGAGTGTTAGGTCACCGCTTTGCAACTGAGTCACGTTCCACTTCACTGTGAATATAATTTCCTAGCCGCGTCCATGAGGTAGGCTGAAGTTTTTCGAGGTAGTCAGCTAAGATAGGACGGGGGTATGCAGCTCTACTCGCATCTAGAACTCTATCATACCCTGCCAACGTATTGGATGCTTGAAGTTGTATAATGGACATCCTCAAGTAATAGCTGGAGCAACGCCTTTGAATCGGCGAATGATGTTGAACTCGAGATGCAATGAGCAAAACGTCAAGTTAGCCTGGAATCCGATTCCCGCTAGCAATTGTTGTGCTTCTAATTGCTTTTCCCATGTCAGATAAAAGAGGTCGATCATGGAGGTAAATACCTGCAGTCAAACAATTCGAATAGAACCAAGAGAAGTTGCCAACTGTCTCTTTGTGATCAAAGCGAACCGCAGTAGAAATGTTTGTTCCATTTCCGCTTTTTCAAATCAGATTGAGGCATAAACCATTGTAAGATGCAGAGTGCCGTCATTTTCTTTCGGACACATGTGCACATATTGCTATGGTTCAAGTTGAACTTGCTGATGTACCACGAGCCTGCCGGTGTGCCAAATAACTTCGTGCGACGAACGGCTCCAGAGGCAGAGGAAGGTGGGCGCTTTTTAGACACAGTTATGAACCATGAACACACACCTTTTCCACTAGCGCAACTTCATATACGCTGGGGCCATTTGTCCGTCGTCTGGCGAATACTCTTGTTCTCGTTGTATGCACAACCTTTTAAAAATCTGTACAATCATCAGTCGTAGCAAATTGCGCGAGCGGTTCTGTACGTTCTCTTCCAAAGCGCTGCAACAGCTCCACTCTATCATATTCCATTGAGAATGAAGGCGACTTCCTCAACTGAGCTAAATACAGAATACAGCGTCGGTTGGCGGCTCATTTCAGTCACTAAGAGAGGCTGAGCTTGTTGTTAGGGTGAATGATAATTGTTGGCGCTTTTGTTAGGGGTAATGATCCTTCCGTATTTTGTGTTTTTCTGGGTTTCCCTCCCTCTTCTTAGCGGGATGAGGAAATATAGTTGTCACATGTTAGAATCTGACAAACATAGTAGCCCATCTCCACAATACGCACGGACAGGTCAGGCTCCGCTGTCCCGCTGCCTGGTTGCGCACAGCCGACTGCGCACAGCCAGCGCGAATCGCGTTGGGCGTGATGAGGATGAGCACGGAACTTCCGGTCCGGTAGTGGGATGATACACACCCAATTATGTGGTGTTCACGCCACAATCTTCAGCGAAGCAACGAAGCAGCCAGAGCAGGGCGGCCATTGAATAAGCGCTGCGCGGGCGTCCAGCACTCAGCCCTAAACCATGTCGGAGCTGGCACCGGAGGTGCTCCGCGCAGGGGAAGCAATCGAGTATAACTCCCTCGCGTTCGAGCGTGGCGATCGCGGAGGGTATCGTCGCGCCGTCGTCGCCCGTGTCGATAGCGGCGCGGATGTTGACTTCCCAATCCCGGTGAACACGTTGGAGGTAATCCCGCCGGACATGATACTGAAGCCGGTCGCAGACCGCTTCGGCATCCCCCTCAAGGCTACGTGGAGCAAGCTGCGGACATTTGAGCTGGTGACCGGAACGTTCTCGGCGGAAACCCGTGCCAGCGCACTCAATAAAGCGCTTGAAGGAGCAGTGACAGCTGCATTCGACGCCGTACGAGACAGACATCGGGATGCAAGCGAGGAAATAGTCCCGGAAAGGCCGCAGAGTAGCACGTGCAGCTCTTCAGACGCGGAGTCAAATTTGGACCACGTGTGACCGCCCAGCACCCCCACGCGCGGATGTACCCCAACTCCGAGCGCTGCAGAAGCAACTACACTGTCCAAGGAGCGCTCTCCAAGCGAGGGGATCGGCACTAGCTCTTCTCTGAGGCAGATTATCGACTTATTGTCGCCTGGGGAGGAAAGCGGAGCGCTATCCAGTGTGGAATCTGGTCGACCTAGCGAAGCAGAGGCTGGTGCTTATGTCCTCGCCATACCGAACCGCCACGCCCGCACAAAGATACGGCGCCAAGCCAAGACGAAGAGGGCGTGGTAGCACGTACCTCACTCGAGGAAGCGACGGAACCTAGTGAAGTGCGCCATAACCTAGAGTGGCAGCACGATCTACCATGCTAAAACGTTCAAAACTGATATATTCAAGAATTTGCATAGCAGTCCGGAGGTGCAGGAGCATCTGGAGAACCTGCACACTCGACGCACGACTTTCAAGGATCCTGCGCAGAAGGACAGCAGCAATCCAACGTATTAGCAGCTGCAAACGCAATGACGTCAAGTTTCCGGACATCGGCCGCTTCGACCCGCGCCAGTGTATGGGGGACTGCTTCTGGGATTCTTGCTCGAGCGTGGCGTCCGCGTCAGAAGTACTGCAACCTCGGAGCGAGGTGCAGCAACGCACCGCGGACGCTGAGCACCTTGCAGTTGTTCGAGACCAGCCGTGACGGTCTTGGAGTGTACACCACAACGGATCTCGACGTCGGTGACGTCTTGGGCGAGTACTGCGGAGAGCTCACAGAGTTCCCTGCAGTAGCTGAGGGTCAGCCGCCTCTTGCTGTGAAGGAGAACAGCGGTACACACTCCTGTACAATGCCAAGTCCGTGAACAAGAACTACGTGTACGTGGACGCCCTGAGGTGAGTCTCCATAACAAGGTTCATTTCGCACTCCTGCGATCCCAACGCAGCCTTCGTGGAGCAGCAGACGCGATCACGAGTGCGTTTATTCGTCAAGTTGGTCACGAACGTGAAGGCAGGCGCCCAAGTGACCGTTCACTACGGTAAGGAGCGCTGGTTTAAATACGCATGCGATCGGTGCTGGGCGTCTTGTGTAGTAGAGGTCAGCGACAGCGAAGAAGAGTAGTCAGATAGACTTCCTCGCGTCTAATGCTCACGCGACGAAATCAACTCACAGAGCGACCATTTCATTCCACGTGTAATTGCTGGAGCTGTTCTCAACGAATCGACACAAATGGTAAGAACCGTCACACGTAGTGCATTATACATAATGCAGCAGGTATGCACGTGGGCTAACATCGCCGTAGCTCGCAGGAATGCAGCCGCTGGATTTCATGAGATTCAAAGCAGGGTCAATCGTCTGCAGGCGTCCAAGGTCAGGAAGAATAGCGACCTCGCCCCGCTTTCTCTTCCGACGGCTAATGAGCACTTCTCTTCTGCTGCTGTCGATGTGCCCAGTGACTCGTAGCGCAAACAGAACGTGAACGCACGCCCCGAACGCGAAACGGTAGTCGCATGGACAACACTGGCGCTGCACATCCACGGGCCAGCCGTCCAAAGGCTCTCCCTCGACTTCCTTCCGCGCATAATTGGAGCCCATCTGGGCTGACACAGCGATGTTTGCCTCGCTCCGTTGTATGGGTGCCATCGGAACACGACTGCACGCAGCGAAATCACACGAAGGATACAGCACGATCCAGCGCGCACACTATCAATATCTTGGCCTTCCGCCACGCCCAATAATTGTTCCCGGACCATCTCCGAGACCCTCCGTGCGAGGGTTGGTGCCGGGCAGACAGCAAACTCGAACGCTCGGATGGTGCTAGGCTGATCTTAGTAGCAGGCGCTCAGCTCGCGCAACAGCGTGTCCATTTTAAGGCGCCGGCGCAGTGTGTAGTCGCGCTTGAGCAGCGCGTTGAACATCTCCGCGGGGTTGTTCGTGGAGGCAAACCCGATTGCTGTTACAAACACATGCCACGAATTGAAGTGTCCGGTGATCCATTGTCCGTTGAAATACTGGACAAATGGTATCAGAGTCGGATCGATCATCCAGCGCCTCCAAACCGCGCGCAGCATCTCCAAATAGTTCGCTTGACTCCGCGCGAAGTGCAGGTCGTACACTTCAGTCAGCACCCTAGCTTGTGCAACCGAGAAAAGTAGTTTCACGCGCCCCCGAATGTGCTTCATCACGTGAAAGAAGCACATGAGGAAGCGGAAATGGGGATTGTCACCAAAGCCCTTGGGCAGTGCATTGCAGTCAGCTCTGTCGGCGTCGGCCATCGCGTAGTGCACCGTTTAATGCTTCTCACTGATCCAGAAATAGAGCCGCCGAAGGGCCAGCAACGCAGCCTGGAACATTGGCTCTGTCTCTGGAAACATAACGAAGAGAGCCACCAAGTGAAATCTGCGCGAGCGGGCGGGCACGCCCACTACCATCACGGGGTAATCCAGCTGGTTTATCTTGTAGGTCCCATTGAGGTGTAGCATGAAGCTTTCCGGGGGGGCTGACACCTCGTACTACGATTTCCAGAATTACGCTTACACTTTACCCAGTCAAACCTTCGTGAACACACCCATATTTTCCGACAGCAACACCACAATCAGTTCAACCATGGCAATACGTGACGTCAACGCTCGTCCTATCCCGATGTGTGACGCATTTGGTTATCAAGATGAAACGACCTGGCTAACAAGTACTTTTCACAGCTTAATCGGTCAGTATCCCCCTCAGCAGAAAACTCCGGCACCTGCGCCTATAGACCTATTTGCACATGATCAGGATAACTACGTTGCGATGAGCGCTCAGCGTAACGCTCCTCAAGTCAGTGTAGAGTGGTATATCGGCAGGTCAGACGTACTATTTGGTCTTCAATCCCCCCGACGTGGCGGTCGGACTCATCTTGTCACTCGAGCTCTTCAAACAGACTAGCGTTTACATTTAGTATACATGCAAATTTTCAACAAAGAGAATCACATTAGTGTATCGTTATTTTTTATCGAGAGATAATCGAGTTCATTCTATACGAGTGCCATTAGCATATATTGCATCCAACCGAATTGTAGTGGGTCTCAAACACACACGAGAGAATCTGGCGCTTCCTAGTAACCTTCCTTGTATTGCTTGCTCTGGGTTTATTAAAGTAGATTGTGATCTGACTAGACTTGCTCTTTGGGTGTCTATCCTGCTAACTAATACTCATCTGTCGTTACTTGTCTTCACGACGCCTATGCCAGCTTGGCCTCACGTTCTGTGAGGCTCAGTGTAAGTGGCCGAGGCTTGGTACTCATATCCAGCCACTACGTGAATTCAGTTAGCGAGGCAAGATGAATCCGGTCTACTCCCGGAAGCCCAATTCATCTTAAGCCGACCGGTCGAGTTAAGATGACTCCGGTTGGGGTAAGCAAAATCCCTGAAGCCCTACTCATCTTAAGCCGACCGGTCGAGTTAAGATGACTCCGGTCATCTTAGCTCGACCGGTACTAGAATAAGTGAACCGGCTCGACGGTTCGGACCGTCCTTTCTCTGGTTCGAATCTCCTGCTCAAGTTTGGACCAGACGGGATATCACACGGATGGAGACGCAGCGCAAGAACAAGCAAACCCGCTTGGCAGAGCGGGTCCGATTGCTCGGGATATGGCGGGACCACCGCGATGAGTGGGGTCCAACAAAAGCCGCTAAGATGCTAGGCGTTAGCAAGGGTACCTTTCTTGGATGGCGGAAGGAGCTCTCAGATTCTCGTTTATCCTTCATAAGGCGAGTCCCCTCGGATCCAGGCTGGGTCTGCAAAAAGGGCTCAGGGGTTTCGCGCAGACTGGAGCCATACAAGATCCGTGTGCTCGAGTTTTACGACAATTGCGTACAAGACGGTGAACATGTCCAACCAAAAGACATACTACAGTATTGTCTTACAGACAACGACGGATTGATACGGCAACGCAAAACTCGGCAGACAAAGTCGTGCAGACACTTCGTTTTTGCAAAGCATATGCGTTTGAGTACTTTATATGAATTTACGTATATTTTATGAACACATATGTGTGTTTTATGTCATTTTGTTTTCTACACTCTCCCGTGGTGACGGACGGAGCTTTCTTGTAATTTTACTATGGGGGATGGCATTCAGTAGTGCCGTATCAATCCGTCGTTGTCTGTAACATCCCTGAATTTGCGCTCATGAACGACCACACCCAAAAAACATGGGCCCGACGCTTTATAAATCACTACTCCGGAAATAAGAGTGCCAGTGACGAGAGGGTGTGTGAAACCAATTATAATGGCAGTGGAGCTAATTCGGATGGAGAAGGCGTTAATTCGGACGGAGGTGGAGCTAATTTGGACGATGGTGGCGCAAATTTGGACGACGAAACTGCTAATAAAGGCGGCGGTGGAGGTTATTTCGACGGCAAAAAAGGTGGAGATGCAGCGCATGATGTTGAAGAAACTGTAGCTCCAAGTAATGGCAGTGCAACACAACAGTTTTCTTGTGGCGATGGAAATGGTGGCAGTAGTGCTAGCAGTGGTTGTGCGAGTGATTCGGGGGATAGTATCTTTGAAATCGACACTCATGAGACGAAGGCACTCGGATGCCCGTCGAAGCAAAGATTTTTTAGGAAGCGGTACCCTAAAGGTCAGGTGGTGGTGGAGTGGTCAGGTGAAGGCAAATATGTGTGCCTATTTCCTGAGGATCTAAACAGTTTGCTTCCAGACCAGTTAATAACAGAAACTGCACTAGACTACTTCGTTCATCGGTATATGAAGCCAACACCAGTGGCGTGGGCGATTGGTCAAAGCTTCTGGACCTTACGTTGTGGACTGAGGGTTCGATCCCCACAGTGGACATTAGTTTCCCCGAGCGAGAGGCGCATAGAACACCCGAAGAGGCACGTCCCTCATGGCCCAGGCGGTTAGGGCACCCCGCCACTAAGGGGTTAATGGCGCAGAGAACAGCTGGGTCATAGGAAGGACGGTTTCACTAGAGAGAGTAACGACAAGGACCTCCGCACCCGTAGATGCTCGTATCCACATGCCTCAACCTTTTGGTCTTTCAGATATGAAGCCCACACCTGGTTTTGTGCACATGTGGAACCGATCTTTATAGATCTATTGAGCTGGGGTGGAGGTCGAAGAAGTCTGCAATGTCTGGAGAGTTCAACTGAGCCGCCTATCCGTATGTCATCTTAATTGTCTCTGGTGCCAAACACTGCAGTATTCTGATCGTGCAAAATGACCCAACTGGAATGTTTCACATCAACAGTCTGAAAGGTGTTCATGGTTCCGCTTATGTGTTTAACATGATGAGATGATATTTTGAGAAAGAAAGAAAGAAGTATGCGGGTTTAACACCCTCAGCCACGTATAGCGCTGGTGCTTTCATTACCAAACCGCAGCAGTCTAACTGCGTTGACTGTGGACTGTACGTGCTGCGATACATGGATAAAATTGGCGACGACATTTTGAAGCTGAAAGAGCAGTCTTCTGGGAGGGTGCTTGCGATCAAGGAGCAGTTGGCGACGTGGGTGTCGGGAGAATTCACCGCCAGATCTGCAGTCATGTATCGCAATGTGATGCGTCAGAAAATCACCGAAGCGGCCAATGAAGCGAAGAAAAAAGTAAGTTAGTTTAACTTACGAAAAATATATTACACTTTCCTGTTTGCTCCGCAGTGCCCCCAATTCTGAAGACACCGTCGTGGTCTAAGGTCATCCTCCACAACGGCCGCTATGCTCGCGGCGCACGCACTCTACTTGGTCCTTGCCGATAATTACGTTCTTGAGCGTGCCGCTGGGCTCTACCATGAACACGGCCGTCTGCCACCACCACCTCTTCTTCTGGCCGCCGCACTTGACGTTCGAGCGCGCGTACGTCTTCACCCGACGTCGAACATCCTGCCCTTCTTGTCCGCTGCTTGAAGTAGACCGTGCCCTGGCTGGCGGCCGCAATCCGTCGGGCATGGGGCCGCGTTCGAGCGCATGGAGGCGCCCGAGGACACGGCAGAGTACTTGGTCGCAATGATGTCCCAGACCGCGTCCAGTAGAACGGTGGGATCACTCAAATCGTAGCTAGAATGGGTAGATATTGACTCCGAGGATGTCGAGGCTCTCGGGCACTCGTCCACGCCTGTCTCAAAATTTCAGGGAGCCGGATGCTCTTTTTTATGTCCGAAGCTGTTTGCTGGAGCCTCGTTGTATATTTTGCTGACACCCCGTTCGTATTTTGTTGGCACCCTTTACACAGACTTATTGGCAGGAGAAAACGTTATAAACACACGTTCAGATCTGATCAACACAGTAAAGCATCACACAAAAAACATCGACGGTGCAGGGTATGTAGCTCTTTCTGCTGCCGCCACCAGCGCCTGAGGCGCCGCCTCATCTACACGCACGGTGCCTACCGCCGCACCGCCTCGCCTACACGCACAACTATGAGGTCTTCTGAACGTGTACTGAATGTACACGTTACCAGTGGCCAACTTTCTCACACCAGCACTTCCCTCTCTCCCTCGCCAAGTCGTCTGCGTACGCGTCCGCCGAGACGCCCAGAAGCCACAGAAGTGTCATGGTCGGCCTCAGCCTGTCGGAGCTGTCTCCGGAGGAGCTACACGCAGGCGACAAGATCGCCTACTACTCCTGGGCCTTTGTTACCGGCGACCCTCGCGGCTACCGCGAGAGCGTCGTTTTGAGGGTTGACTCCAGCACTACTGAAGGCACGCCGATCCAGGTGGACACAGGGGAGGTCGTACCGCTGACGATGAAGCTCAAGCGACTCGTTGACCATACCGGCCACCCCTGCACGGGGGAGGAGGCGAAGTGGCGCAACTTGCGCACGTTTCGGCTCGTCGATGGGACCTACGACGCCCCGATGCGCTCCAGCGCATTCAATCGTGCTGTGCAAGATGCAATTGCCGATGCATTTGCATATGCAAGGCGTCTTGGAGGTCAGGAGCGTGAGGATTTGGTTGAGAATGCAGCGACGGGCTCGGCGTTGCTAGCTGAGCAGACCGGCAACGATGTTTCGATGACTAGCACTTCAGTGGCTTTGGTGCCGACGGTGGCAGCATACGATGCGGTTGTGTCGACAGCTGAACCTCCCGCTGCATGTGAGCATTCGGCCATTACGAGAGTGTGCGTTGATGTTGATGACGAGAAGGCTGGTGAAGCTGAGGAGGCACCCAGCATCCCGAATCCTGCGATTGTGCCGATGTACTCTGGCGGAGACGCTAGCGCTGTAGGCATAGCAGCTGGTGAGAGGGAGGAAACGCCAATAAACCCTCCAACAGACATGGAATTAGTTGCAGTGAAGGATTATCTGAAATCTGTTCCTACTCGCTTGGAACGTGCCAAGATACGGAACCAGCCCAAGTTGCGACCAGCGGGATGGCATGTTCCACGTTCACGCAAACGACGTGACCAGAAGAAGTGTGGAATTACGCGGAGCGGGACGAATATTTACCATGCACACACAATTAAGGCGAAGAAGGCAAAGGCAATGCTGCGCTTGCCTGGGATCAAAGCACGTCTCCGCGCATTGCATGTGCGTCGACCAGTGTTTGTGGCGCCCAGCGCCCCCGCTGATCCTGTTGATGCGGAAGTACCGTGGCCGGCCCACGTGAATTACACTGAGGAGTGCGAAGTGCCGGAGGGAATTGCATTTGCAGATATTGGAGATGGAGATCCATGCAAGTGTATTGGTGACTGCTTTATGGATACATGCAGCAACGCAGCTCTCGCTATCTTCTGCACCCCCGATTGTTGTGCGCTAAACGCCGCTTGTAGCAACGCGCCCAGAACCCTACATACACTGAAACTGTATGACACCGGCCGTGTTGGCCTCGGTGTCTTCACGACTACGTATTTGGAGGTTGGTGACGTTGTCGGAGAGTATGCAGGACGCCTGTGTGAATATGCAGCGATCGTGGAAGGACAGCCTGCAGAGGCAATGAAGCAGAACAGAGGCTACACTATGCTTCTACACGAGCGTTCAGTGAACGGAAAGTTTGTTTACATCGAAGCCCTGAAGTGTGGATCTACCACGCGCTTCTTGAGTCACGCGTGTGACCCGAACGTTGCCTTCTTTGAGATGCAGAACCGAACCACAGTGAAAGTGTTGGCAGTCATGATCAAGACTGTGAAGGCTGGAACGCAGCTTACCGTGAACTACTGCAAAAAGGTCTGGTTCAAGTGCGCTTGTGACGATTGTTGGGTGGAGCCGACCGGCGAGGAAGAGTAGCAACCCGGTGGACTCGAGTGAGAGCAGAGCATGCAGATTCCTCACATGCAGCACCTACCTTGTGCTTGCAGGTTAAGTTGTGGACCCTCGTATTGATCACAAGTTACCCACGGAACCCGCTGGACTTCATTTAGTTAGCAGTCGAGTTATGTTTTAGCATCCAGTAAAAAGAAATAGGTGACTCGATGAAAAGAAATGTATGAAGCTGTTTGCCTACACGTCATCGTTCATCTTCACGCGAGGAAAGTTTTGAATCGCGAACGCTCGCGTGTATAAGTGAACGAGGTCGTCGGCAGCATCAAGACATGCAAAAGATGCAAGAAGTGCCCATGCAGAAGTGCTAGGCTCTTAGAAAGTAAGCGCTGACCCCACCGATGAAGGTCTACCGCCAACGTTGCTCGTCCCGGTTGCAGCCCCTCCGCGTTTGCGCTTCTTCCGGCTAACCAACACCTCGCATCCTTGACTGTCGATGTGGTCACATGACTTAATCGCGAATAGCACATGGATACAGACTCCGAACGCGTAGAAGTAGTTGCATCCACACCACTTGTGGTACATATCCACAACCCAGCCGCCCCATGGCTGTCCTTGAACCTCCATGCGCGCGTAGTTAGCGCCCATCTGAGCTGACACTGCTATGCCTAGCTCTGAGCGCTTGTTAGGAGCGACAATAATCCGTTTGGCGAGGAGGGAGTAAACTTTAATGCGCCCAGCACCTAGGTTCTCGACTATGCCACCTTCGCATGTCCCTAGAAGTTTCTCTCGCACCAGTTCGGATACGCGTCGTACGAGGGTCGCTGCCGGAACGACCTCGAAGCGGAACGGCCGGGGGTTAGACGACTGCTCTTCACAGCAATTCCGTAGTTCTTTTAGCAAAGCGCCCATTTTGAGTCGATGCCTGAGTGTGTAGTCGCGCTTGAGTAGTGCGTTGAAAGTCTCCGCCGGGTTGTTTGTGGATGCAAAACCACCCGGAGTTATGTACACTTGTCACGCGCAATATCGACCAGTAAGCCACTGCGCCCACATGTACTGCGCAAACGCCTGTAAACCAGGGTACTTCATCCATTCTTTGAAAACGCGGTCCCTCATCCAGAGATACGCGCTTTCACTGCGCGCAAAGTGTAGATCGTACATGGCGTGCACTATGGAAGCCGCGACACCCGAGGGAAATCCTCGAATTGCTTCGTAGACTTTTTTCATGACATGAAAAAAAAACATAAGTGCTTTGAACCCATCACACCCTCCAAACACGGCGTTTAAAGCGTTGTGTTGGGCGTTATCGGCGTCACCCATTGCGAATTTAACCTGTAGCTCCCTACCAGTGATCCAGAAGTACAATCGCTTCAGTGCCATCAACGCTGGCTGGACAACCAGCTGCGTCTCCTGTGAAATGACAAAGAGAGCCACAACGTGAAAGCCACGCGATCGGTCCGACACCCCAACTATCAGTACCGGGTACTCGCGATAGTTCATTTTGTAGGTAGCATCCACATGTAATATGAAACCCTCCGGCGCAAGCATCATTTTCATAACGAGCGCTTTTGAGGTCAGTCCTACAATAAATGGACGTTCATCAGAGCCGTTTCCAACCACTGGCTTGCCCTCGCTATCCAAATCCCAGCCAAAAGTGAAGGGCTGCGTCAGAGCTTCCTCGCCGGTGTATGCGTGCGAGTGGATCCATTTCCTCACATCGTCGACACGGTCGTTGTTTCCTAGATTCGAGCGGGCGTGATGGTTCACAAAATTCTGGGCTGTGCTGAGTGCTGGCAGGTCTTCTAGAAGCGTGTCAAATTTACGCGCCATCGCGTGGCGAATCCGCATCGGGCGGAGATGATGTTCCGCCAAGTCACGGCAGAACGCCTGTTGACTCGACGTCAGCTTTTTCCTCTTGGGGGAAGAGGCCTGCGTTGTGTGCTCCCCTACCGTGTAGATAGATACTTCGTCGTTCTTAAGGCAGGTGACCATCTTTCCTCGCCACCCGAACGCAAACTCACTGGCTGACTCACACATCTGCGAGTTGCACTCCATTAGTCTGTAGCGCATCTTGTGCGGCTCGACGTCTGAGCACATGGTGCAGGCCATCGTGTTGCTCTTGGTTATCTCGTACGACTTCATCCTGTCGAGCACGGCGTCGGCGATGGGGTCGTCGATGCCGAGAGCCGTGTCCTGCCAGGCAATCCGCTTCGGCATGGATACTCGGGTTCTTGTTGTAGGGGGTGAACTTTGAATTGCAACCGTGCATCTGAAGTTTGCGACATGCTGTTTCTACGAGCGCTGGTTGGCTCTGCCTACCCTCGCCCTGTCCTTAATTCTCAACAAAACCCAAACAGAACCCAAAGACCCTGCAATCGTTTTGTGTTGACACCGCAGCGTGTGGCATTTTCCCACGTTTGATGTGATGACGCAGATTTGTTGTGCGGTGGCGACACTGTATGTCGCGATTCACGCGTTCTCCTTATTGGCAGCACTGCATGGTGCGCTTGAGGCGTTCTCTAGACAACGTCCCTTTCTGTGCATAGAACATCCTTCTAACGTGCGCTACCACATACCTGACTACACTACATAACTCTCCAACGTACCCCACCAAAACATCAACACTCGCCTCGCATTGGCCAGAAATCATCTCATTATCCACGACCATGAGCGAGTCGAATGGCGTCGACATGGACGCCGAGTTGGCGCAGCTTCTGCGCGAGCAGGAGCAGTTCCTGAGCCAGAAGAAGGCGCCCGCAGCCCAAGTGCATCGGCGCGGTGCCCCTCCAACTGTTTCCGCCGCAAAAAGCTCCTCCGCCGGCTCCGAATCGGCTCCAGGCGACGCTCCGCAGGTGCTCAAGGGGGTCGTGGAGCGGCAGGTGGCGCCCGTGGGCCAGAAAAGCCTCGTGCTGGCCCCAGAGGCTTCAGGATTCCCCGCTGTCAAGCGGCGCGGCCCCGGCCAAAGTCTCTTCGGCCGCAGACGCCGAGAGGCGAAGGCCGCGGCCGTCACAGAGCCGCAGCAGCCTCTGGACCACGAGAGTAGGGACATCGACGCTGCTAACAGGGCAAAACTGCAGGAAATGAGTCCAAGAGAGATACTGGAGGCACAGCAGGAGCTGCTGAGGACGCTGGACCCGGAGCTGGTGCAGAAGCTCAAGAGCAGACGCCAAAAGAGCCACCAGAAGGCGGAGAGGAAGACGGTGGTGGCTGGGGCGGCCGTGGTGAAGGAGGAGAAGGACGAGGAGAAGATGGAGAAGGAGGAGATGATCAAGAGTCTGGCAGCTGTCAAGACGGAGGAGGAGCTCAAGGAGCAGGCCAAGCTGCTGCCGGCTGAAGAGCGCGCCAAGTTGGACTGGACCCAGAGTGTCAAAGAGAAGAAGGAGAAGGCACCGAAACGCAAGAAAATTGCACGTCCGGTGGCGGAAGATGCTACGTTGGAACGGTTTGATTTAGATGGGGAGGTGCTGGAGAAGACGGATGCAGAGCTGCCCGTGCACTCTGGACTTTTCCACCACGGGGATGACCCAAATGCTGCGGGATATACACTGCCGGAGCTGCTGCACCTTGCGCGGAGCTCTGTTGCCAGTCAGCGCGCGATGGCTCTCACTGTGGTGGCGAAGATCCTGCACAGACGTCAACTGCAGGCGCAAGCGTCGCTCCCAGTGGCGCCGCGAGTGCTGCCTCGGGACATGGCGATCACACTGCGCATCGTGCTCGACGACCAAAACTACACGGCGCTGAGTGCTGGTGTGTCGGCGTTGCACGCGTACATCGTGCCCGTTGCTACAGTAAGCGAAGGAGAGGACTATCTGCCGGAACTGGCGCATGGTACTGTGGTTCTCCCACCCCGAGTGCATCTTCACCGCAGTGGAGGCGTTTCTGGAGTACAAGGCAAAGATCACCATGCCAATGCCGCTGAAGAGGTGGTTTATATTGACACGAGTGAGGCTGACGATGGATCTACATGTAGTATTAGTGACGAGGACCTGGCTGCGTTGGATCCGGTCCAGGCACTTCTCAACATGGACTTGGGTACGCGACTGCGGTACATTCTTGAAACTATTCAGCTACCGGATCAATACGCCACGGAGAAGATGCTGGAGATTTTAATTGCAGTGGCTACCCACTCGCCGCGTGCTGCTCATGAGATTAGCTCGAACGCAAGACTGGTGAAGCTTCTGCAGCAACAGTACATTGAGAATGAGCAGGTGCTGACTTTCCAAGAGGGCAACATTCGGTCGCTGCAACTCAGTCTCAAGGCTCTGAAGTTTGTTCGGGTTCTCTGCCAGGGCCAACGCAGCGTGGCTTCTGCTCTGATCTCGAGCGGTGTCATTCAAAGTACAAAGGGTTTTCTCGCGCTGAAGGAAATCCCCAGTGGCGAAGTCAATGCGGAGGCTGCGGTACTATTTGGAAAGTTGCAAGTCGAAAGTCTTCGAATCTGGCGCGTCCTCCTTGGATACGGTCTCGACTTTCACTGCTTCGCGTATTTGTTCCCCGTGCTGTCGGGCTTTGTGCAGAATGGAAACGAAGTATCAGCAGCCCGAAACTCGGCGCTTTTTGCGGCTCTGGAAACGTTTTGTGGACTTGGGGCGGTGCACGAGGCGCAGCATTATTTCAACCAGTTCGGTTTCTTCTTGGAAGTGGCAAAGGATGAGGCAATCCGACTCATTCGTGCGATGTTGAGCGTGTCGGAGTTGAATGACGTCAAGTCGATCGTATTGCTTTCCACGATGCTTAGATTCCTTGCTGCTGCTAGTGCTCACGCTGCAAAGTACAACTTGGAAACGAATGCTCTGGTC
This sequence comes from Phytophthora fragariae, assembly GCA_009729435.1. Classification (NCBI taxonomy): domain Eukaryota; phylum Oomycota; class Peronosporomycetes; order Peronosporales; family Peronosporaceae; genus Phytophthora; species Phytophthora fragariae. The sequence goes on from QQOI01000027.1 coordinate 818,760, forward strand.
GAGGTGTTGAAGCTGGTGCAGTCACGCGAGGTCATGCGTGAACTGCTTCCGCGGGTTCAGGATACGGTGGCCAGGAGAGACCTGTTGCTTCAGTTAGTACGTTTCCACCGACAGATAGTGAGCAACGGCTTGCTGTCTGATGACATGGATGACGAGGAGGTTGTGCAAACATTTTCACGCGAAGTGAAAGCTCCTCTGCTTGCTGCAGTTGCCTCTGCCGTTGCGAGTTCTTCGTCCACGTTCAACCCTGCTTTGATTCAAGCTTGTGAAGTCACTCTCCTGTTGGGAGAGCTTATTGCTGCTGGGAAGAGTGATGCTGCAAGCTTCAACGCGGAGTTCGTGCAGCAGGTGTACCACCAGGCATTAATCCTCGTGGAGCGTCTTGGTGGAGGTGGAGAATACTTGGTCGCGCGCATGTTTGCAGGAGTTCTGTTCCACCAGTGCTCGCTGCAGTTGCTCGGCGTGTTCAGTGACGAAGCTGACTCGACGCGCATGAGCCGCGTGTTGACTCCAATTTACCAGGCCCTTGTGACCGCTACCCATGAACAAGAAGCCCACTCTGCGCAGATATTTACTGGGGCTTCGACGGCTAACAAGTTCTCGTGCCATTTGCGTCTTCCGCAAGAGGAGCAGACGTACATCCCCAGTAACCTGCCCCTGCCGAGTTTCTGGATGGTGTGCCCTTTGTCCCGCATCGAGTACAGCAACAACGCGGATGGTAAACCCCAGACTGCTGCGGGTCCTACGAGGGCACAGAGCGAGGAGATGAAGTTGATCGTGAGCGCAACATGTCGGTTTGTGTTTGAATTTGAGCGACTGGCGCCGCAGATGTCATCGATTCCTTCCATTGCTGACTTGCGCCCGGAGGACAAGCTTTTCCACTTGGTACACGTGTTCTTCGCCGGTAGCGATGTGCTCTTCGACGAACACGTGGACGCGGCGCTCCGTCAACTGCTTCCGAAGTTGGTTGAGCCTATCCTGAGCTCGGCAGAAGACTTGAGGTTGTTTTACGAAGGCATCCTGCGAAACCTCAAGCGCATCCAGAGCCTCGAGTCCGGGGTGGAGACGCCAAGTACGAACACTTCAGTGTCCTTCTCGTCGGATGACCAGCAAGTGTTGACCTTCGTGGAGAAGCTGATGGCCGAATTCACCGCGTCGTCCTTCGGCAACACGCACTTTGCGCAGTGCATCACGCTGCTGTTGACTCGCGACTTCCCTCTGCAACTGCGCAAGTTCGTGTGGAAAGAGCTTCAAGAATCTCATCTGCTGCACACGCTGTCGCCTTTCAAGGTCTCAAGTGAGAAGCTATTCAAGCGATGCACCCGAAGCGGAGTGTCACCCGGCGTTGATGACAAGCTTCTGGAGCTCATGCAGCAGGCCGTATGCCAGCAAAAGCTGTCGCCTGCCAGGGGGGCATTCGGGTACTCCATCGCCATTCACCATCTCGTCGTCTACCTGTTTGCTGAGGACAACAGCACTCTCAGCTTCGCGCGTCAACAGTTCGCGCAGACACTGGCCACCGAGGCGTCTCCAGCAATTTGGGGTCATTTATTGAGCTACGATGTCAACAGCACGTCCTTGCTGAGTGAAGAGCGCGGAGTTGTGCGGTCGGAGCGCGTTGCCAAGATTCGGACGCAAGCCGCGCTGTCATCAGACCAACTTCTCTCCTTCGAGGCCTATGTGTCCCTGCTCGAAAGTACGAAATAGACACAACGCAGATACAACCTCACTCTACTGTGTCCATTACCTCTCTCAGACCAACATCGGCGTGATCCTTTTCCTCTTCTTCTCTCCAGCAGCCGGCACAGATGCCGCAGTCTTGGCGTATTTGAAGTAGAGCAGAGGACGCACAGTGCTCTCGCTCGTGTTGGCAAGGCCTCGGTGCCACACGCGATAGTCCATGACAATTGGCGTCCCCGCTTCCACACAGGCCGTGACACTGGGCAAGTCCGCGTACCCTTCGAACGCCGTCCCTCGAGCTCCGTTGTCGTGGATGTGCGACTTCTTCTTCATCTCGGTGCCTCCAGTCTCATCCGTGAGGGCCACCAGCGGCACAAACACATTGAGCCGATCAACTTTTACCACCACAACATGAACGAAAGTTAGGAATTAGAGAAGTACAGATTCCTAAGACAATTTTTCCTACTGTACCAGGTTCCTGGACTTGCTGGTTGCGGTGAACTCCGTCCAAATGCCAGTTCTGATCGCTGTCTCCAGGTCGCGACAGCACGCACCCAACGTACTCGAGGTGGCATCTGTCAGGCGCGAAGAGCTCCCGGAGCAGCGGCTGCCACTTGTCCGCCATGTCCTGGAGCAGCTTCATGTCCACAGAGTGCACAGTCTCCATTGTGTGCGACGTCAGGGGCCTTGTCTGGAATGCCGAAGAGCTCAGCTGCATGTCGATCCGACCGCCCTCCCGCACGTAGAAGCCCGGGAGACGCTCCGAGTGTTCCTGGAGTGTCAAGTCCAGCTGCTGACACGCAGCTTCGGCCAGGAATTCCTCGTAGCGGTGGAGCACTTGAGTGCGTACAATCTCCACTTCGGACGGCGAGGCCCCATACGTTGCACCAGGCAACACCACGAACCCATCGGCCTGGACACTCGCAGCCAACTCCGCAGCACTCATAGCAACTATGAACGGATACCTACGAACTGATGGTATCTTTTTCTGTTCGTTTATGCAACGAAGGACTTGATACCAAGTTTTTTTTAGGATTTTTTTAGAATGTATTGGGCATCTTGACGTTGACGTTGCACATGTACATGTAAGTACCTCTTGTATTAGGTCTCGTCTTCATCTTAGCAGTGCGACTGGGAGCGCATTAACGTTCCGTCCTTGTTGCCTTCCTTGGACGGGTTCGAGATGAATGAGAAATTCGGCTCCGAGTTGCGGTCGTCTTCGAAGTCGTCGCTGGTGTTGGAGTCTTCCGCGACTTCGTGCGGAGACGGCAAATACACCAACTCCTCCGTCGTCTCTGGCTTGTCGCTGTGGTTCTCGACTGCAACGCCGACGCTCACGACGGTGCGCGCTTCCGAGACGGAGCCAACTTCTTTCAATTGGCTGATGATGTGCGCGCGCAGGTCCACGCCCAGGAACTTGCCCAACGTGGCAGTGAACAGCCGCTCGCTGCGTCTGCAGGCCGGCCACGTCGTGGCGATGCGCACGCAGTAGTCGAGGAAGGTCTCGAGCATCTGAGACCGTTCCTGGACGTCCTGCAGACTCGGCGGGAACAAGGTGCGGCGTGGGAACTTGACGGCCGAGAGCTGCTGGAACGTCGACTCGCACTCGGGGCATTGGATGCAACGCGGACGCGTGAGCAGCTCCACGAGCTCCGCACCGGCCGAAAGCTGCGGCTCGTCGCCGAATCCGGTCACTGTGCTCCTGCGGACTGGCAGGCGACCGCGACAAGACTTGAGCACCTCGAGGAGGCGTCTACGCAGCAGGAAGAAGCTCTGGAAGCGCTGGATGCAGCGGCCGCGAAGCTGCAGCTCGGCTACTGCCACGTCCATCGTGTAGCGCACGTGCTTGGACTCGGTGGGTCCGCGCACGACGTAGAGCCCCGCGAACTGCACCATCTTGTCCTGGCCGTTGAGGTAATGGCTCTCGGGCATGCACGCGCCTAGCACGGCGGCCGACGCGCTGGCTTCGCGTGCGCGAGCGACTTTCTGCGCAACGGCTCGCTCCAGTTGCGTGCTCGTCGTCGAGTCGGGCTGCAGACTTGGGTTCGAGCTCAGCGCAACGGTCGTGGCGGAGCTCAGCGGCTGGATGGTGTCGACGACGACCGGCATGGAGATTGATGTGCTGGTGTTGCCTTACAGGTTAATGGGGACCTTCCTTGCGAGTGTCCGCGGCGGAGGATAAGAAAGTGGTTGAGGGGCAGAGACAAAGGCAGAAAGCGACTGCAATCGGAGACCTATTTTCACTGTTGAGTGTGGTGCCAATTGTGGTGTGGTGTGGTACCGAGTCGCTGGCAGAGGCTGCTGCCTTTTCCATCGCGCGCTTCCTGTCGTCCAGCTGGGCGTTGCACGTGACAAGTGACGGATGACCAGCGAGCGGCATAGAGGCTCAATTAGAGCCGTAGACGAGCGAGCGAGTAGAGTTTCGCTGCTTGCTTGCTTGCAACTACTGCGAGTCAGCACGAAAACGGCTCGGGAGTTTTGCCTCAAGCTGTGAGAGAGTTCGCTCTTCTACATGCACATGAGCTCCTGGAGGTCAGGCGACGGCTCTTCGCGAGCAGCAGGTCCAGACTGCACCGCTTCTCGAGCGTCGAAACTTGGGACGCAGCACCGACGCCATGAGGCGCTTGCCGCGCGTGAGGACCGACTCATCATGTCGGAGCAATGCGGTTGTGTCGTGGTGACGAAGGGATGGTAAAAGTGTAGCCATGTCGAGAAGTGCAAGTGCAAGTTTGAAACGGCTCTCTAGCGACAAAGGCTGAAAAACCCCATGCAAATCACCGACCTTCTAATAAAAGCATTCTGGGGGTTGCACCCCCAGACCCCCGCGGTAGAAAAACTAACTCCGAGTTGCGGCAATGGGTCCGCTCGCTGGAATGCTCGTCGCTGGGCCCGCCTCCGCAAATACCGCGCGGCCCTGCTTCGCGGGCACCCCGCGCGGGTTTGCTTTGGCTACGCTCCTCGCAACCGCTCACTACCGCCTTCTAATAATGTGCACCTAACCCTTAGGCATGGTGTTTTTCAGGCTTTTGTGGTGGTTTTCATATTTTGTGCTCTCTCTCGTGACGTACGTAGCGAGTGCGTCACTTCCTGAAGTTTGCCGATTCACCTGAAGTTGGTCACGTGCACGTCCGTCCAGCAAAGAAGCAGCAACAGGCAAGACCAAGTCGAAAGAAGAAGGAGAAGAAGAAGAGAGCGAAGCCAATGCACAAGTCCACTTCTTATCTTACTGTACAGCCAGGTTCCGTAGTTTACCGATATCAACACAACCAGAAGGCAAACGCAAACTTATATGCAAGTGGCTAGCTACCGTCTCGTCCTGCTCCTATAATACACGCGCCGCCACCAAGAGAGCCACGCAGCGAAGCGCCCCGCAACACCCCGCTACTGCTCCCCCCCCTCTCTCTCTTATATTCCCTTCTGACTGCAGCCAATCTCTCTCATGAAAGAGAAAGAATCATCCCCCCTAGAGAAGCTTCTGCTCTGCTCTGCTCTGTGCTCCACGTTCAGACCCCCAAGAAGTCCATAGCAGAGGACAGCGCCTGCCGCGTGCGAACCGTAGCGGGTTTGGCGTCTTTGGGGTTCACGGTCGGGTCCAGGAACCCGTTGGCCGCGCTCTGCTGGGCCCGCTGTGAGTCGGACTGCAGACTGCGCACGATGAGCCCCTCGTGCTTGCGCTTCTCGCTCTCCTCGCGTCGCACCAGCTTCTCGATGTCGTACTTCTTCTGGTGCATACGGTACAGCTCCTTCTCGGCGCGACGGAGACGCTCCTCGGCCATGGATCGGCGTCGCGTCTCGTCCTCGAAGCGGGTCTCCCAGCTCTTAAGTTGCTCTTGCAACGCCGCCTTCTCGTGTTGCCATCGTCTGTAGTTATATGATACAATCGCAAAATATCAGATCAGTTAGACATGATTTCGTTGCTGTTTAGGTGTCACCTAAAGCGACAGGGAGGTTGCATCCTTTTACGCACTTTTCCTCCTCGGCCTTCTGCGCGTCCAGCGTGATGCGGTCGAGCGCCTCCTGCTCGAGGCGCCGCTCCAGGTCCTCGTTCACATACTCGAGGTCGTTCTGGCGCCGCGCCTGGGCCTCCACGAAGCGCTTGGCGTCCGCCAGCTCGTTCTGCAGGCGCTGCACCAGCTGGCTGTCGTTGCGGTGCTCGCGCTCGAAGAGCGGCACGCTGTCCATGTCCGTGCGCAAGTTCCCCCAGTTGCTTGCCGGCGCCTGCGTGCCCAACATGGGTCGGTCTGTGTTTAGCACTCTCTAAAGTGAGAGGGCGGGCGGCGCGTCCTCCTGGTCTGTTCTCGTTCGTGCCAACTTTTTGCCGAGTGACTGGCCGGCCGCTGGAATTAGCTTTTGCGGTGAAGTTTCAGTGACGTGTCGTGAGTCCTACCCCGCCGCTTGTCACCCATAGTGAAACCAAGTCTGGCGAGGGGAAATTCTGGTGCGGCTTGCCGTGCAGAGCAAATGCACGGCGGCAACAGCGCCAGAAAGCAACATGGTTTCTCAAGCCGCGGGTGGTTAGAGACACCTGGGCCAATCCGGCGAGAGCTGGAGGCAAGTAAGCGGATGTCTTCGCTCTATCAGTTCGGTTGCAATTTATTTGCCGCCTTCATGGCTGAAGTTGTGACCGGTGGAGCATCTTCCCTCACTCTGTGATGGCAAGAGGTGGCACCTGCGAGGAGTGGATAACACTGGGCTTTTGTTGCCTTCTCGACGCTGTAAAATATTCTTCAATCTTTCGCTGTTGCGACGCCGTGATGTGCAGCACGAATGGAGCCACTTGAACATTCCGACATCTTGCACCATTACTTACTGAAAACTACACATGCAACACATGCAACTTGGTCTCAGTTACCAACAACCGACTGGAATCCTGCGATGGGGGCTCTACATGTTTAACGTTCCGTGGCCGAACATCGTTTCTGCTGAGACCTCGCCCTGTACATGCAAATGTTCGACAAAGTTGTCAATGACAGCTTTAGTCCTGCCATGGCTCGAGAGAAAAAAGTTGTCAAAACAGATCTATCGTACCATGGGTTCGTACTGCACTTGGTCCAAAGTGCGACCATGGGTTCGTACAGCTGCCATCAACGCCACGCTTTCGTCCAGCTCTCGCTCTTCAGGGTCACCTGCACTCCACTTGCGAGCTTTCTTGCAGATCGTGCGCAATAGTGCGGCAACAACACACACGGCGACGACCAAGTCGGTCCAGAAGCCGTTGCATGCGTAGGTGAACCACGAGCATGACACGCAGGACAAAGCACCAGGCGCAGAATCAGACCCCACGGGGCAAGATTCGCACTTTGCCTGACCTTCGAGCGCCGAAAAAGTTCCTCTCGGACACGGTTCACACTTCAACGACCCACTTGAAGCAGAGAACGACCCCGGCACACATGGGCGGCATTCACGATCGGTTTGATTTGAATCCTCAGTTAGAGTGAAAAACGTTCCCGGGGTGCATGCAACAGCACGAGTTGAAGTGAACGCAGGGTCGAGTACGGTCAGGTTTACCATGTCGGACGTCAACGCTCCGTCGAACAGGTTCAAGTGGTCCAACTGGCGCACCAAAGAATTTTGGAATGACCTTGACGTGATCAGATCCAAAATTTGCCCCTCTTCGCTGTTGTGACTTTCATTTCCATAGATTGAGGCATTGAGTTCGTCCAGCAGATCATCCAGCGCATTTTCAGCATCTTTAACAGCATTTTCAACTTTTCCGGGTATTTTTTTATCTGCGGATACTTTCGTCGGCGTGATCGTCTCAACAGCGACGAGGATATGTGTTGAAGTGGTAGACGTGATCGACTGAACCACCTGCAGTACGTGCAACTGATAGCTAGACGCCGTGTGGCTCGTCAGGGTATCTCTCCAGGTCTGGAACACAATTTCAAGGCTCTCATCAACAATTTCACGTTTACCAGTGACAGCCAATTCCAACAATACACGAGGCCATTCCACACGCTCGTAAACCTCACCAGGTTTGGCGAAAATGCACTCGACACCTCCAGTCAGGAAACTAAACGATGGCGGTTGACATTGAGTACAAACGGACAGGCCCTCCGTAGCAGCAATGTGGTTGGGTGGACACAGTTCCGCTCTCGTTGCACTTTTATTGCTGGTGAACGAGCCTGCCGGAGAATTTTCACATTTTGATGAGCCTTCAATGGCTGCAAAGCTTCCTTTTTCACAAGGAGAACACATTTGAGCTCCAGTAGCTGCTGCAAACGTCCCTGGTGGACAAGGCTGACAAGTTCGCCGCGTGCCATCGTTAAACGTTCCAGCACCGCACTTCACAGCAACTGCTGCAGCCTCGGAAGACTCGTAGCCCCATCCAGGGGAAGCAATGGCAATACACTTTGTACTGCCAGCACTCTCTGCAACGGTTCCATTCCCGCAATTGCTCCACTCGGTCTGCGCCGATGCTCCAGTAAAAGTCCCTGGACGGCATAGCACGCACGTTTTGGATTCCATGTCGTAAAAACTTCCAGGGGAGCACGGTGTGCATTTCACGTGACCAACAGCAGGTGCAATATACCCCACTGGGCACGCCTTGCACTCCACCGATCCAACAACATCTTGGTACGTTCCCTTCGAGCACAATAAACACTCCGCCTCGCCTTCAGTGACTCCATAAGACCCAGCTGGGCAAGGAGAACACACGGTGGCTCCCATGAAATCGGAGAAGGTTCCCACGGGACAAACTGCACATCTTGAGGATCCTTGGCCTGCTGTGAATTCTCCAGGGTCGCACAAATCGCATGACGTCGCACCGATATCAGTCGAAATTGTCCCCGGGGGGCATGGAGTGCAAGAGTGTGATCCACTCTCGTTGGTGAAGGTGCCAGGGAGGCAAAGCGTGCAGTGATCAGCAGTTCTACTTGATGACAGCGATGGAGCAGATCCAGAAGAACACAAAGTGCACTTCTGGTTGGTGCTAGCGTTCGTGTACGAGCCTTCAGGGCACGGTACGCAAAACTCAGCAGCTTCGTTAGCAGGCATCGGGTCTTGTCTGGAATCACCACTCGAATTTGCTGCAGTAACTCTGCTCGACTTGGTCGTGTATCCGTTGCCGCAGATGCATGTTAGGCTGCTTGGTAGCAGAGCGGGCGGGATCGGGCATAAGAAATCATTTCCACCAAAATCTGCAGGCTTCACATGTTCCAGTCTGCAATGCAACACACAGTCAGCCTGTTTCATTAGATCATAACCAACATAGCGATCGCCAATTCACCCACAAAGATGGCGGAAACTGTGGTAAAAAACCACTGAAATTGTTGTTGTGCACATCACTGCGAGGAATGAAAAAAAGTCAGTGACACTTATGCTTTGCTGTAAATCACCGAACGAAGTGCATTCACGTCAAACTTACAATTGGCGCAGCGACGACTGATTCAAAATCGTTGGCAAATCGCCCGTAAAAAGATTGTTCGACACGTTCCTGTGTAAAATGAAACAGTATGAAGGCAGTAAGGAAGCTTCGGAATGCAGAACAGAGTAAAAACGATCAAAAGCTTACAAAATTGTCAGAACAGAATTCTCGTCGGGATCATGCGGGTCTTCTCTCCCCCACAGAGACAAGTGTTGCGGTAACTCGCCTGTAAAGAAGTTTGATGATAGATCACTGTACAGGCCGGTGCAGTATTTGGTCAAAGAGTGGCGTGTTTCATCTCGACAAACGCTTATCAATACATACAAAGAAACCAGGTACTGGAACCTTGGGAGCTCTGGTAGATTTCCATAAAGTGCGTTGTGGCTGAGATTTCTGAAGCACCACAACAACAGTACCACCAGCACAAATAATGAGGGGTCACGCTTACTCTTGTGTAGCACATGCGTACATTGTGCGCAGAAATTCGCTTGCAACCACGCCCTTCGCTACTTCAAGTACGATCTTGTTGGTTGACAGATCTCTGCTCGAAGAAACACGACCAAAGACGTCAAACTGGATTAAAAGGATGCTAAATACAGCAGTCATACGAACAAGTGTTGAAGTCGGTGGAATGCATCGAAAAAGCCGAGTGACGATGCCGTAAGATTGTTGCCTGACAAGTTGCTGTTCTCAAAGCACAAACTGGTGAGGGTGTGAAGTTAAAGACGCAATACTTGCAAATGCTGGCTTACACTAGCTCGAGGGCGTCGTTGCCGGCAAAGGATGGCGGGATATCACCACTGAGCCGATTGCCTTGGAGATTTAGCAGCCGTAGCAGCGTCATCTCGCCAAGCCACGCTGGGAATGCTCCGTGAAGCTGGTTTCCCGATAGATCTCTGGTGTCAGTTCACAAGACGCCATTGCAGTTAATCGACCTACAGTACGCGCAACTCAAAGCAAAACTCATCACAGCACCCACAGCTGCTCTAGCGATACCATGACGCTCAGGTCTAACTCGGCCAGCTCGCACTTCAAGCCCTCGCTTGGAAGATAGCTAAATTGACCAGACTTGGCATTAGAACCTCGTAGTCCCAGCCGATGTGATAGCAAGGGCTTACATGTGAGTCACCGTAGTCGGATCTGTGAAGGCGTCACAGCGGAGCCCTTCCCACGGCCACAGGAACTCAATTTCATCCTCACTCGCGCTTCTGTTAGCGTGAAGTACCCGACCACTGCATGGGTGCGTCAGAACGCCCTGCGGACACGAAGCTGCGTTGTCTCTTTCCGCTTCAACGGAGTCCACGTCACTGCCGGTGCACCATGTCCTCATCGCAGCTGATTGCAAAGTACGGCAATCTCGGTACATCTGCATCAATGCATTCATTTCCTCCGACGCCAATGGGTATGTGGTATCGACCGGTTTCGTAGCAGCGCCACCCTCCGACGCAGCTTGCTCTGCTAATCCCTCCAAGTCGATGAACGATGCCAGCATGTCCATGATTCCATCGCTTGCGCAGACTTGGACCACCCACAGCGCGATAATCACCAGTAAACGCATTGCCAACATCTTCATCTCTTAGCCACGACAGTCCTGAGTCTTGCGCAGTGGTTCTTGTCCGAAGCCCCACTTCTTCCTAGCAACACAAAGCAAATAAGAAACAAGCAGGATGGGGACGGGCCACCACCCGCGTAGTAGTCAAACGCAAACTATATTTCTTGGCACTTGGTGGTTATAGTGGTTGATCGTCTCAAGGGCGAGTGGTCTGTAAAGGTACATGGGGTCAATCATGTCACAAGGAGCAGGGTAGACCACGGGCTGCTCCGACACTGCTGTCCCCGCTTTGTGTTGTCTTCGGGTTCCGGCACTCGGAGTGAAATTAGGCTTGGACTCTATCGCCTTAGGAGTGCGCAATTGGGCTAATTGGCTCCGTCAGCGGTCGGGTGTCACGCTTCAACAGGAAAGGTTTGTTCTCTGGAACAGGCCGCGCGTGGAAAATCATATCTTTACGGCGCATGCGCTTGATTTCTTCTTCCTTTTGCTGGCGCTCCAGCTGCTCTCGTTGCTCACGGAACGCTTCCTCTCGCTCGCGGCGCTCTTTCTCAGCCGCCTCGAAGGCAGCGCGTTCTGCCGCACGGTTTTTGGTTGCCAGCATGGGGGACTCCGTCTCAGTGAGGGGTCTGGTGCTGGAAACTACTTGGACATTGTCAGACTCGAACACTGGCATTGGCTTCGCTCGAAAATTTCCTGAAGCATTGGCGCGCTCTTCCTCTTCCCGTCGTTTCTGCTCCAACCGCTCGCGAGCTTGCTCGTGAAAGCGGTTTCCTGGTAGCTCAAACGGCTTGACCTCAGTGAGTGGCTTTGTCGAACCCTCGAACCTCGCAGGAGTTGAAGTCACACGCATCGGCTGTGCTCTGAACTGGTGTTGCTTCTCCCTTTCTTCCTTTTCCGCCTCAATCTTGCGGCGAAAATTCTCCTGGTACTCCCGATGCAACTGAATGCTCTTGAGCGGTGGGGGTTCCGGAATCACAGGCCGACGGACAGAAGGTGGTCCCGACTTCGGCTGAGTAGTTTGACCTGTTTGCCGCGCTTTCAGTCGTTGCTCACGCTCTTTACGGTGGCGCTCCATTTCCGCGGCGACAGAAGAAGCTCGCTCCGATGCGCTTTGACGGGAAACCGAACGCGCACTGGTCGATAGCTTCGGTGCCGCTGGCTGCGTCAGACGGGCTTTGCTGTCTGATTTTGCTGGAGAGTACCGGGGGTATGACTTTGGCTCCAGAATGCTCTTGCGCAGAGGTCGAGCGTGGAACTTCTTCGCCAGCTCTTCAGCGTCGTGATCGACAACCTCGACGGATCGGCGATGCGTAGCTGCTCGTCGACTTGTTTCTAGCTGCGGGGTCATTGGCTACGGTAGACGAATCAAGAACGGCATGTTAGACTCTGCGCTAACAGCGGTTTTTACTCGCTAAAAAGAAAACATACCTGAGATAGACCACCAAATTTCGGGCGGCTGTAACTCGGTGCAGCGGGTTTCTCTTGTTCACGCGACAGTGGGGCTGGAGGTGGGCGATGTGCTGCACGCGTAGCCGTGTGGAGCTGCGGAGAGTGCGGGGTCTGTAAAAACCATCAAGAGTACACAACAATTAGCACACTGTTAGTCCCAGCATCACAACGCTCTCATCACTAAATTTGTTTTACCGTCAACACGTGCCGAGTTTCCCGAGTTTGTGGCGGCACCGGGAGCGAGAAATCTCGGGAGAGCAGCTTCTCCGCTGCAATGGGCGGGCGAGCCGTTTCCTGCGCTGATCCATCACTCCCAACGCTGCTTTCACTTCCACTGTGGAAGCGGCGAACTCGATTATCCACCTGAAAATGCGGCGTCTGCGGAATCGTGAGCTGCTTCGTCGACCGCTGGTGCACGTTGGTGGGCGGGCGCTGCACCTTCGTCTTCTCGTGGAACTCTCGGATCTTGAGCTTCTCCAGCTGCAAGAGCAGTCGCTCCTCCTGGATCTTGAGCAGCTCCCGACTCGTGCTGCTCATCCGCGACGGGTCGTTCGGGTTGCTCGAGCGCGTCTTCGCGTGTAGCTTGGGGCTTCTGGGGCGAGTGACGCGATGCGGCTTCTCCTCCACGGGGACATCCTCCATGTAGCTCTGCTCCCTCATCCTCTGCTCGGCCTGCAGCCGTCTTAAGTACGACTGTGTGGGCTGCATGAGCTTGGAGGGGCCTCCGTCTCTGCTCTTGGTCGGCTCTCTCAGTGCTGCAGAGGAGGACGACGTCTGTGAGCTGTGAGGGGAGAAGGGGCCTCCTCCTGCTCCGTGGGTGGAGCTGTGGGTGGACGTGTCCAGCTCGTGCAGCAGGTAGGAGGACGTGGCGGACGACTGTGACGACGACGCGTAGTGTCTGAAGACCTCCTCGAAGCTCTCCTCCCTGTCGTCCAGCAGGTTGCTGCGGTTCATCACTTCCTGTACGTCTTCTCCTCCTTCTCCTCCTTCTTCTCCTTCTTCTTCTTCTTCTTCTTCTTCTTCTGGGCCGGCCATGGTCGTGTCCAGCATCGTCTTGGCGTCGTCCAGCTCCATGTCGACCTCTGAGACGTGATTGTTGTCCGTTCTATTAGATGTGAAGGACGCGGCGGACGGCGCCGGGGACGAGAAGTAGCCGTCCGCGTTGTTGACGTAGCGCCGCTCGAGCGAAGGGTTCTTGAGGTCGTAGTAGGACGGCGCGTTGAAGTGGAAGGCCTCGTCCTCGTCGTCGTCCTCGTCCTCGGGCGCGTCCGTCTCGGGCTCCGCGTCCTGCGCGAGCGGCTGCGGGCTGTTGCTCTGCGCCGCGTGCTGCTCCGGCTCGGCCGCCTCCATCGCCGTGTCCAGCAGCGACGCCATGGCGGACGAGGAGTGCGGAATGCGGAATGGCGGCACCAATATTCAAAACGCGGCGCGGTCTGTGATAATAGATGGCAGAGGAGGGCGACAATCACACAAGGTCGTCGTATATCAAGATACGCAGTCATATTTGTATGTTTCTTCTTGTCATCTCGATTCATTGTTGAATATCATGTATTGGCATTGGTAGGTATCAGTGTTCGAGGGTATTAAGTTTGACTATCGCCGGACTTTTCTTGCTTCAGCTTGGTATGCCGTTATCCAGGTCCTCGCAAACAGCATCTCACTAGTGATCAGCAGTCAACCAACGTCTCCGATGGTGCTGTGCTCGTCGCTGCGTCCTCGCGCCGCGCGGCTGCTGAACGCGGCGTCGCGCCAGTGTCTGGTAGGCCTCAGTCCTCTATATCTCCATCTCCCTCTTCCTCCTTCTAATAGCCTCCCTCTCTTTATACCCCCCTCTATAGCACACGGTGCGGCGTCAGGGCGAGCCGGGGACTCTCGACTGCCGCTACTTCTTCTACGACTCACTGGGCCGCAAGCAGTCGCCATGGCACCACGTGCCTCTGTACGCGCCGTCGGCTCTCGCCCACCCTCAGGACGTGGACACCTCCGCCGTGTTCCACTTCGTGAACGAGATCCCGCGGGGCTCTCGCGCCAAGATGGAGATCGCCGGGACGGAGGAGTTCAACCCCATCAAGCAGGACGAGCGCAAGGGCGCGCCCCGCCTGTACCACAGCGCGTCGCTCGTCAACTACGGCTGCCTGCCGCAGACGTGGGAGGACCCGAACCACGTGGACGCCGCCACCAAACACGGCGGGGACAACGACCCCATCGACGTGTGCGAGATCGGCAGTCGCGTGGCTGCCGTTGGCGAGATTTACCCCGTCAAGGTGCTGGGCGTGCTGGGCATGATCGACGGCGGCGAGACGGACTGGAAGCTCATTGCCATTAATGTCAACGACCCGCTGGCCGAACACGTGAACGACCTGAGCGACCTGCGCGACACGCCGCTGCACGACGTGGTCGGCCAGGTGCACCGCTGGTTCCGCGACTACAAGATCCCGGACGGCAAGCCGCCGAGTGACTTCGCATTCAACGGCGAGGCGCAGCCCAGGGACTTTGCGGTGGAGGTGATCCAGCAGACCCACGAGAGCTGGAAGCAGCTGGTGGGCGACGAGCTGGCGTTCAACACCAAGCTCTGGACCTGCACCCGCACGGACATGTAAACGAGTGAGTGATCTGCTATACAGTGGATGCTAGATAGGGAATGGAAGTAACCGAGCGAAGAAATGAAAATGTGCACAGTCTTTGAGGTGTTTTACGTGGGTGCTCTTGACGATCCTTCTGTGGTTAAATATACGAGTAGAAAGCACACGCCGCCGCCAGCATCCAGGAACACAACAGGGCGCCAGTCACCCCAACGGCGTCGCCTGTGAAGGGGAGAGGAACGGCAACAACACCATCCCAGTCAGTCTTGCTCCGTGAGGCGGCCAGCAGGACTCAACACGACGGGGCTTGATCCACGCTCGGACAACGAGTCCGCCAGGTCGTAAAGCCCGCGCCGTTGAACGGGCAGGTCCACGAGAGTCCGATTCGGTGAGTGGGCATTGACACCGACGATCCCTTCACCAGCGAGCTGAGATGTCAATGAGGGCGACGCATTCTCGGAGGCGAAATGGCGGAAGCTCGTCAATGATGCTGGTAGCACCACCGGTTCACGAACAGCCTGCGTCGCAAATGTGTCCGGTTCGTCAGGCTCTAGCTCGTCGACGTGGAACGCCGAAGGAATATCCAAAGCATCGATGCTGTTGTCTCCATGCAGCATCACTGGAGCTGAGCTCGACAGTGACCGCTGACGTGGTGGTCTGGAATGCAGCACGTTGGACGATGCGCTGCGATTCCAGCGCGAGCCGAGCACGTTCGGGGCTGTGTAGGTTCGCGGGAGGTGGCTTGAGTACGGTGCGGTCACTAGTTCGGCGCTCGGATCATTAATCGTACTGCTGCCGCTTATATCGAAGCCATTACTCCTGGCTGCCGAACCAGGGCTTGAAAGACGATTCTCAAAATCTCGTGCACTCATACGCGGTGAGGATACACGGCCCCCTTCTTCGTCCTCTTCATCATCACCAGATCCAGTTCCTGCCCATTTCCACTTCTTTTTGGCTTTGAGGGTAAGGATAGTGCGTCCGATCTTCACGTGCATCGTCTTGTTCCAGTCCAATTCCAGCGGTTTGCTCAGGAATAACATTGTGCCATTCGAACTTGACGCATCAAAAAGGAAGAAGTGGTTCTAAACGTACGAATAACAAAGCACAAAGCGTTAGATAATTCACCCCCTAGACCAACCGTGCCAACCCAGCTACAAGCTCAATCCAACACACTTACATCCTGGAATTTGACCTTGGCGTGCAACTGGGACACCGTGCGATATCGCAGCGTCATGTTGTTGGTAGTTGACCGACCGATAGTCAGGAATTGCTGGCTCCGCGGTATACTACAACAACGGAAAACGGCGTTAGTTCCAGATGATTTAACCCATTCGACCCCCAGTTGCAAGAACTTACTTCGCGAAGCTGAGCTGGAAGCGCGTGTTCGTAAGTGCCGTCGAGCGATTCCGCGTCTCGTGCTGTGTGACAACGGCGAAGGTGACGTACGGAGGTGGCAACTTCTTGGCAAGCAGCGACACCACACGGCCATCCTCCAGACGCACACTCGTCAAATACGTGGCCTTGCAGATGCTGCACACATCGAGGCCGTCTGTGTTCGTGACAGCGCACACCTTCTGGTTCGGGTTCGTCCCGTCAGCATCCAAGTTGTTATTCCAGCGCTGCAGGCAGTCCAGGTGCACGTACTTCGTGTCGCCCTTGCAGTGGCAGGGAGCTACGAGCGGGTTGATATCCGGGAATTCGTCTCCATCGTAGCAAATGTAGCAGAAGCGTTTGCCCGGAATGCCAGCCACGCCCAGTGGCAAGTTAATGGGGCGGGGGTCCGCACTGTCTCCCGCGTCGCCGCTTGAGCGTCTCGCCGCTTTCCTGTCCTTGTCTTCCTCCGACTCCCCTTCATCCGACGTGTCTCCTCCGACACGCATCGTGTGTTCATGGTCCTTGTCGTCGTCGTGTTCTTCTCCGTCCTCCATGTCGGGCGACCTCTCCGTCGGGTGGAACGTCTGCTGCAGTGGCAGACTCAGGTAGTTCTCCTTCAAGAACTCGTACTGCTCGTTGGTCAGCGCCTCCTCCGTCTCGTCACTCGTCGTGCGGTTCAGCTCGCACACCACGAGTCCCACCGACCCGATCCGGAGCAGATCTCCGAGCCTCAAGCTGTGCGGGATGACGGGGTACTTCTTACTGCCCAGCACTCTGCAGACGCCCGTGTGGCCCGAGAACCGCTCGATCGATGAGCCGCACACGAACTTCCCCACGCCAGTGTCGTACTTAAGGGCGAGTGTCGTGGCTCGTGTGTCGTTCAACACGCACTCCTTCATCTGCGGGGGCGGTGTCCTCCCCGCGTCCTCCGCGTCGTTCTCCCGTCGTTCTACCTCGCAGTCCTCCTCGTTCTCCTCGAGCTCCTCGGGCGGCGACGGGAAGTCGCGCATGTGCAGCGCCTGGAAGCTGGCGGCCAGGTCCCTCTCCAGCATCGTGTTGAACGGCGCGTCCGCTGGGTTCACGACGTTCGGGTCGTTGCCCGACGTCGCGTAGAACGAGTACGAGCCGCGCTGCGGCCCGTGCAGCACGGCGCCGTCCTCGTCCACCGTGAACTCGAGCTTGGGCAGCGTGCGGCGGCTGCGTGACGCGCCCACGCGCGCGCCCGACGCGTCTGTGGTGGCGCGCAGCTCTCCGGGCGTCGTGGTCTCCGCCTTCACCTCCACGCGGCGCACGCTCTTGAAGCCAATGTGCTTGGCACGCAGCATCCTCCCTACTGTATGATTCTTGTCTGTCTGTGTCGAGTTGAGTCCCCGGGGCGTCTAAAAGACCGCGGGATCCGAGGGGTTGGACTAGCGAAAGGGACGCTACCTATACGCAGCGATTGCGGGGGCTACAGGCGTCGGGAAAACCTCGCGCTTGGATGGGGCGATGCAGCGGCGTCTCCGCTTCTCACAGAGACCGGCGGCACCTGCTGATGCGCCCTGGGAGACGAGATATCGCCCTTGCTCCGCGCGCCTCACCTCGAGCGCTTCGGTGCTTTACGGCTGATCGTCGTTTGTTCTCTTGCGGGGTCTTGGGGCGAAAAAAAGGTGCGTTCTAATTTTTAGACCGACGTATTTTTCGCAGATCCACGACCCCATCTGAGATTGGCGGAAACACATTTTGCAGGGCTGTAATTGGTGGAAAAGGCAGACGGATCCACGTGAGGTTTTGTGCATTTGGGCCCTGATTCTGGTCCGCTGCGAAACGCTTTGGCACCTGCCGACCTGATTTTCGGCCGAACGGACGTCAAGCAGAGATCATTCGACTGGACGAGCACTGAAAGTCATTTGAGGCTGGAAAAGCTCTCGCTCCGATGGCTTCTTGCCTGGGTTCCGATGTACTTGCACTACCGCGGGAAGCTTCGGTGAGAGATCTGAGTCACGGTCGTATTTTTGCACCGGCTCCTGCTCAAAAGAGTGCACACACACAAATGTACTCTATTCCACAAAAGTTTTCATCATGGTCAAGCAGTTTCGATCTTGAAGCGACGCACCCTTCCATGTGCATTTGTTGGCATTGACGACGGCCATGACGCACCGACAAAGTCGCGGCATTGATCCGGAGCTGTTCGCGCCTAGCGCTCTGAGTTCCGCTGGCGCCGACAGGTACGTGAAGGCTCCGTCGGCCTCCAGCGGCTTCGACTCGCGCAGCGCCAGCACTTCCTCGTCGTCGCAGAGCGGCTATCGCAATGACTACGACATGTACGCGTCAAGCAACAACCAGGTGTTGCCAGAGCATCAAGGACCTCCGGGTCTCTCGATCGAGCTCGAGCACCTCAGCGGATACACCGGCAAAGGCAAAAGCACGATCCACGCCCACCCGACCGACCCGGACAGCTACATCACCTGGTGCGAATGAATTTTAAGCTTACCTGCAACAGGATAATGGTAGGGACTAACTGTGGGTTGGTGCTGCACAGTATGGGCTCGGCTGTGGTGATCGGCAAGATCCACGACTCGCAGAGTCAGGAGCTGCTGTGCGCGCACGAGGAGGAGATCAACGTGCTGAGCATGTCGAACACGGGGGCGTTGCTCGCATCCGCGCAAATTCCTCCGCACTCCGGTCGAACTGACCGAGGCGGAGCGTTTATTGTTGTCTGGGATCTGGCATCGGGTAGGGAGCGCTACCGCCTCGAAGGCTTCTTCCGCCCCGTGCTGCAAATGGCGTTCTCCCCGGACGATCACTTCCTCGCTGCTTCTTCTGAAGATTGCCGTCTCATTCTCTGGGATATGCGGGTACGTGTTCGTCCGAGTACGTGTTGAGCTTGTTAGTGGTGGTAACAGTGATCACATTTGCTCCATGACAGACATCGGAGGTGGTGCTGACCAAAGCCTTTCCGACCCCCGTCACGATCCTCAACTGGGGTAGGATGGATGAAAAGAGCCGACGTCCAAAGTACTCGCTCTGCTTTGCCCACTCCAGCCAGCTCCTGTTCGGCGAGCTCGCCTACGACATTGCTGGCATGCAGTACCGACTCGAGGTACGGACCTTCTCGATGCCCAACGTAGGAATCACGCGCAGTTATATCTGCGCCACGATCACCCAGACGCGTACCGACGTGTTGGCTGGTACACCTGCCGGAGAACTCGTCGTTTTCAATACGGAATCGCTGGTGTACCGCAACGCAGTGCCGGTCGTGAGGAATGGCGTACACAGCGTTGCTGCATGTGGAGATACCGGGTACGTGTACGTGGGCGCTGGTGACGGCGTTCTCAAGAAACTAGTGGGGCGCGACTCGGACTGGAACCTCGTGGGTCAAGTTCAACTTGTCGGGGGTATCACCAGCCTATCGATCAGTCCTGGTGGAGCCCAGCTTTTTGCCGGCACATCTGCAGGTAAAATGTATCACATCGTCGCCACAACTCTCATGACTTCCGAGCTGGCGAGCAGTCATTTGGGGGCCGTCACGGGCTGTGCTTTCGGTAATTCGTGCGAAGAGTTTGCCACCATATCCATCGACGGCAGCTTACGCGTATGGGATCTGTCCACTTACCACCTCAAGTGCATGGCAACTGAGACCGTGGCGGGGCTTTGCATCACCATCACTAAGACGCCGACTGCATCCAGTCAATCGGCACTAGTGATCTCCGGTTGGGCCGATGGCTGGCTCAGGGCATACGATGCTCGTACTGCGCAGCCGAAGTGGCATATCGCGACGGCGCATCGTGGAGAGGTGAATGCAGTGGCTTGCAGCGCTCAGTACGTGGTGAGTGGCGCTAGTGACGGTGGGGTGAGCATTTGGTCGTTTGCTACGCGCGAGTTGGTCCTCCAGTTCCATGAACACAAGCGGGCGGTCACAGGGGTCCTGGTCGACATCAAGTTGCCTCATCGGGTGCATTCCTGCGGAGTGGACAAAGCTCTGTTCATTTACGACCTGAAGGGGGCTCGACGGATTGTGGCCCAACAAGTTCGCGAAGGCTCCTTCCACGGGATCACCCAGAGACTAGACAGCGAGACGGAGATCGTGACGGCGGGTGCCGATGGCAGACTTCTCTTCTGGGATTGCGATGAACCGGAGCCGGTCCAGCAGATCATCGACCCCAGTCGTCTCAAAGTTTCATGTGCGGTCGTCTCGCCCTCAGGTCGGTTCTTGGCGACATGCGGCGAAGACTGCGAAGTGAAGCTCTTCGATATCGGTTCTTCTTCGCTGCTTGCGTCGGCACGCGGACACTCGAACACTGTCAATTCGATAGCTTGGAGTCCCGATGAGCGACAACTAGTGTCCGTCGGCGCGGACTCGTGCATTTGTGTCTGGAACTTCTATCTAGAGTGAGGCGGAATGAAGGCGTAGATGACCAGCATACGACTTCTTGAACAACGAAACTCTATTGCTGTTTTACGCGCAGTGCATCAATCGCCTCAGTCATCGGCCTCGAATTCTTTGGGTGGGGCTTTCCGAAGGTTCCCGGTGAGACGGTCACGCGTAGCAGAGTCCACTTCAACGTAGCGTAGGAACTGGATACCGAACGAGGCTTCGCCCTGGGTCTTGGAGCGCAGCAGCGTCGCGTAGCCGACCATGTGTGCCAGTGGCACGTGCGCGTGCACAATCGAGCGGCCCTGGTTGACAGTAGAGTCGCCTCCTTCACCACCTGAGGCAGACCCAACCTCCTGGATATGTGCACGTCGTTGCGAGCTCAAGTCCGCAAGAACGTCGCCCACGCAGCGATCGGGGGAGCGGACCTCCAGCTTCATCATCGGCTCCAGAATCGCAGGTTCAGCTTCCTTGAGAGCTTGCTTCAGCGCTAGAGCAGCCGCTGCTCGGAAGGAAGCCGCGCTTGAGTCGGAGTCCCATTCGCAATCAGCTTCGTCCACCGTGACCTTCACGTACGCAACACGGTTCGGCGTCAAGACACCGCGGCTAAGTCCAGCCTTCAGACCCTCCTCGATAGCAAGAGCGAACGCGTGCGGCATCTTCTTCGCGCCCTGGTTCTTCCAGTGCACCACGTTGCTATTGCTTTCATCCTCCCCGTCCTCCTCCTCGTCCTCCTCCTCGTCATCTCCTTGGCTGTCGTCTTGGTGCTCAAGCAGCGGATCCACGTGCACTGTAAGCTTCGCGAAGTGGCGGTCAGTGCCCAGCATGACATCGTGCGTGTACGGCAGCTCAACTGAGTTCGTAATGCTCTCCAGGTACGCAACACGCATCGCACCAACGGAGGGCTCAAGCTTGTACTCGGTGCGCAGCCGCTCCTTGATGATGTCCAAGTGGAGCTCGCCCATACCAGACATAAGCGTTTGAGCCGTCTCGTCGTCCACAGTAACCACGAAGCTGGGGTCCTCGCGTTGCAGGTTTTCCAGTGCTGTATCGAGATCTTTCTGCTTCGCAGACGACTCGGCCTCGATGGAGCACGTGAACACAGGCTTGGGGATCTGCACTCCAGGCAGGACGAACTGGTGGGCCGCATTCTTAGCACTCACGAGCGTGTCGCCCGTAAAAGTGTGCTTCAGTCCCACAGCAGCGCCGATGTGACCAGCCGAGATGCTTTCCACGGCTTCCTGGTCGTCAGCAGCCACATGCATGAGCCTGGTCAGTCTCTCCTTCGTGCCACCACGAGAAGCGTTCAGCAACTGCGACTTGGCACTCAGCACGCCGGAATACACGCGGAAGAAGACCACCAGGCCGCGTTGGCGGTCATGCTGGACCTTGAATGCAAGTGCACACAGCGGCTCGTCCGAGGACGCCGTCAGCTGCACCAGCTTATTCTCCGCGCCTTGGCCGCGGCCACGAGTCTTTTTGCCGCCGACAACTGTGTGCGCTTCAAACGGAGACAAGTCCAGAGGCGACGGCAAGTAGCTCACCACAGCGTCCAGCAGCGGCTGGACGCCCTTGTTCTTCAGTGCGCTGCCACACAGCGTGACCACAACTTGCGACGCCATGCCACGCTGCACCGTGATCCGTCGCAGCGCCGCCTTCAGCGTTTCATTATCAATCTCCTCTTCCATCAGGAAGAGCTCCCCGAGCTCATCGTCGAAGTTCGACGCGCGTTCAATCAGCGTCTGGCGTCCGTCAACAGCCTTTGCATACAACTCGGCCATCTTGCCGCCCGCCGAGGGCAGCAGCGGCAGTCGCTGGACCTGCTCGCCCTCTTTATCCACCCACTTGACCAGCTGCATGTCCACCAAGTCAAGCAGCCCCTCGAACTCCGCTTCCTCGCCGACCGGCAGCTGCACGCACAGCGTCTGCACTCCGAACCTGGCCTCCATAGACTCACAAGACCTGGCAAAGCTCGCGCCTTCGCGGTCCAGTTTGTTCACGAAGGCGATGCGCGGCACCTGGTACCTGTCCGCCTGCTCCCAGACCGTCTCGGTCTGCGCTTCCACGCCGGCGACACCGTCCAGCACCGCCACGGCGCCGTCCAGCACGCGGACAGCCCTCTCCACTTCAATGGTGAAGTCCACGTGGCCCGGCGTGTCGATGAGGTTGATGTGGTGCTCGCGCCACGGGAAGCTGATGGCAGCGGCGCCGATCGTGATGCCGCGCTCGCGCTCCTGGGGCATAAAGTCCATGGTGGCGTCTCCGTCGTGCACCTCGCCCATCCGGCGGATGGCTCCGGCGTAGAACAGCATGCGTTCCGTTGTGGTGGTCTTGCCGGCGTCGATGTGCGCCAGGATGCCGATGTTGCGGATGGCGGCGACGCTCGCGGCGTCCCCCTGGTCGCAATTCGGGGCGGTGATTGACACCGAGGAGCTCCATCGACGCGCCTCCTGTCGGCGGAGAAGAGTAGACCCGGAGAACGGTGCGGTGGCCCCTCGGGACGACGCCAGCAGCGCGGACGCGCCGCGCGACCGGGTCCGCACAAGTCTGCCCAGCATTTCGAAGCGTGTGGCTGTGAAATTGAGCAATTAACAATTATTTCTTTTGATTCAAATTGTATGGGGTGAATTAACTATTGTAGTGAATTCAAAAATAAGAATATACCTTGATGTTTGTATATAAGCAGCGAATTAGAAATGATTGTAGTGTGGCAAAATTAATGGCTACATGTACTTTTATTGATGTTGAAGTGGTACGTTGGCGACTGCGATCGTCGTCGAGTTCATTGGTATGGCTCGCCGGTGGACGAGCGCATGGCTGTGTAGGCAATAGTGATCTATCTGCATTGACTCGCAGTTCACTGGTAGCGAGGCAGCGTGTCCACGGGTGCAAAAGAGCACGATCCGGGCGTGTAGCTCTTGATGTGCGTGGCCATCTGCGCCGTCGCGAAGCACGGGCAGCAAGTGGCGGACGTGCAGTCGTTGGCGTCGGAGCCTGGGATCATGAACTGAGTGCGGATGCGTCTGCGGAGCACCCACAAGGCAGTGGCCAACGTCGCGTGGGTCAGCACTGCAACGGTCACGAGCAGACCGTTGATCGCCGGACGGGACTCGACCACGCGGTGCGCGTAGAAGTAGTGGAAGGTCTCGTCGTGTCCGAGCATCGCCACGGAGACGGACTGCTGGAGTGTGAGCATCACCACGAGCAGCTCCAAGGAGCACAAGAGCGCGAAGAACAGCAGCGCCGTGTTGAACGGCGCCATGGCCAGTCGACTGGTGATTTGGGCGAGCGACACACACGGGCACAGCGTTGCCATGAACGCGTTCGGGACGAGGTGGTCGAAGCTCTCGAAGAGACTCGTGCTCCAATATCCAGTCGCGATGCCGAGCACGATGTCGTCGTCGATGCGCTTGTAGGCGCTGGGGCCATCGCCCTCGGGCGTGCAGGGGACAAGCACTTCAGGAACTAACGTGTCGTCCAGCTGGATGGCGTATGGAGCGCGAGGGGTGTCCTTCGGAGTCACGACGGCAAGTGGCTCGGACATTGTGACGATGGAGAAGGAAGTGGGAAGAGCTAGCAAATACGAAAATGGTGTTGGGTCGGTCCGACGGATCTGCTGAGACTTGGGTCTTCCCATGTGCGGGACCGCGATGATGCGTCGCTTTGGTGTCCGATGCTGCAGCATCTCATGCGTGAACGTGGTAGTGAACTACATGTATTCCACGATCCGTGAAGCCCAGTTTCCGTCCAGTTTCCTGCGATGAAACGTGTAGGCACGACTTGGTCCAGTATCGGCATGCAATTGATGCAAACCATACCGTCAGTTTCAATAGTCCTAGCAGCAGAGTTCTCCTCGCACATAGAGAAGTGCCAAGTATACATGCGCTCGATCGTTCCTGGGAATGCGTGCTAATGCGTCAGTGTCCCAGTCGCAGGATGCATCAGCAACCGAAAGTCTTTTGGGTTGAGCAAACGTGTAAGGTATCCGACCAGTCGTCCGCAGATTCTTCAAAGGATGACTTTAGAATTTTATAGCTCGGCAACCACAGATCGCCAGACGAAAAGCAGCACACCCCCATCAAGCTGGGAATCTCAGCTGTGATGTCGATTTTTTATACGCGCAACAGAGTCGTTTATGGGCACCAAAATGCGAGCCGGACGCTCCGTACCATTTTAGGGTGGCAACCAGTTGTCCGCAGATCCGGCAAAACATATAGGAATTTGTATAGACTGCTCTCCCTCAAGATCGTTTCGGCTGTTTGGCACTAACCAGCTGAACAATGGCACTGGAGCCAATAGCGGTGTCGCAGGGCTACTGATTGGTAGGGAAGCTTCTTGCAGAGGAGATGGCAGCTTCCCTGCACTACCTAATGCACATCACAACCTGACATCACGCCAAAACCGTTGATGCGGTTCTCACCACCTAGCAATTTCCCTCCATCATGGCAAAGCACAAGTCATACACACCGAAGCAACTCGACGACGCCGTAGCCTGCGTGTTAGCCGGACAGAAAATACCAGCAGCGGCTACTGAACATGACATTCCATATCGGACACTATTCGACCATGTCAAACTTGCCGAAGCCGGTGAGAGAAAAGCGCCGGCACGACCGGGACCGCGCCCATTGCTACCAGAAGAGGCTGAGGCCAACATCTTTGAATGGCTTATTGCTCGTCAACAAGTCGGTCATCCAGTCGACCGCAGCCAAATTATTCGCCGGGCTAGTGAAATAGCATCGCTAATGTACGATAAAGTGCTCTCTGATGGCTGGTACACGCGTTTTATGGATCGACATCCAGCCCTCTCTGTGAGAGTGGCTCAAACAATTAACAAGGCCCGGAACAATGTTGATGAAGCTCAAGTAGATGCGCTATTTCAGACTCTAGAAAAATTACTGACAAGCAAACAACTGGATGCGACTCGAATTTTTAACGTTGACGAAACTGCATTTCAGTCTCGCAACAAAAGTTCTTCTGTGGTGGCAGTGCGGGGATCGACTAATGTGTGGAAAACGGAAGTAACGACTGGGTTTCACATGTCGGTTGTCGCTTGCGGTAGTGCCTCTGGCTTGGTGGTTCCTCCAACATTCATATTTCCCGACAAGTCTGTCGATGTCACGATTTTAGAGAAGGACACTTCGGGTGCCCGAGTAACAACGACAGATTCTGGATTTATGAATAAGTGGTTATTTATTCGTTGGTTGAAGTTTTTTTCTGAGGTGGTGCCTGCTTCAATTCAACGACCGGTAGTTCTTATCCTGGATGGATGCAGCTCGCATATATCTACCGAAGTCATTGATATGGCTGCTGAACTAGAAATTCTCCCGGTGTGTCTTTCCGCGAACGCAACTTATCTCTTTCAGCCGTTGGATGTGGCAGTATTTGGGGCATTCAAGACTAAATTGAGAAAAGCCATCGAAAATTTTATCGACGACGATGACAATTATTCAATTGATAAGAAGACTGCGGTGGAAATTGCTAGTTTCGCATGGAATCACTGCAACTTTTCAAAGAACATTATTGCAGGATTCAAAGGTTGCGGTCTCTTTCCGCTGTCATACGAAAAAATGAAGGAGTGTCTTGCTGAGTTTAAGAGGAACGGTTTGCCAAAGGATGTAGTGCAGCCAACTTGGTTGCAAGTGAAGAGCGTCGTGCAAGATTCAATCCTGGTTCTACCCCCTCCTCGACGGCAGCCAAAGCGACGCAAAAGGGTTTCACCGGGTGGACGTCTTCTGGATCGTCAATATCTTGACGAGGTAGCTGCTGCTGAGGCTGCCAAGAAGGCAGAGAAAAAACAAACCAATAAACGACAAAGAGCACAACCGACTCAAGCTCGCCTGTCAAAGTGCAAAAAGAGAGCGTCAACAGTGGAATGTAGTACTCGCGAAAGAGATGTTGCCGGAGCCGCTGCCACTACTGCAACATGAACCGCCGTATCTGCGAGCTCGTGCCCCGCCGCAGATACGAGTTCTAGAGTAGCTCCGTATATCGTCGAAGAGGCGCTTGTGTAACATTCATCTTTTAATAAACTCTACTTTTTAATGCTATCTCCGACAATAAGCACCCCAGAGGTGCAATACTTCCCTAGCCCCCGCACTTATACGAAACACGGAGGTAATATGACCTTCATACAAACTCTAAGATAACTAGATCTGCGGACAACTGGTTGCCACCCCAAAATGGTGCGGGACGTCCGGCTTGCGTTTTAGTGCCCATAAACGACTCTGTTGCGCGTATAAAAAATCGACATTACAGCTGAGATTCCCAGCTTGATGGGGGTGTGCTGCTTTTCGTCTGGCGATCTGTGGTTGCCGAGCTATAAAATTCTAAAGTCATCCTTTGAAGAATCTGCGGACGACTGGTCGGATACCTTACATGTACTTCGCTTATGTTCGATCTCCTTTCTAGGATTTTGAACGAGTCGGTAGACGAGTCCTACGAAGTCTGGCAGGGGTTGTTGGTGTGGCCGACACCCACGCCGTACAGAGTGGGAAAACCCGTGCCACGGGTGCGATGACGGATCAGCCGTTGTCGTTCAAATCCGTCTGTGCTGCTGAATACGCGGATGCACGACCCACAGCGAGCTCTTTGATCTTGCCAAACGTACCATCAATTCGTAGCCATCTGAGCGCGACGTTGACATACTGGAGCGCCATTCCTTGGTCAAATTTGGCGGTGAAGCCACCGATAGTGCAGACTAGACAATAGCCGCCATCTCCGGGCCCCGAAAAACCTGCATCAACTCGTCTGTCCGCGTCTCGGCGTCTGCAGAGCTGTACGCGCTAATACATGTCGCTCGATCAATCGCCACAGCAGAGCCACTAGCACCTTCTTCCTTGACCATAGCATCGTCTCGAGCCATCCGACTGGCGGAGGGGTAGACTTTAACTAGAAAACCTTGTCGTTCTAATTCCACACGAGCTTTTTGTCAGTCGACGTGGCACCAATGAGACCGCGTCAAACAAAAAGACGCTACGCCACCATTTGGTTTTTCCGAGAAAAACGCCATCAAAGATTGGCCAGCAAAAATCGTACTTAATTGTGTTTTCTCCCTGGGGGCGTTTTTCGCAAAGTCTAAATTTAGAGCAGGTGTATCGACCAGCATTGTTTCGCCCCTGAAGGATCATGAGCACCGCAGCCCCCATCGAGAGCCGCACTGACACCATAGACCCTCATGGTAACTCGCCCCGCGCAGACGCCGCCATCGCAGCCTCTGCGTAGTCCCCGCTCGCAGCCTCTGCGTCCGACCCAGCAGTTGAGCAGCCATCCAGCGACAGCGTGGTTCTAGCTTCATCTTCGGAGACGACTCACAGTAAGCAAGGAGAATCAATTCCAGCGCCAGTCAACAGCAACTGCAGCACCGTGACCAGACGACTGCTACGCTCCCCGCAAGATACACCTGATGACAGCGCTTGGGATCGACTGTCCGAGGACGAGGCCGACGTGTCCTCCGTCGAGGTTGCCGAGCAGAACCACTGCGCATCAAGCGAAGATTCAAGTTCGGACGAAAGTATTTTTTTGTTAGACGATGACCTTCGAGCGAGAGTCACGGCTTACATCTGATCCGACGCGTGTGATGGCCACTGTCTCCTCGGCAAACAAGCAGATTTAGTGCACTTCATGATGCCAACCGTTCCAATGTGCACTAAGAAAAAGAAGCGGAGCGCAGCAGTATTTCCGATTGATGCTTCGGGGATTTTTCTAAATTTTGAAATTCCGGTCAAAAATATACACCTGGAATTTTGAGATCGCGACATAAACATTAAAATTTGAACAGGAAGGAGACCGAGTCCGCGTACGGGAATAGGCTCAATCGATTCAGAATTAAAAACTAATCTAGGGCAAGCCAGAATATGTTTTTGAAAAAGTTGGTTTTTGAGGGCAATACTTTTTTGGGACGGTCGGTGCTTCGTGAGTTCTCAACTTCTCCTAGATCTGAAGGCACCAGAAGAAAGAAGAGATGCTCCTCTTTTCAATGGTGTGCTTAAATCGCGATTCGTACTTAGGTTCGGAAGCATACTTTCGTTTGACGCGGTCTCCAATGGTGTCGCCCTGTGTGGGGGCTGGAGCGCAGCGAATTGGAGACATCGATCGGCGTGTTTGGTATGAAGTTTTAGGCTGTTGCGAGCAGCGGGTCCCTCGAATGTTCCACCACTTTAAGCCAGGAGGACATTCGTGGATTTACTCGACCACCACAAGCTCGAGTGATCGCCCTCTCACCTCTGCGTCTCCGATAAGCGATAACTCATATGCAATCTGAAATCCATAAAAATAATGTCGTTATATTTGTTTGTTGGGCTGCCGTCAAACCGTCTCACTCCTCCCAACCCTGTCCACATCCATGCGAGCTCAATGGAATCGTCTTGTTCAGCTGTGGGAATCTGCGCAAGTCGAGCTTCATGGGAAATACTCGACCGATCGCGTCCTCAAACTTACCCAATACGCGCGTGAGACCAGCTATCTCCGCGCCTTCGCAGTGATTCTGGTGACTCCGTTGCCGTGTTTGGTTGTGACAGTGCTCGCTGACCCTTCTGAAGGCGTCGCGGCCAACAAAATGTTCTTCGTTCGGGACCATCTCATCACGTTCGTGTTGACGTTCATCTGCATCAACCAGTTTCGTGTCAGCCTTCCCATCCTCCCGTACCCCATTTGGAGGGCGTTCTACCACGCTGTTTGGATTTCCGGACTGTGTGCGGGGGTTCTCTACGGTTTATCCAGGAGCTTTGGCTTTCCTTTTCCATTCTCGCTGATGGTTGTGACGCCTCCATGGGTCACGTTGATCTCGATTTCGTTGGCGTTCGAATGGGTGAAGAAAATCCGCGAGACTCCGGGAGCTCAGAACGTGGTGATCAACGTGCTCAAGGTGTGGATGTGCCAAGTGGTGCTGGAATTCATCTATCTGCCGTACTACTACATCTTCACAACATTATCCGACAGGGCTCAGACAGCCTTCGCCTTGTTTCTGCCTGTGATTAAGCTGGCGATGAGGAACGTTTTCGCTCGGACTGTTGTTCATCTGAGTGACGAAATGCCTGAAGTCATCGTTTTTAACGTGGAGGTCTTCAACGCACTGTTCGTATCCTGCTGCATGCAGAATTCCCCCTCCTTCTGGACGACTTTGGAGCTCATGCTTATTGACATCGGGATGATCATTTTGTCTGTGCGTGACATGGAAAAGATTCGCATCGGCTTGAAGGACTTGGAGCAACGTATCGATGAGAGAAAATTGGGTTCGGATTGCAACTCAATCGGCAACGCAAGTGTGGGAAATCAAGCGTCGAGTACATTGGAAAGGACCAAAATACTTCTAGAGCAGGGAATGAAATCTCGGGCTAAGACCAGCTCTCTGGAGCTCGTCCGTGTTGCATCACACGAGGAACCAGCTACAGGGTTAACGAGGCCCCGAAAAAAAGTGGGGGTTATGTCTCTCGTGACCAAAGTCAGAAATGCCCATCCTACAGCGAAGCATACTGCTATTCGTGTTCACCCGGCAGCAGAATCGTCTTCTAAGAGCATCACGGCGGTTAATGTTACTGGAGCAGCGGAAACTGCCATGAAAAATGTGTCTGTGAACGTGAGATACACGCGCAAAGTCCAGCGACTGCTGTATCTGGCCGAATTTCTACTGCTTCTCAACTACGTGGAGATAGTCATTCCTCTCGTCTTTTGTACGTGACACAGATACCAAGATTTGAGTCGTGTAAGGGGCTAACATCTCGCTTTTGTATGTCAACGTATCTACAGCGATGTACATGGTTGCTACATACGAATTGCCCAATCGAGAATACTACGCTCAGCTCCATGGAATGACCCACAGAGAGCTGATGCAAACGTTGGAGAACGTCATGTTTTACTGCTCGCTACAGATAGGCTCGTTGCTACTGCTGGTCTTCATTTTACACAAACAGTTGGGGCTGTCTCCGATACATCAATTGGCATTTGTGTTGGAGAAGCAGTGGGATGGAATTCAAATTCGACTCGTATTCTGGGTGTTTTACAATGTACAGGCATCACTACAACACTACGGTCCGTCAACCAGCTACCGACCGCCTAAGGTGTAACTATTCTAACATACTCTTTTTGTGCTTATAGGCTACGACTACACCTTTGGCTGGACCATGCGATGTCTAGTGGAAGTGGATCCATGTAATCAAAAGTCTTAGGACTGCCAAATTAAAATAAATTACGTAGCCTAGTGAAATTTATCCTTGAAATCCGTTGGGAATAATAAGTCAGGACTCACTCCCTTGATGTAACGTTAAGAAGTGTGTCTGGTTCGTTGATCGTCGTGATCCCACCATATTTTTGGACACTTGAGCATTTACCTGTTCACTTCCCATGGCATCAAGACTAGACACCCTCACCAAAGTCTGGGAGTGCACCCAAGCGGGTCTCAACGGCAGATACTCGTCCGACCGAGCGCTATCGCTGGCTTCATACGTAAAAGAAGTTCGACTTTTCCGCGCACTTGTCGTTTTGCTGGCAACCCCACTACCGTGTTTAGTGGCGACAATCCTCGTCGACGTTGTGAAGCTGGACGATCCATCGCAAGGTCTTCAAGGGAATACGACTTTCATCGCGCGTGAATATGCCACCTATTGGCTGATGAGTTTTCTGGGCGCGCAACAATTCCGAACCAGTGTGCCGATACTCCCGTACCCGATGAAGTTTGTGATACTCAACACGTTTGTTGTGGCAGCAATAAGTATCAGCATTCTCTATGGATTTGGCTCGGTCATTGGCTTTCCTGTACCGTTCACAATAATTGTGGGGTGCCCTGCATGGGTTACGTCTCTTTCGGCTTCACTTGCCCTCGTGTGGATGAAGAAAATTCGAGAGACACCCGAAGCGTGGTCGATGGTGATGAACGTTTTCAAGCAGTGGATGTGCCAGGTGGGGCTGGTGATCGTGTATCCTCTCTACTTTTACGTGTTCACGACTCTATCGCACATTGGTCAGATAATGTTCGCGCTTCTTCTCCCAGTGATCAAGATTTTAGCTCGGAGCGCCCTCACACACACAATGGTGCACGTGCGGGACGACATGCCCGAGGTTGTGATCTTCAACGCCGAAGTTTTCAACGCCTTGTTCGTATCGTACTGCATGCAGAATTCCCCTTCAATATGGACGGCGCTCGAGCTCATGGCCGTGGATGTTATTCAGCTGATGTTGACTCTGCGGAAAATCAAGAGCGCTCGCCACAAATTGGACGCCTTATCACGCCAAGTCGAGCAAGAAAGTAGCTGGGGAACTCGCCTTCTCTCCTGCCAACACATCAGCAAGACAGACCAGGTATCAACTCCATTGGAGCGCGCGCAGCTATTGCTGAGTATGTCTCACGTGGTTGAAGCTCAAACTACAACAGTTTCCCCCTTGATGCAAATGACGAGCGTCCTGGTGGAAAGTGACAAGTCCGAGGGACAGAAAACAAAGGAATCTTCGCATCGTGTATCCCCCATGAAGGAACCTCGTGGCAGTTTTGCCGTAAAGACTCAATCTTCTCGAGTCACGAAGCGTCTACTTGCCTGGCCAAAGCGGAAAAATAGTGTTGTGCCAAGTCAAGTCATTTCCTTACCGCAGCTTCCGGCTACGATGCAGTACACGATGGAAGTTCGGCGGCTGCTGTACACGAGCGAGTTCGTCCTACTGCGCAACTATGTCGAAGTTATCATCCCGCTAGTCTTTTGTACGTACAGAACTCAACTATTCCGTGTCTGCCGTTGCTACTGTGTAACAACTCTTGTGTGTTGCAGCAATCTACTTGGCGATCATGTACCAGCTCCCGAATCGCAAGTACTACGCACAATTGGCCGACATTGACGAAGGCCAACTGCTGCAAACATTGCACAACGTGTTGCTGTACTGTGTGCTTCAGTTCACCTCGCTGTTGGCCGTGATGCTCATGCTTCATACTGAGCTCGGACTCTCACCCATCCGCCAACTAGCTTTTGTTTTGGAGAAACAATTCGCTGGGGCGCAAATCAAGCTCGTGTTCTGGGTCTTTTACAATGTCCAGGCCTCGCTTCAACACTATGGTAAGTATTCATTTATACCATACATTCCGAGCTTTATTTTTAATGTGCCCCACCTCACACAGTTTTTATTCTCTATCTACCACTACGATGTAGGCTTTGATTACTCCTTTCAGTTCGCATGGCTGCACCAAGACGACCCTGCATAGTCGTTTACTGCTGCATCAGTCGTGTATTTTCACATCTGAGGTTTACTTCTATTGACAGTTTTAAGACAACGACGTCTATCTCGAGCTTGCTTTCAGGGTTGGGCTTTACCATAGCGAGCGCTACGTTACACGACAATATCCATACACATCAATAGTCAGGCAGAGATAAACAGCATTAACACAGCATCCGTGAACTTACATATCCAGTTTGAGCCGCCTTGGATGGCCGGAGAACGCTGCACAGAAACCGAATTCACAGTGCAGGACACACGACCAGTAGCGCCGTGCTATAGAGACTCTTTAACCCACTTGCTCCAGGCGTTGTGGCTTGCTTTCTACTTCTGCACCACGCACACACAGATAAATGAGGTCATATCACAAGATATTAGGCCTTCGACGCGCACATATACAGACTCGCATTCTTCCACCTCCTACCAAGCTGGATGCGACTATGCGACGCGTGGGCCTTGCTCGAGGATGCCGGATGCGGCCGGAGGGGGATGCTTGAGGACAGCAGAGATTGGAGTGCGCAGGCTAGCTCCACAACCCGCAGTTAAGGACTTCTCTTCCGTCGTATCAGCGTCACCTCCGTGTTCGCCGTGCCATGGCAAATGAGCAGCCAGTGGTTCTGTTACCTTTAAAAACATATATCACTTTTCCCGCTGACGGGCCAATTTATTCTAACCCTGTTTCATTTGAATAGCTATTCTAGTCGGCGCTATTCCAGACTTATTCTCAAATGAAACAGCCCCTTATTGGAATAGCTCCTTCTGGAATATTAGAATAGCTTCAT
Source organism: Phytophthora fragariae (assembly GCA_009729435.1). Classification (NCBI taxonomy): domain Eukaryota; phylum Oomycota; class Peronosporomycetes; order Peronosporales; family Peronosporaceae; genus Phytophthora; species Phytophthora fragariae. The sequence continues at coordinate 852,091 of QQOI01000027.1, forward strand.
CATCACTCAACATCGTCACAATTGCTCAAACTCCGGCAAGCAAGAAAGCGAGCAATAATTGAGGATGCCAAGTCCGCAGCAGAGGTTCATCAAGGCATGGGAGCGCTCCCAAGTGGAACTTCAGGGCAGCTACTCCACCGACCGAGTTCTAGCGCTGGCTCAGTACACGCGTGAGAAGAGCTGGGCTCACGTCATCGTGGTGTTGTTGATCACCCCGCTGCCGTGTCTGGTCATTACGGTGATCAGTGACGTTCTTCCTCTGAACGATCCCTCTCTAGGTATCAAGGCCAACAAGATGTTCCAGGTTCGGAATTACTACAGCTACGTGGTCATGACTTTTCTCGCGGTGCAGCAGTTCCGTACGAGTGTCCGAGCGCTCCCGTACCCGAATTTACGGGCTGCTAGGAATACGGTCGTCGTTGCTGCTCTCATGGCTGCGGTTTTGTATGGATTCGCGATGTGGATCGGCTTTCCCGTCCCATTCTCCATCGTCACGGTGATGCCCGTGTGGATTGTGATTCTGTCGGTGGCCATGGCCATCGAGTGGCTCCGACCTATTCAGCAGAACCCGGGGACGGGGACCATGGTCTTCAACACCATCAAGGTCTGGCTGTGCGAGGTGCTGCTGGTCGTCATCTACCCGCTGTACTTTTACGTGTTCACGACGCTGTCCAAGACCGGTCAAATGTTCTTCGCGTCGCTGCTGCCGGTGATCAAGTTGATCATGCGGAACATCTTCGCGCTGACGGTGGTGCATCTGAGCGACGAGATGCCGGAGGTGGTCGTGTTCAACTCGGAGGTCTTCAACGCGTTGTTCGTGTCGTACTGCATGCAAAACTCTCCGTCGTTTGGCACTGCACTGATGGTGACGGCTGCACTCTTGACGCAGTTGGCGATGTCGCTCCGAGACGTGAACAAAGCCGTTCATCATATGGATAAAATCGGCCGGCGGCTCGTGCACGAAGAGATTTACAGCAATCCCGATCAGGGAGTTCCGAAGTCGAGTAGCGGTGTACATGTTGCAACGTGTTTGGAGAGAGCGGAGATGATGCTACTAGATCAACAAGAAGCTATGCAAGTACACGGAGCCAAGTCTATAACCGGTCCGTCAGCGGCCCAAAATGTGCAGGGAACTGAAGCAAAGGATTCCAACAATAAGGCATACGACCCCGATTTCAACTTTGAACATCCCACTCAGGGAGGTGGAGCCCGTGTCCACCCAGCGTTAGAACGCCCAGCGAGAGGAAGTGACTCCAAGGAGATCACTGCTACCTCCCTTCAGTATGTTTTAGAGGTGCGACGACTTCTCTACCTGACGGAGTTCCTCGTCCTGATCAACTACGTCGGCGTCTTTATCCCCCTCATCTTTTGTAAGTGCTGTATTTTTCGAGTTGTTGTTATCGCTTTTTACTATTAATTCTTACTTACAAGTTGTTGTCGTGTAGCAATCTATATGGACGCCATGTACAGACTGCCCAACCGACTTTACTACGCTCAACTGGCGGATTTGACCCTGGAAGACCTCAACCAAGCGTTGAACAACGTCATGTTCAACTGCTCTCTCAAACTCATTTCACTGCTTCTGCTCTGCGCCGTCCTGCAGTACCGACTTCGGTTCTCTGCCATCCGCCAACTCGCCTTCGTCCTGGAGCGGCAGTGGCCCGGCGTGCAGACCAAGATCTGCTTCTGGGTCTTCTACAATGTACAGGCCTCATTGAAACATCACGGTACGACAACCGGTTGTGGTCGTTCCTTAGTTTTAAGCACCTAACGTGTATGGTGGAATCTAGGCTACGACTACACGTTCAAGTTTGCGTGGTTGACCGAAGATTCGGCTTCCATTGCAAGCAACTCGACCGGCGCATAGGATTCAAACGCCACACGTTTCTTGTGGCCGATAGACACGAATGTACCTCGGATAGTGTGAACAAAAGCCTGGAATGTTGCAATGCTCGACACGAGTACACCTGATTGATTACACGTACATCGCACAACGCCCCACCAGCGTTGTAATTCTCCAATCCTCCTCGCCGAGCACAAGTGCCAACTACAACCGACCAACAATGGCCAAGTTCGCCTTCTTTGCAGCCATCCTTCTCGTCGTCGGTACAATCCAGTTGACCCAGGCTGAAGAAGCCCCCCAAGATTTTGCTCCGTTGGACCCACTGACGGCAGTGGTTTCGTGAACATCACGTTGGAGGAGAGATGCTGCCTCTGAGATCGTGCCGAATAGCTGTGATGTAGTAGAAGGTGTCTTCTAGACTCTTCTTTCTCTTGGAACGTGACAAGCGTCAAATTACCCCAACAGTTGAAAAAATTCTCTGAAAAATTCTCTGGTCAATCTTAGATTGGGGTGGCAGTTTTGCCCAATTACTATGTTTATCCCCATTTCCTTTTTTACCTTTATCTATTTAGTACCCATTCTAGTTCGATTAGATTAATTTTGAATATTCAGAAATAGTCAGTGTTCATTCACTAGGGCGTGTGCGACTTAGACTGGGAATACCAGTTTACCTAGTATAAGAGCATATTCACCAATAGGGCTATCCAGGGGTTAAAGCCAAATTTGGCTGAGAAAAATAGCTTTTGCGGCTCCACCAACGCGGCTATCCTACCGATAAAAATAGCGGAGGACCTCCCGATGCCAAATCCCAGGCAAAATTTAGCTTCGCGAATAGCCTTGGGTAAATCACTTGAAGCACGAAAATACCCGTGTTGATAATTGAACACTTGCTTCTCTGCTAAGCTATATCTGGCTTTGGCTTTTCTTTGAAGTTAACCTCGGGATAGAATAGCCGCATTGGTGAATATGCTCTAAGCAGCGCTTTTGCATGCGACCTGCGTAATGGTGTCGGGATCTGCTAGTATCATTGGTACTGTACTGCACCGACGCCGTCCATTTCTATCATACTGCTCTGCTACATGCTGCAGCGATGGCGTCCATTTCTATAATGCTACTCTGGTACATGTAGTAGCAGTGCTACTGCCGTCCATTGTATATGCTGCTCTGCTAGTAGCAGTGCTACTACGTCCATTTCTATCATGCTGCTCATGCAGCTCTGCTACCAGTAGTAGCAGTGCTACTGCACCGATCGCGACCATCGCTATCATGCTGCTCTGCTACCGATAGTAGCAGTGCTACCATTTCTGTCATGCTGCTCTGCTACCGGCAGTAGAAGTGCTATTGCACCGAGGCAATTTCATGTGAACGCAGCATTGCTATGCGACGAGCGCTACCAGCCCAGCCCTTTATCTATGGTGGAAAACGCTGCTAATACTCAGCATATTGGTATTCCCAGTCTAAGGCGCGTTCTTAAGTTCCCGGGAGCACTCCCGGGAGCAAAATAAACAGTTTTCATTGGCTTACAGGGTGCGACCAAGGATTTGCTTGGGACGCAAAATTTCCCGCTCCCAAACCATTTTCGCGTCGCCGGGAGCTGGGAGATCAAGCATAGCTACTTCATTTCTTCATGAACTTACGCCTAGTGAGCTACTTGTGATTCCTTTGCGCAAGAGCTATCGGGATATGCATTTTTTTCATCCTAAACCAGTGTAGTTCAGTAGAACGAGAGCTTAAAAAATGCATAGTGAAGCGAAGTAGATTGACAGAGGTGTATAGTTTTTCCTCCCGGGAGCAAAATAGGCAACTTTCATTGGCTTACAGGGTGCGAACAAGGATTTGCTTGGGACGCAAAATTTCCCGCTCCCAAATTTTTTTTGCGTCGCTGGGAGCTGGGAGGTCACAGATAGCTACTTCATTTCTTCATGAACTCACGCCTAGTGAGCTTGTTGTGATTCTTTCGCACCAGAGCTATCTGGATATGCATTCTTTTCATCCTAAACTACTGTTGTTCTGTAGAACGAGAGCTTTAAAAATGCATACCGAAGTGAAGTGGATTGACAGAGGTGTATAGTTTTTTCCTCCCGGGAGATCGGGAGCGGGAACTTAAGAACGCGCCTAAGTCACAGACGCCCAATATGCCGAGTATAAGCAGGGTCGGGCTGGCAGCGCTGGTCGTAAGCTTTTTGCAATGCAGCGCGCATCTGCTGCGCCTGCTCCGCAGCCGCAGCATCTGCGCGCGGTTCATGCAACATTTCTAATGTTGTACGAATGTTAGCCCAGGTTACGCTTACGCAGTACCGTGGAATTAATCCCTTGAGGGATGTCCATCGAGCCTCGATTCGAGGGGGGTGTATTACCACCCACGCTTGGGCAGTGACCACCCTCAAATAGTAGAGTCACCAACCAGACTTATCGGAATGTACTGCCCACTCGTATAATGACCAAGTCCTACCCAGCACCCGTGCACCAGCACCTGTATATTTGGCGTACCCACACAAGGAGATACACTTATATGGAGAAAGTCAATAGATAGACAGTAGCGAAGGCGCCACCTTCACGGGAGCATTTTGAAAACCCTCCAGTTAGTATTTCTCAATCATCATTGGGCTCACCTAGTTGCACGAATAAGCTATAGCGGCGGGATGATGCAAATCACGACGTCGATGCTGCTAAGTGGAGGAATTGTCGACCCTGGCTGCTGCGATGTGTCATATCGGTAGGGTTGCTGGCTCATTCCCGTGCACAACTTCTCCTAATTCGTACGGACATTCTGGCGTATGAGCAAGTGTGCGCCTTGTCGTCCACGGCGGTGATGGTGCGTACCGACACAGTGACAGAGGACTCGAGTAACAATTTGTACACCATCCGTGCCGCCTAGGACGTCTTCGACAGGATTAACCTCGTACATCACCCCGACAATGGGTACCCCGGATATCAGCCTCCGAGGCTATGGACAACACCGTTTCTGCTTATCCGTGCACAGGAATCCGCCAAGTGTACAACCTGTTGTTTCTGTAGGATGGCGATTAAGTCAAATAAAAGCATTGAGTGTAAATTGTGCAAAGTAAATATGCAGCGAAAACATCTTGAGCGGTAGCGCGTATTGTCCGCACTTCAAGCGTGCGTCATGTCGATGGCTGAGAACCTACTAGTTGCGTGAACGCTTTCGGCTTTGCTGGCGAGATTCTACCGCCCTCTTCGTTGGCTTGCGAGAACGCTGCGACCAACGGGATGCACCCGATGCAATCTGTGCTTGACCACCGGCTGCATTCGCGAGTGGGGTGCGCGAGGATTGATCAAGTATACGACATGCCGATGTTGCGCTTGTGTGAGGGCTTGAATCTGGCTGGTTCAGCTGAGGAGTGGTGTGAACAACACGCGGAGCACCATTGTAGTTCCCATTCGTAGCCGAATCATGTCCTGGTTGCGCGATCTGTGAGTTTTGTTCTTCTGACCCAATCGAGTATTGAGTACTTACGGGGCAACACTAGTGTTACATCTTCAGCCTGCACATCCAGTACAGAATCATTACGCACGGCCGGAGCAGCATTTATGTTCTGGATGGTTGGCAATTCTGCGTTTTGTGTGCTTGTTGCAAGTGGATACACGGAGTCCACTGGGGCTTCGTTTGCGGCCGCAGAGTTGAGAGACGGGTCGATTGCACTTATTGCGTTGAAGTTGTCTGAGCGTTCGGTCTGGGGTCTCGGCCTTACAAACTGCCGAACGCCACTGACGCCGGGACAGCGTACACCAGCGAATATGCATGCCGCTATAACGTGAGGGCACATGCCGTTATTGAAGTAGTACAGGCAATGACATGCTTTACTTCGCGTGTCGACGATCCAGCCTCCCTGCGGCATGTTCTCTTGCTGTTTTCGTCTAGCGTTTGCAGACTTGATGGACGACTTCATTGCCTTCAACTCTGTTGCCGTAAGTTCAAGTGGTGATTGCATCACGCGGTACAAATCGGCGGCGACTGTGCCGACCGGAGGCAGGCGGTGGACCGTTAAGCACCGCCGTCTTTGCAATAGACGATGCAACAGGACCAATCGCTTCGACGCAGTACAGAAGTTGGTGAACGACACGTTGCGGTTCAAATATGCTAGGCGTGCCGCGTCCAGGCTTTTAATGAGCTCGTCCGGAGTCGATTCTCCCTCACCGCACTCAATCTTTAAGAGACGACGGTACTGCTCGAGAGGGTTGTTTGTGGCGGCATAGCCCTTTGGCGTCCAGTATGCCTACCAGCGACCAAATCGATGTGTGTTGAGCCATTGTCTAATGATGGGCTGAGTTAGCTTGCGTGCCGCCGAACAAGCAGGAATGGCTTCCCACTTAGAAAGTACGCGTTGCTTTACTGACTCAAATTCCGTTTCCGGAGCGTAGTGCTGATCATACAATTCTTCAAAAATTTCACGAGTCTCTTCTTTGCCGACGTGAAATTGCCGAACGTACTTCCACACGTTCTGTGTCACGTGGAACCAGCACATTAGGACAGTGCAGGTAGGAAGCTCAGTGACACAGGCATTGAATTGTGCCTTGTCAGCATCCGTCATCACGAAACGGGGCGCAAAAACAGCTCCACAAGCTTCTGCGCACAGGCGTTTAATCCAGCGAATACACCAGCCAATATCGATCTTGCGTTTCTGCGACGTACAGAAGTACGCCAAAGGCATGAAGTGACAACTTTGGTCTGAGTACCCAAACGCGAACACCGAGTACCCGTTGATTACCATACTGTGGGTACTATCCACGTGCAGCAATGTTGTGCATTCTTCGCGATTTTGTACAGAAACATAACCACGGACTAGCTGCAAGCATGTCATACCCACGCGGAATGGAAAGGCCTCGGAGCCATCGCCGAGGTGAGAGACCAAAGTCGTGTTGCTCTCTGCGTCCGGCTGTGTGTCACACAATATGATCATGGCCCGTCCAGATAGAGAAGTGACATCTTGCTGCTCATAAAGATGGCCGTCGCAAATCTCAATCATAGGGGCCATTGAATTCTTGGGGTTGCTGCGTCTCCAGTTCTTAACGAAGTCGACTACCTGCTGGCGCTCGGGAACGGGGCCAGCCATGTCGCTTGCTTCTACCATTGCAGATATGGTCGCAAACAACTTGGCTGCGGTCGTCTTAGCGCCTGAGTCAAGTTTCTCCGAGATAAAGGCCTTCATGGCGGGGGTCAGCTTTTTCTCGATCGGGCTAGACGGCCCGTCGTTGTCCATCAAGTGATCACCTTGTGCAAAGACCTCAATAGTACCCGATTTTAAGCACAGCTTGAACCTGTATCGTGCAGGGCACTTTTCAGCGGCGTCATCATCACCCTCGGAGTATCCGTCATCGTCAGGCTGGGTATGACATCGCTTCGACTTGCACTTTGTGCGTCGGGAACGCATCTCGTGTTTTATACAGGCCAGATCGTAGTCTTTGTCGAAAGCATGGTCGATCGTGCAGTTAACTCGGTCGCTCTTCCCAATACTGTGAGCAGGCAGTGAGGCGCTAAAGGTAGGAAAGGCGTCTGGATCAGTCGATCTCCAGATTTTGGTCCACGGTAGACGCCCTGGAGCTTCGCTGTCTCCAGCATCATCAGAGTCGGAGTCGGGCAGATCTTCAGTAGCATCAGTGTCGGAGTCGGGCAGGTCGAGCACTGGAGATGCACCCGAAAAGTTGTCGATTTCGCCAGAGCTTCCCTCCATTGCGTTGTTGCTATCCCACAATGAAAGTGGCAAAACCTTCGGTGCCTTCTCGTATTTTAACACATTCTGCCAAAGGTGCTGATGCTATATTTGGGTAGTGTCAGTCGTTTTTATTTTGGTGGTATACACCGACGGACAGAATACAACAGCCACCAAAGTGACTGCAAGTCTACGTAAAATGGACGAGCATGATAAACGGAGATCTGCATACCCAATATTGTTAACCAATCATATTTCGTTAAAATAGTCGCTAATTCGGAGCCGCACACTCCGTAAAATGCGGGAACCCGCAGAGACGCCTTCAGAGCCTCCGCAGTTCCAGCCTCTGCTGCCGCCGCAGTTCCAGCCTCTGCTGCCGCCGCAGTTCCAGCCTTCGGCGCTCGAGTTGGTGCGCCCGCCCTTCTTCGAGCCCCCTCCGGATGACGCGGCGCAGCAGCACGCAGAGGAGACTGCAATCGCGAGCCTTATAGAAGAGGTATACACGCACCCCAAGCAACGCCGAATGCACTACAGTATGAAGCAAAAACGACATGCACTTCTCGCAACCGAAGGCCTCAGCCAACGTGAAGCTGCGCGGGCGCAAAAAATACCGCGGGGGACAGTATCCGGGTGGCGAAAAGCGAAGGAGGACATTTTTGCATTCAATGGAAGCGAGAAGACGCTTTCTCGAGCGCCAGGACGTCCCGAAAGCATCCCCTTTTCCGAGGACCTCATTACGTTCATGAAGGACGTTCGTCGTGAGAGTCAACCCCTCACTGCAGCCACTATGGCTTCCTACGTTCGCGACGAGCACTCAGAGTGGCTGGAAGGCTACATCTCGGGAAAGAAGGACGCGTTCACGGCGTATCAATCGTTGTTAAGACTGTTGCGCCGCTTTGCATACCGGCACGGTTTCGTGCAGCGGACTCCGCACGTGTTGAAGGTAACATGTACGCATGTACTATAGAAATGTTTGGCAACTGACAATTTTTGGTTGTGCTTTTTTTCTACAGGAAAAACTCCAAGACTTAGAAGCAGTTCAGGCAGAGTTTGCACGTGTTTTTAAGGCCAAGTATAGCGGTTATTGTCCTAGCAAGGTATTTAACTGCGACGAAACTGGCATTTACTTTGACGCGCCACCGGGCAAGATATTGTCGGAAAGAGGTCAATCTGCTGCAATAACCGCCGAGCAGAAGCATTCCGCCAGATTGACTGCCGTTTGCACTGTTCGTGGTGATGGTGTCAAGCTTCCATTGCTCTTTATTGTGCGCGGGGAGCCAAATGGCACCATCGAGAGGGAAAAACTGCCGACTTACCCTGAAGGTACGCTCCTTTGATATTTTTGGTAGCTATGGATAACTGACTGTGCAATATTTAGACCATGTTTATACTGTTCAGAGTAAAGCCTGGATGGATGCGCGTGTGTGGAAGTTCTACTTACGCACCCTTCTGCAGCAACATATCACAAGCCAGTCTCTACTGCTTGTTGATAACTTAGAGTGCCATGTATCTGGCGAATCTGAGGCAATCGTCTCGGAGGAGCTCATGGCGGTGCTCCAGCCGTTGCCGAAGAATTCTACCTCTGTATGCCAGCCATTGGATGTTGGCATCATGGGGCCTTTGAAGGCAAAGCTGAAGGCTTTGTGGTTGACCGAAAACAGTACCGCTACAACTGCAAAAGAAAAACGCATAGCAACGATAAAGCGTGCAATCGCTGCGTGGGAATCCATCGATGCCGACACAGTTACGAAGGCGTTCAACAAGGCGCTTAAAACCAGCTACATGTAATAAATCTACATTTGCCTCTTTGTACATGTAATTCGTGCATACTGTGTAGAGGTTGCAAATCGTTAAAATAAAAAGGATCTTGCTACTTTACAGCTGTTTCAACAAATTAGGGTGGCTGTTGCATTCTGTCCGTCGGTGTACCCCTTTCTTTAATGTGGATAATCCCTAAGGAAAGGGAGGGTCCTTCTGGGGGTGGAGCAAACACGGAAGTGATTATATCACCATTGATACTGTAGGTCCGTCTACACCATTGAAAGCAAATGATGGCACCATTGTATAATACGCCGGATATATATAAATATAACGTCTTTTTCAGTGCGCCAGCGCTGGAGTCTCATTTAAGAATTTACCCTCCAGGACGCAGATCGCGGCTCTTGCGTGGTCACCAGGCCAGATGAACGCCTAGTCGGCCCGAGAGGAAACCAATGCCCCCATTCGTACGTGTATTTGTTGAGGTTTAGACGGCTACCTATTCCTAGACGCGCACAGCTGCATCTTCGCCTACGGAACAGATAGCAACGGGGATACATGTCCGCAGTAGGCCAGGTGCTAGCAAACTTTGTACTACTACTACTGTAGTATGAGAATGTTGTATGATGGCAGGTTAGCGTAAAGCAAAGGATGTTGTGCCGTTGGGCTCGCGTAGATGTGGTAGATGTAGGTAGATATGTACGCATTGGAATGACCTTACAGAATGCAGAGGTTTCCTGGTGTGTGTGTAATTTTTTACGAGTAGTTTTAAATATTAGCTGATGATATTACGCTATACCGCGCGGCGCCTCGCATTCCAGCTAACGGACACTGCCGCAACTCGGATTTGGTTTTCCTTGTTGGGGGGGCGGGGGATGCGACCCTCAGACGGCTTTGTGCAGTCCTGAGTGCTGGCAGCACTTGACGGACTTCCAGTTATGCACGGCGAGCGCTTGGTGACCACACAAATATAACGTTGTGTGGTAGACACAAACACATTCAAACGTTAACATCGATTTATGGGCGTGTATATCATGGGATGGTATCCAAAATGACCACCATTCCTACAGCAACATAAAAATGTTAGTGCAACATACGCGTTCAATGGTGTTGATGGACCTACAGTATCAATGGTGATTTAATCGGTGCCAGCAAACACCGAATAGCGGTGCGAAAGCTCTCCACTCCTGTCCATCCCTCATTCTTCGGTATTCCCAGTATAATTAGTCTATGTGAAGTTCTGCTACATGTAGACTATTTTGTATGAGGTCGCTGAAATTATGCTTACTTACTTACATAGATTAGTCTCACTCAGACTAATTGCTGAAACCACTGCAGCGTTCACGTGAGCATGGCGGCAGCCTCGACACTTGATGCGTCCCGTCACCACTCAAAGCCGTTGCCCAGATATTAATAGCTGCTGCTTGCTACAGCACCCCACTCGCATGTTGCCGTGAAAGCACGGTGCGCCCCAAGCCACCTGCTGCAGTGCGCGCTACGTCATTGTCACTCTCATCACCACTAACCGCACCGAATCAGCCTAGCCACGCTTGACTGCTCGACGACTGTTTGCGCCGCGGTGCAAAACGTGTAAACGCATCAGCTCCGGCGCTTGGTCGTCCCCGTGAATCACGACAATTGCTGTGTTAAGCTTTTCAAACTCGTGTGGCAGGCGTCGTCATTGCGAATACGAGCTCTTCGTTCCTGCTGCACGCAGAACGTCGCGAAGGCAACTTGTGCTCGCCCGGGCGTTGAATTTACAGTACGACAAGACAAAGCCGTGCATATGGACCTCTCCAGCCAATCAGATTTGATCAGTAGGCTGTATATCATATGCTTTTAAGTACTTTATATGAAATTACGTGTGTTTTGTCTGCAGTTCCCTGTGGTAATGGACGGGGATTTCTCGTTATTTTACTATGGGGGATGGCATTCAGTGGTGCCGGATTTCTGCGTCGTTGTCTGTACTGTGATACTTTACAGTACATGAATTTGGCGAGATTTCCCATTTCTGATCAGTCCCGGTCAATTGTACCAAATCCAGGGTACATGTGTTTCCTTCGCACTCATTTTTGGCAGGTCGACAACACTCGTTGACCGCGATGGCCACGCCCACCCGAGTGCTGACGTTCAAGGGCCACCGCGAGTCGGTGAACACGCTGCTGTGCGAGGAAGACGTGCACCCTAATGTTCTGGCGTCTGGCAGCGATGATGGCACCTGCCGTCTCTGGGACGTGCGCACCACGCGAGTGACCAAGTGTCTGAACGTCAAGAAAGCGCTGGGCACGGACGACGAAGACGAGAGCGCCGTCAACTCGCTCGCCTTCGGCAAAGCGACCGCAGGCGCGGAGAGCGCCTACATCTACGTAGCAGCAGGTACCAAGGTGCTGACCTTCGATGTGCGGCAGCCAGCGTTGATCGTGGACTGCGCGGACCGAGAGGTGTTCCAGCAGAACGAGGACGAGATCAACGTGCTGTCGCGACACGCAGGCAAGCACGGCAAGTTCCTGTCGGCGCCGGACGACACGGGGGATATCTGCGTGTACGACCTGGAGAGGCACCGCCTTTTTAAGACGCTGCGCGGCCAGCACACCAACATCTGCAGCGCTGCGCCCTTCCGCCCGAACGCCCCGTGGGACCTTGTGTCAGGCGGAATGGACGGCTTGCTTCTCTTTTGGGACTTCTCCCGTGGTCGAGTGAAGTTTAGTATTGATCTCAACACCGGCGTGAATGGACTCGGTAATAGCGCTACCGCGGATGGGGAAGGCGGTGTTCAGCAAATGTTTAACCCGCCGCTAGTGCATTCGCTGGCGTTTGCGTTGAATGGCAAGTCCTTCGTAGCCGGGCTGGGAGACGCCAGCATCGCAGTTGTTGACTTTGGATCGAAGCAGATCGTGCGTCGGTTGAAGCACCATGGCGCTATGGTCTCCCAGGTACACTTCCCTGCGTTTCGCCCCCAGGATCGACTCATATCTACCGCCAACGACGCGAAGGTGTGCGTGTGGGATTACGAGTCAGCGCTCTCCCTTGATGCACCAAATGTTGGCAATGACGACGACCCTACAGTACCCAACCCGTTCGTAGTGGCTGAATTTGGACTCAAGAGCAGTCCGAACGCTATCACAACCACGATCCAGCAAAACCTGGTTGTCGTGGCCGACGTCTCGAAGGAGGTCGCGGCGTACTCGCTGTTGTAAGATTTCACGATCATAAATTAGACTTGTCAGAGATGCCAAATATTGTTTTTTCTGGTGATGAAGAACAATTACACCAAAGGGGCATAAATCTAGCAATCATGTGCGATTTATTTCTCTTTAGTGTTAAAAATATTTTAATAATTAAAATTGTTCTTGACTGGTTTTTTATATTCACTGTTTTTTTAAAAGAAAATAACAGTGAAAACTACAAATATATATTGACAATCTCTCTATTAGAGAGATTTCTATTAGATTTCTATTTTACATTATGCTTACTTATTGTATAGACCTCGATATTATGAGGTCGAACCTAATAAAATATAGAAGGTAAAGGTGGGGAATGAATTCCCTGGATTTGATGAAATCTGGGGGAAATCACAGAGGAGAGGGCGAAAAAGGGTCACATCGGGTGCGAACTTAGGCTAATGTAAGGGTAAGGAATTGCTCCGAAATCTCTCTAATATCTGCAATTATTGCAATTACTCCAATTATTATCTTAATGCAGTACATTTGCGCCTTAATATAATATGAAGTATATTTTTTGGCATCCTCGGTATTCCTGGATCATCCTGCTTCATGATCCAGGGATACCGAAAATAAATAGCAACAAACGTGTGCCAACAATTCTCACCCTGACAGTGTCGGGAAGGCGTTGATGCGGTTGATGCATATCGTGATCGTTGTTGTAGCCGCTGCACGATTTCGTGGTTGAACGAGAGAGACTCGAAATCGCCGATGAGAGCGATTTGGAGAACAAGATGCGATCGAGGCTGCTCACTTCAGTCGTTTCGTAGACGAAGTCGGTGATTTCGTCGGGCACTGCGAGTATTAGTAGATAGCAAAACCTTGCTGGCCACTTGAGCCCGTCAAGACGTTGCTGCTCTTGTCGAGTAAATTGAAGGACCAACCGTTCATGTCGCCCATGATAATGGCATAATTTCCGCACTGACGAGCACTGTGGACTGCGATTCGCACTCGTAGCGACGGGGGTTGTTCTCCGGATTGGCGAGTATCTGGGTGTCCATCAAACGAGATAGGCTTTGGGAGTCCTGGCACGGTGAGTTCGTGTAAAAGTGCTTCGACACGCCGTTGGTGCTGGAGAAACGACTTGCGCTGCACGATGACCACTTACCCAAACGCATTGTTCTCTTCAGCTTACGCATGCCCAGCCAGAAATGAGGTCACACTAGAAGAGACGGGTATTTCATGCGTGGTCCCCACATTAATCAGCTTCTGTATTTTAGTTTTCAACATTTACGTTGACGCGGCTTGGGCAAGGCGCGCTACTTCTCGCGCCTTCTGTTCGTCAAGCGTAGGGTCAACGCGGATGAGTGCCTCCCATAGTTCCAATTTCTGAGTGCGTCTAGCTGCTAAGAACTGAATCCATGGGCCAAGAGAGAAGAACAAACGCTTGACGTAAGTTAAACTAGCAACAATTTAACCTTTGAAGGCCAACGTACCCGCTCGGTGCCCCGCAAAGAGGTATACTGGAATGACATTCGGTCTTGGACGATCCGTTCAGTCTCGCGTTTTTTCTGCAGAATTTGTTCCTGTAAAGCGAGAAGTTGCTGCTTGTATGTCGATGTCGATGCCGTCATGGGTAGCTGCACAGCATTTAAGCTGTACATTGGCGGCCCGAAAGTTGACGCTACTGGAGGAGGAGGCGGTTGCGCGGCAGGCTCACTTGGAGGCACTCCATCTTTCCGTCTTGGAGTCGTCACAGCAGGTGCAGCAGCGAACAAATTGTGCATACCGTCTGGAACTAGATCAGTTTGGATAGAGGCGTGATTTCCAGTAAATTGAGTGCTTGCGTCCCGCATCTCCACGCGTTTTCCTTCGTCGAGCGTATAAGCTCTTACAATAGTTATGCGTGGATACGTTGACGGGGTGACTTCCTCAAATTCTGCTTCAGGCGGGGATTCTGGTGTTTCTTGCATCGTCGCGCCCTTAGATGTGTCAGGGAGCTTAGAGGTTGGAGTTATACTATCTTTCTTGACATCGCTTGAAGTATCGCGTGCTGTCGACGAATCTTCCTGCCGTACATTTTCATCCTTGGCTGCAATCGATCCAATAGGAGCAGGCGTCACTACTATCGAGTCCTCCACAAATTCTTCTTCATGAACCCCATTTTCGGACTGGAGTGTTTCCCCTACGGTAAATGCAGAGGTGTTGAGGCTTGGTTGGGTGTCAATCTGCACAGTGTCGGTATTCGGTGGTGATACCCATTTTGTTTGCACGGTTGGGGTATCCACACGAGAGGTGTCGAGCACTTCGGAGAAATAAGATTGTCCGTCGTTTTCATCGCTTCTTGAACCGTGCGCTAGTGATGACGACGGATCTTCCTGCCGTACATTAATGATGTTGGCTGCACTCGGGCTAATGGTAGAAGGAGGTTCGGCTACTGCTGAGTCCTCTTCAAAACCTTCCTCGTCGTAAACCCCGCTTTCAGACGCAGCAGACTGGTTCACCCCCGCTGAAGTGAAAGTGAGACTTGGTTGGATGTCAAACTTGTCAATGGCACTTTCATTTTGACTTTGGTCCAGACTCTCCTCTTGGAATGATTCGTCGTAAGCATCGCCACTCTCATGATAATCTGGTTTGGATAGCGTGGCCATGGGTGTTTCTACAGCAGAAAGATGTTCCGATCGTTCATCCGATGCGCTGCTGTCAAAAGATTCAACGCTGTCTCCAAACTGACTTCCGTTGCTGCTGTGTTCGCCATCGCGAGTCGCCATCGCTGGAACGGATGCCGGTACTGACTGAGTAGCATACGAAAGTGATTGACCGCTATTTTGACTGGTCTCTCCATTTACATTTTCGCTTTGATGCATGTTCATGCACATCTCTTGCCTGTCAGATTTCTTTTCATGCACACTATGCCATGCAGAACTCTGGAGCAAAGCGCTATCTTGTTCACTAGTGACCAGCATACTGCTCAATTTTGTAGGAGCTAACTTGCTGCTCGAAGCTGTTTCACCGTCACCAGAAGAAGATTCCCCAGATAAGTCATCATCATCATCTAGCTCCACACGAAGACGGGAGCTGTGGAAACGCTTTTCTTAGACGATAAGAAGCTAAAAATCCAGAATTCAGGGTTTGCTTACCTAGCTGGTGGATTACTCGTTGCTACACTTGAGTATTTGGACAAAAAACTTTTGGCTTTATCCAGTGCGCTCCCCGACGAGGACGGCTCGTTGGCGATCTTGGTTGTTCGGGTGAAGTTCGACTTCGTTCGATCTTGCTGCTCGCGATCACTTTCTTGTTCGTTGTCGTCTTCACTGCTGATGTCACTCATGTTACTGAGATCCCCGCTAGCATCACTGGCATCTTCATCGCTGTCACTGTCGCTGTGACGATTTTTGGTTGATCTGCTCACACCGCTCGGAGCTGCAGGCAACGCGATCTCGAAGTCATAAGGATCGTCGCCCATAGCCGCCAACCCAAGGAACCAGCGTCGGTTCGTTAACTGCTGGAGTTTCGGCAGACAGCGCCAATTATCCTCTTTTCTGATACAGCAGACACCAATTTGGTGCAAATTTGCTCAAGGCTTTTCCTTGCACAAGGCCAGCGAAAAAGCGTCCTCGAGGGGACTCGAACCCCCAATCCCCGCCTTCGGAGGGCGATGCCTTATACAGTAATCTGCTTCCTCAGCGAACACCTGATATATATAAAATATTCGAAGGTATCTATTGCCAAAGGATAATGAAGCCCATAACTTCAGCCACTGTAGTATGTACCTCGAAGAGTGGGACTTCTTCAACACCATGCTTTCTTGGAAACTATAAGGTTTTACCTGTTCGCTGAGGAAGCAGATCACTGTATTTGGCCACGCGGACATGTACATGAGATTCCGGATTGTTTGGAGTAAAGTGAGCTTAAAGAATTGTTTGTAGAAAACTAGCACTATCGTTGCGTCAGCTTTCAAAGGAGCAGAACTCTGCCAGCACATGAACGCCAAACTGCATGAGCTGAAGTATGAACCGTTCATAATTAACGACACGCAACACACCTGGTCACTCACTTGGTCAGATTTATGGTTCATTAAAGCTAACGAGGGACCAGCGCGGCGCGGCCACCACGCGTCTACGAGCAAAAAAGGAATGTACAAGCCACGCCGGCGCAACCGCGCCGCCTCCTCCCCCACAGTAGTCTGCTAGCACACGCCGCTTACAGCGTCACGCCCGGCACAGACGCACCCGGCGCCGGGTGCGATGGCTCGAACGAGTACCCGGGGTCAAACGAGGTGCCCGGCTCGTAGGCCACGGGGCTCATCATCTCCTGGGGGGAGCGCGGCACGCCGGCCACACGCATCGAGTGCTGCGACTGCTCCATCTCTACCTGCTGCTGCAGCGTGAATCGCGGCTCGGCCAGAATGGGCACCGAGTCCTGCCGGTTGCGCGTCTGCGGCGGCGCGGCGCCAGTCACCGAGTCGCTGCGCATCTTGGACGACGACGAGGGGATGGCTGCCGGCGCGGCCGTCGCCGCCGACTCCTTGCGCATGGCCATCACCACCTCCTTCTGGGCGCGCTCCTCGGCCGACACGCCGCCCGCACCCGCGGCGCCGGCGTAGTTGTTAGCGTTCGAGCGCGGGGCTTCGAAGAAGATGTCGCTCTGGCGATCCAGGTCCTGGTCATCGCGCTTGCGGGTGCGCACGTAGAAGGTGATGACAACCAGCGCCAGCACCACCACAGCGGCCACCACGACCGGCACGATCCAGCTGGACGCGCTGGACGTGCTCGAGCTGCCGTTGGCGGCGCTCATCGAGCCGCCGGAGCTGCTAGGCGCCGCCGTGCCGTACACAGACGTCATTGAGGACGAATCCAGCGCTGCGGACGACGTGGTGTCCGTCGATCCCGACGTGGAAGAGGAGGCGACCGTCACTGTCGGCGCCTCCGTCGTGGCCGAAGGGGCAGCCGTCGTAGCAGCAGGCGCCGCCGTGGTGGCCGTCGGCGTCGCCGTCGTGGCTGTCGGTGCCTCGGTGGTGGCAGTCGGAGCCTCCGTCGTGGCCGTCGGCGTCTTAGTCGTCGTAGCAGGCGTCTTAGTGGTCGAAGCGGGTGTCTTAGTGGTGGTGGCAGGCGTGGCCGTCGTTGGCGTCGGCGCCGTCGTGGTCGACACCGAGTCGGACGAGCTGTCGGTGCCGGCCGAAGATGTCGACACGGTCGTCGCCGTCGTGGTCGAGGAGTTGGTGGCGGTGTCCTGCGCCATGACGACCGCCAGCGCGCACAGCGCCAGCAGCAGCAGCGCGCCGAGTCTTCTGACGCCCATGTCTTCCTGTGTGTCTGCTTTGCTTGCCTACCTAATACCCTTCCGTCCTTCCGTCCGCCGTGAGAAGGGGCTGGCTGATACTCCGGCGAAGCGGAGTGAGTGCTTGTGGCGCGAGTGCGGGCGCCTTGACCAGTGCGAAGCAGCGGCCGGAATGAAAGGCGAGGGAGGGCGGCCCAGAGAGTCGGTCGGGTAAAAGCCAAGTGCCCCACTCCCACCGCAACCCCACGACGCAGGCGGGCCAGATGGTGCCGGCGATCGACGAAATGCACATGAAACGCTGCGGCCACTTGCAGGCTGCAAGTTGCAGCACTGCAATCAGGCGGCTCACTGCCAAGTCTCGCCTGTTTCACCAGCTTGCATCGACTGTCTCGGACATGCGGCTCCGGGCGCTCGCTGTTCTTGGCCGCTGGGCACGAAAAACGAGGCGAGGCTGGAGGCCTCCGCTTTTTGCAAAAAGCCCGTTCAAAAAGCCCGATTGGCCGCTTTCAGCGCTGCCAAAACGGGCTTTCTCTCCTACGCAGGGCTTCACAAAGCCTTGTGAGGGTGCTTCAGGGAGGATTTGCCGGCTAGGCTAATCTGTTCCTCCGTGGTGGTAACTTGTTGCGATTACCCTACCCCTATGTTAACAAAGATAGTTTTTCACTGCCGTCTGGCCAAAAGAGATGAAAGGCACAATACCCGTGAAAGTTGACGAATGGGTTGTGTATGACACCCGAAGTTAGTTCAGTTGCGCAACATTAGTTCTAAAGATCGAGGCTCCCCCTCTTTTCAAGAAGAGAAATCTTACGCGAGGAAGCAGACAGACATCATGGTGCGTGGATGGCTTCGTGGACCACCTACGGGTCTGCGCGTCCCATAGTTCGCTGTCATAATGGAGAACTGACTCGTCCTCTTGCTCGTGTCTGTTGTGTCGCCGCCCTGCAGTCCATCCTTTCCTACAACGGAGCGGCGATCATCGCCATGGCGGGCAAAGATTGCGTCGGTATCGCATGGTACGCTCCGCTGGCTGCTTTGCGTGCTGCATTTGGGCGTATCAAATTTTAGAAACCTCGCAGCCTCATGACTAACCTGCTGCTACGCGCGTTGACAGCGACACCAGACTAGGCATGCAGGCGCAGACTGTGGCCATGGACTTCCAGAAGGTGTTCCGCGTGACGGACAAGACGTTCCTGGGCCTGGCGGGTCTCGCCACCGACGTCCAGTCCGTCTCGCAGCTGCTCAAGTTCAAGCTCAACATGTACAAGATGAACGAGGAGCGCGAGATCAAGCCCAAGACGCTGAGCGCGCTGCTGTCATCCATGATGTACGAGAAGCGGTTCGGCCCCTGGTTCGTGGAGCCCGTGATCGCCGGCCTCACAGAAGACAACAAGCCGTTCCTGTCCAGTATGGACTGTCTGGGCTGCGAGATGATGACCAAGGACTTTGTGGTGGCCGGCACCATGGAGGAGGCGCTCTACGGTATGTGCGAGTCCATGTACAAGCCCGACATGGAGGAGGAGGACCTGTTCGAGACGCTCTCGCAGTGTCTGCTGTCGGCTTGCAACCGCGACGCGCTCTCCGGTTGGGGCGCCGTCGTGCACATCATCACACCCAAGGGCATCACGTCGAAGAAGTTGCTGTCGCGCCAGGATTAGGCGTCGACCTTAATGACCATGCCGCTGGCTTCTGGATGCGATGCGGCGCACACTCGGCGGAAGCTCGCGGTGAATACCGACCTAGCACAGGGTGGGCAAGCAATAAAGCAACAGACGAATACAGGCATGATGACGTACCCACTCCAACATTTAACGTTTACCGGATACTGCCGTGTACCTAAGCTGCCCAGCACCTCCGGGCCTTGTGCAATTGCCTAGGCATCGTTTGCTCTACCCAAATCTGCAAATACCAAGTACCGGTGCATACAGCTGTCACGCTTTGCCGGTCACTTCCATCGTCTCTCACAACCGCACAATGCTCGACACGCAAACGGTCCACACCACAGCTCGGGCTCTCCATGCACGCAGCATGGCGTTGCATTCGCGCGCTGGATGGCTCACCAGCCAGATCTCACCGCCGCTCCGTCTTGAGCTGCGACTGTAACTGGTCTCTTACGTTAGGTACGTTGCCATGCGCCTCTACTCGCATACGCGCTCTACCCGGCCTTCCCGGACTCAAGCGGAGACGCCGGCGCAGCAGCCCCGCGTCCGACGCGACTCCCCCGCGCGCTTCCTCTCGTCCGACTCGGGCAGCTGCGAGTCCGCCCCTCGACGGCTGCTGTCGACCGCGTCGCTCGCTCTTCTGGCTCCTCGGCGGCTGCGACATCGCCGCCCGCGCAGTCTCAGTCCAACTTCCGTGAGCTCCGTGGGCTCCTTCGGCTCCAGCTCCGCCATGGCGACCACGATGGTGCCTTCGCCTCCGTACATGCTGGGCGAGCGCCCCACGCCGGCGCACGGCGGCTCGGGCGCGCCGTCCTTCCGCCAGGTGCCGTTCGTCCGCGCCAGCGAGCGCGTGGAGAGCGGCGTGAAGGTGCGCAAGCAGCTGCGCAAGTACCTGAAAGCGGCGTCGGCCACGCAGCACATGGTGGCGCAGAGCCACCTCAGCGACGCGTGTCTGCCGGCTCTGCAGCCGCAGGAGGTGGCGCAGTCGTGCTTCCAGGAGTTCTTCACGCAGATGCGCTCGTACAACCAGGTGCTGGGCAACAAGCACCTGGCCGCCAGCAAGGCCTACCTGGACATGACCAAGCCGCTGGAGAACTCGGGCAAGTCCAAGCGCTGGGCGCGAGACGTTTACAATCTGGTGCAGCGCTGTGTGACGAACGTGCAGGTGGCCGAGAAGAAGATGGACAAGGCCAGACTGCGCGTATCGCGAGCTGCTGACGAGCTGGCGCATTGGAGGAACGTGCTGGCGGCTAACGAAGCTACCTACCAAGTGCAGCCGAACAACCCGGAGGTTAAACGCGCTTTCCAACTAGCGCAGTATCGCTTCTCCAACGCTTTCGGCGAAGACGAAGCGGCTGGCGCAGAATACGACGATGCAAGGACCATGCTGCTGAGCGCAATCGCGAGACGGGACGAAGTCGTGGAAGAGGCGTCGGAGCTCTCACAGAGCGTTGAGGAAGATCGATTGGATACGTTGTTGATTGTCATCGGACAGTTTGTGGAGACCAAAGTGGCGATCTTACAGGCGGAGATTGAGGCGATGGCGGAACTGCAGCGCACACTCAAGGCGATGGACCGTGACTCGGTTGTGCAGCAGTATATTGTGGATAGTATGGCACCTGAACTCACGCATCGACACGCTAAGGCCCTGAGTCTGATGGAGTGGCACCGCGTGTCGTGGCGGTACGAACAGCAATCGCGGCAAGCCGCCGAACCGGCCAGCTATATAGCGGTTGCAGGCTCCCAAGAAGATGTCGCTAAACTGAAGGCGTCGGGTGTGTCTGAGAAGGATGTTGAGGTTATCAAGGATTTTGTATCGAGCTGCTTTGTAGATCCCGAGGCGGAGTTTCTTCCTTCAGCTGCGTCAACGTCGTCAGGTAGCGCTGGCCCTTCATCGAAGCATCGTGCCAAGTTCACAGACGCTTCAGCTTCAACCACACAGTCCATGTATCGCCTGCAAGTTGTTCGTCGTGTGATACTGGATTGCCTCACGCATCAACGAGCACACGACCGTGAACTCACTCGTGAAGGGTTTTCTCGACTTTCGGCAGCGTTGCGCTTGCTGCTAGACGCATGTGTGGCTCAACGCGACACACGTACCACGAAGCACCTCATGAACATGTTGCAGACGTTTTACCGCAAGACCAGCAAGGATGGGCAAGAGTATCTGCATGCAACACTAAAAGACCATGCAGCTTGGCGGGTGGCTTCATTCTGGGGGGATGCTTTGCTGGAGAGTGTGGCGGAGGAGCTTAGCAAGACGTCAATGGACACTCCATGGTACTTCCTGGCTGACCCCGAGCGTGCACAAAAGGTATTGGGGCTGCACAATGTCGTCTATGGTCAAGTGTCTGCCTATTTGTATCACCTTTCCAGCTTTGGCTTTACGCGGCGACAGCTACTTCAGTACGCGCGCAACGTGTGTTTCGCGTACGAACTGGGCGAGGATCAACGCATTAGTCTACTAGCTTCAGTCCAAGGTATGGCTCTTGAAGTATCGCAAGAGGATGACTACGAGGAGAAACGAGAAGAACCTGTGGGGCTGGGAGACGGCGACTGGCAACATCCATTAGAACGCGATAGTGAAATATCCGACCGCGGCAGCTGCAGGGTTCCTGCTGCGCGAACTGCTGACGTTCAGTTCACCTCGTTTACGTTGCCTGACTGGTCATCGTTCTCGAGTGGCGGTGGTATTAGTGGTGCTGGAACTGATGGAAGTGTGTCGAAGTTTGGCCGAGGACGTGGCGAGTCAAGTGCATCCAACGCAACGACTGTTATTGAAGGTTCGACCACAGCGTCTTATGTCGGTAGCGTGCGCGATCTAGAGGAGATGAAGATAATCGCGTCTACGGTGGTTGGTGAAGAGGGCGATGAATCCTGGGAAAACTTGTTTGGAGCATCAGCTGCAGCCGCCACGACCGCCGGCGACGAACCGACCCCTTCGATCCTGGGCATTGACGATGACGGGTCCGAAGCAAGTGATAAACACAAGGAGAAAATGATGAAGCGACGCAAGAACTCGCGCAAGTTTAACGATCAATTGCGGCTCGCGCGCAGCATCCCTCTTAGTCTCCGCATCCACGAGGAGGAAGCGAGCGCAGCCGCGTCCACTGCAACAGCTGCAGTATCAGCAAAGTTAGAGCAGAAGCAGCCACCGCTACCACCCGGTCCTCCCCCGCCATCGTCGGTCCCGATCCTGCTACGACCCCGTTCGACCGACAACGTCTTCGTGACAGCTCGGGAAGAGGTCGGCTATCTACCGCCGCCCACACACAGAAGCAACATCCACACCTTGAGGCACGATCACGTGTTTGCTACGGACGAGAACGGCAGCGCTAAATCTGAGAGGAGACGCCACAGGAAACTTCACAAGGCGCGGTCCGTTGCCAGCATCGACACATCCGTGCTAAGGGCCGAGGATGAGCAGGTGTTCAACAGCAGTCGCTCTGCAGCCAGCCCTGCCACAGGCATGGAGCAAATCAAAACTATCGCCGCTCGAATGAAGCAGAGACGCAAGGAGAATAGCAACGGCAACATCAACTTCGTAGCGCTGACGCGCACTCAAAGCGACGCAACCGAATCGGCTTCTGCATCAGCAGATTCGTCAAGAGACCCTCCCACGCCGGAGAAGAAGCCGGAAACAACGCTGTCAGGCGTAGCAGCTCTGCGCGCTCGCTTCGAGAACAAATGACGCAGTAAGTAGAATAAAAAGAGCGAGAGACATGGAGTTAAAGTACCTTCCCCCGACCACACAAAGACCCATGAATGCACTTATACGGTCGAACAGAACAAGTCAAGAGCGTTTAGTGACTGCCATCTACAGAACGAGCCCCCGACCTCCGTCCAGTATCATCTAGAAGCGGCCGCCAGCCTTGGGCGCCTTGCCCTTGTACTTGTCCGGCAGCTGGAAGTTGGCCTTGTTGTCGCCCGAGTGCACGAAGAGGCGGCCGCACACGGGCATGATGTCCCACTCGAGGCTGAGCGTCACGTTGGCGCCGCGCAGCTCGTCGTGCTGGTCGGCCAGGAAGTACTTGACGCCCTCGTCCTGGAACTGCAGCAGGCTGGCGGCCTCCTTGGTCTGCACGATCTTGTCCCAGATCACCACCTGGTTGCGGGCGTTGCTGGCGCTCTCGAACTCGGCCACCACGTACACGAAGAGCTGCTTGACGTTCCAGTTGAACACGGAGCTCAGGTCTGGGGCGCGCGCACACACACACAGCTCACCTTTAGCCTCGTGCAACGGCTTACATACAGAAACACAGTTAGAGAGAACGCACCGGCGTCCAGGTCGAAGGAGAGCGTGGCGCGGTCCGCCTTGTCCCGGTAGTTGCGCAGCGAGTGGATCTTGGTCAGCTCCAGACGCTGTACGACCGGCGCCGGCTCGTGCAGGAACGTGCTGATGGCCGTCAGCGTGCACATGATGGCCAGCGCCATCAGCGACGTGAAGAACACGGCGTTCGCGCGCGTCCAGACCGAGTACATGCTGCCACGCGGAGGATATTCGCTTTGCGCCAAAGTCGATTTGCCGGGGTGAATGACCAGGCGTGATTGGACGAAATTTCGTAGTAGCAGTTCAACGTTATAACTCGATGGCATGCCGCCAACCTTTGTTGGCCAAATGACAACTCTGATACGCTGCATTCATGGTTCGAAGGCGCATATCGTAATGACAAACCTTAACTTGATGCAGGCCGCGTGCACACTGCACTACCGCACCGCTAGTTTGTATTGTTACATCACCTCGCGCATTGGCACCAGCTGCAGCTCTCACACCCCAAAATGCTGCAAGCTCGTCGACATAAACTTCCCTTACACTGCCGCGGCAGGGTTGGAGGTGGCTAGCATCACCACAGGCGCTCGCTGGCGGTCGACTCCCGCGTTCAGGAGCTCGGCGACCAGCAGCTGCGCCGTGCGGAGGCAACGCAGGTGCATGAGGCTGTTGGCGGCGACTAGAATTCCAACGAAGAGCCCGGCACTGCTCGAGTAGTAGTGAGTAGACCCCCCGTACTCGCTGTCGTCGATGCTGGAGCTGTCGCCATCGCTGCCGTCGGAGCTTCTGTCCGCGTAGCTGTACACGCTACCCGAGAAGACCAGCGTCATCACCAGCAGCCACATGTTGAGGACCAACATCGCGTAGTTGCACCAAATGTACCATCGCAGCCATTTCAGCCGCAGCGGGTCCACAGGTGAGCGCGAGCCGTAGTAGCCCATAAAGGCGGTCATGAGACCCAGCGTGCCCAGGATGAACGGCTGCAGGAACAGGAAGGTCGCGACATAGTACGCCATCAAGCAGCCGGCCATCCACCGGCACTTCTGCAGAAATGCAAAGCGCATGTTGTCGGCCTCTGCGTCGCCTGACACCCCACCGGGAGCCACGGCCATGACCGCCACGTACGGCATGTTCGGGTTGCTGTTGGGCCCGCTCTGGTAGATTCCCTGGGGGGCGTTCGGGTTCACTGGGATGTTGCTGCCGCCGGCCAGATGCGACTGGATCTGGCTGAGGTTGCCCAGCGGCTGCGACACTGCAATAGGCGGCAGAGTCGACGCCATTTTCATCGTGGCACCGGGCGTCGCATGGGCGATGTACGGCGCGTTGGACGCCTGCACTTGCTCCGGGGCGATGGTGGTCGCGGCCGCTGAGGCTGTGGGGTCTGCTGAGGGCGGCGCTGGGGGCTGCTGCTCGCCGGCGTTTCCTGCCGCGTTCATCATGTCCGCGTCTCTGCTTTGCTGGTGCTTGAGTCTGCCTAGGTCGGAACTGCGCGAGAGGAGCAGAATTCAGCGCAACTATTCGGTTCCATAACCGTACCCACAGTTGTAACTGTAACCCACGTATGTAACCGTCGGTTACAATCCACACCAAGCCGGCAAGATGAGCTTGTTGACTTCCTTGGCGCGGCGCCACGCTGGTCGCGCATGGTCCTCGCCGGGCAGCCGCCGCTTCTCGCTCGCGGCACCCGGTCAGCCGCCGCACCGCGTCTTGTTCTTCGGCACGGATGACGTTTCGCTCGCCACGCTCAAGGCGCTGCACGCCCAAAGGTGCGTGGATCGTGTGGCTGCCATCAATTCGTCTACACTCCACCTGACTGAGCCGCGTTATGCCTCTGTAGCAACAAGGAGCTCGGCGCCGACCGCCTCGTCGAGCACATCGAGGTCGTGTGTCCGTCGGACCGCCCCATGAACGGCTGCAAGAAGGACGAGCCCGTGCCCGTCAAGAAGTTCGCGCAGCGCTGTGGTCTCAAGGTCTTCGACACGCCGGCGCACTTGAAGTCGCTCAAGACTTGGGACTTCCCCGTGACGGACGCATTCGATGTGGGCGTGGTCGTGTCTTTCGGGTACTTCCTGGTGCGTTGCTGTCGACTGCGAGGGAGCTGCGAGTTTGCGGACTGTTAACGCTCGTCGGTTTTGTTGACTTTGGTGTAGCACCCGCACATGCTGAAGAACCTCCACCATAGTGCAATTAATATGCACCCGTCGCTTCTCCCCAAGGTACTGCAGTATCAGTTGAATTGCTCAAATAATGTTTGCCAGTGCTCACCAGAACACTTGTTGTATTGGAGAAGTACCGGGGTCCTGCGCCGATCCACCATGCTCTGCTGAATGGTGACAAGACTACGGGTGTCTCGGTGATTGAGATCGATCCGAAAGCTTTCGACGTGGGGCGCATTCTACATCAAGAGCCCTACGATATCACGCCCGGCATCCAGTGTCAGGAGTACGGTCGAGCAAATGCATGCACTTCATCTGGCCCTAGGGAGGTAAATAACGTTTCTGATCTATTTGTTGTACAGACTGGCAAAGGAGCTCGCTGCATTTGGGGCGGATTGCATTGTGAAGACACTGAATGATTTGCCAGCACGGAAAAAGACAGCAATTGTTCAGGATGATGCAATTGCTTGTAAAGCCCCCAAGCTGACGCTCAAGGACGGGTTTATTGCACTCAATGAATCTGCTAGTGAAGTGTTTCACGTAGGAACTATCACGCCAGACGAATTAGCTGCATGGCCGGCCAACTGTATGTACTAACACTGTATTTCTTTCCCGATTCACTAGCGATGGCAAGCACTAAGCAACTCGGTGGGTTTAAGCGTCCAGTTTCGAGAAAAGATAGTCAAGCTGATTGAAATCCGACTCCCGTCGACCGAAGAGTTGCAATCTGGTGAGTCTTTTCGTTCGAGTATTTTATTCACCATCGAGTATCATTCTAATTGAACCGTTGCCTTAGTTAAAGCCGACGAAGCTCACAATGGCCCAGCATCAACTGGGGCCTTCTTCTTCGAGAAAAAACGCCAGGCACTCTGGCTACGATGCGCCAAGGATTCGTGGTTGCTGATCACAAAACTGCAGCAAGCCGATCGCAAGATTGGCACTGCCTTAGATTTCTGCAATGGTTATCGCCTCAAGAACATGCAGCGGGAGCACTTTGAGAAGGTGACTGCCGCACCTATTAACAGCAAACTGTAGATGCAGTGCTGACGTCAGGAAGCACAATTTTTTGGTTGCCGCCATCACATGTTCTTATAGTGCAACCTGTATAGGAACATGAAGCTAATTCCGATAATTTTGCTCGGATTAGGAGCATCTAATATCCACGCGATCGTAAGTCTGCTTACAAAGACACCAAAACACCGAATATCGTTGCATTAAAAAATGTGGATTTCGTCAGCATTTTCATAATTTGATCTCTTGGTAATTTATGTACTGTTTTGTTGATACCATTAAGAGAGAATTAACTCAATCTTAGTGATACGGAATTGTCAGTCTACAGAAGTCAATACCTTTACTATCTTATATATTACGTGCGTGTTGCCTGTGGCGTCGCCCTCCCGTATAAGTGCGAAATTCTGATAGACACGCGGGTTGCGCGAAGGTAGTGGACCGATTCCCGTGGGCTATTTTCGTACAGATTTCGTGTCTAAAAAATCGTGTACAGACCTCGTACAGCCCGCAGACCACTTGCTGTCTAAATGTATAGATTCGGTACAGATCCGAGGAGCCACTTTCAAGTTGAAGTGACCCTCACCCACGCACGTCAATTGCACTCCCTGGCAAGCCCAACCACTCAGCAGCGATCATGGCGCCTGCAAGCAAGCGCGGCGGGCCCATAGGGTCTGCAAGGCTACAACGATCCCCATACTATGGCGCTGCTAACTATCATCAATGAACCACGTGGCTCGAACGAATGGGATCGGGCCCGCCATTTTGTGCAGTGGGCGTCTTGCGGCAGTCGAGGGTTGTGATATACGTTCTCATGCCGGTGTCACCGAGTGGGAAGACTCGCTGCCCCGTCACCTGTGTTCTAGCGGTTGAACTTGGCCAAATAATTCTGCAAAGAGCCCACAACGTGACTTTGGAGGACGGGGCCGGTTTAAACGCAGCGTCATTTCCTGGCAGGAGACAGAAGCAGTCTGGCGAGGGCGTATTTACAGGGAGCTCGAGTTCCGTGGCAAGTCCACCCTCATCAGACTGCTTCTGTCTCGCTGGCACCGCTTGCGGGTGGCCTCGCCCTGCGCCGGCATTGCGGCGGCAGCGGTCGTAGACTCGTCGATGAACTTGCCTTCATCGTCCGTACTATGCTTGCTAGTGTCAACAGCCCCAGTGACCAGTGCAGGAGTGAGAGAGCAATCTTCACCATTCTAGCCATACCATCTACACATCTAGAAATCTGTCGGAGGGGGGGGTACCCTCCGACAGAAGTGAAATCTGTCGAGTCGACGGCGGACTTAAGTTGTCTAGAAATGGCCGTTTTATGGAATTCTGTACGAAATCTGTACAAAATTGCCGCGACAGATCCTACGGGAATCGGTCCAGTATGATACCATATTGATCCCTTGGTAATTTACTGAGTAGCTTGATAGATGATTCGGACAGCCCGTTCTCGATATAAGCGCGCGAGGGCACTCCAAATAATATTTGATCCGATCAACAGATACCTCCATTTTGCCCATACGGAACAACTTCAGCAACCATTCGATTGCGATTTCCGAGAGTAGCGGTGCCTCATAGAACTCCATGTCTAATAGCACCAGGTGTGGGAAGCGCTGCAGCGTGTGAGCAGCATATCCCTCATCCAGTACCGCGTGCAGTCGCGGGATTAAGCCAGTAGGATCTTTAGAGGTGTTTGGTGACGCAAGAACAGCGTCAATCAAATACATGTATATGGGCAGTTCCCATTGTTAATTTATTGTCATATAATACTTTAGCTTGAAGTATTATTAATAATAGGTGTCCTTACTGATATGCCCGGCGCGGGTCCAAATCGCTCGCCACAAGGCCTCTCGCAGTTTCATCGTAATAGTGTTATCAATACCAGCTCTCTGTACGATCAATAGCAACAAGACAAGATTCTCGCCTGAAGACTCTCTTAATAGTATCAACAACTATATGCAGTATACAGTATTTCGCGTGCAGATACTGCGACTGCGAAGCAGGCGCAGGAGATGCACAAATTCATACAAATGTTAGCATTACAAGAACGTTATGCTGTGCGACCAGCGATACCAGCCAAACCCTCCATTAATAGTTAGTTTGTCAAGGAATTCCCTTCTTCGCGGGCCCTGCGCCTTCGGCATCTTGAGCGCCGCTACCTTTAAACGTTACCTAAATTTCATGCAAATGTAGCATTACAAGAACGTTATGCCGTGCGACCAGTGATACCAGCCCAACCCTCTACAATACTACGTAGTAGTTAGTTTGTCAAGAACTAGCAGGGCTCGCGAAGTCAGTAATTACTTGACAGATTAACTACAGTAGAGGGTTGGGCTGGTATCGCTGGTCGCACGTTTAAAGGTAGATATGGCGCGGCAGTGGTCGCAAACGTGCTCAACTTTGGCACCTTGAGCACATTTGCGACCACTGCCGCGCCATCTCAACCTTTAAACGCTACCTAAATTTCAGAGCTTCTTCGTGACCCGCGCGACTTTGTTAACAAAAATCATGGAACGCATTCGTGTTTCACATTCAATGTGTTCCGAGGACTCATATACGTACATGTTGGATACTGTGGCCGTGACCTACATTGTATATTATATTAGAATAGTGCATTCTCACTCCTTACTTAAGTATACAATTGCTCAAGTTAATAATGTGACAAATATTTTATTACACCTTTTTAACTTCAAAGCTGCTAGTTTCAAGTTCAATAGGGGGTGTCAGAATTAGGAAAACACGCTTGGAAATCGCATGCGATTTAGTCAGAGCGTATTAATACATGCGATTTCTCTCACAAATCGCATGCGATTTGGAGCCAAAATGTTTCCAAATCACACGGGGGTCTCAGAATTGGCTCTCGCTACGGAGACGTGAATCCCAGAAGGCCAAAAGGGAAACTGAGCAGTTTCCTTTTGTCGGCCGGCAACCTGCGATTTCACCCACGGATCGCGCATTCCAAATCACCCACCTACGGAGGTGGGTGATTTTGATTTCGCTCCAAATCGCATGCGATTTGTGAGAGAAATCACATGAGCGCTCTGACGAAATCGCATGCGATTTCCAAGCGAGTTTTCTTAATTCTGACACCCCCTAATACATGTACTGCAAAATGTGAGATCAAAACGTGGTTCATTTTCGTCACCCAGCGACGCAAAATCGGAAATATTGGTGGGAACTCGATTTACGGCATCTCGGCTACACAGCAACTTTTAAATTTTTTTTTAAAAAAGGGGTTAACTTGAGTCGCCCTGAAGAAGATCAGAGCGCATGGATTCACTCTTCTGCATCAAAAAGCTAACCTCGCGGACAGCATGGGTGGCGCGGTGAGCACTGCTATAATTTAGCTATACAATACTTTGGATCTGACTTGAAATCGACTCGATTCACATATAACGCAGTATATGTAATCCGCTCGATTCACATAATAATGAATATGTTATTAATATATTATAACGCGATATATGTAATCAACAACGAAGAGGCTCCCAGGTACATGCCAGCCACTACGGAAACTATACAGTAGTATGAGTGAAGGGCAACGTTGGGACGGTGGGAAAACGCACGGTAAAGACGATCAAGGTAAGGCTTACATGCACAAGCTAGACACATGTATATATTAAGCCTTACCTTGATCGCCTTTACTAGGGCTCGTAGCATGGGCTGGGATAGCAACGATAACGAAGAGTGTATTGCTAAAAACATTTACAGTAATTTGCCTCAATAGAGCAGCTATCACAACGAATAACCTTGCAGAATATCTACACACCATTCTATATCTTAGACTAAAATAACCTCTGTCACGTCATTTACTTGAAAACATGAATACTAAGTATGACTGCGCTATTAAGGCAAAATACTGTACTCGTTTTCTTCAACGAGAAGCTCAAAACTCGTATGACTAGATCGAAGAGAGCAAGAAGAAAGGTCTCCGTTGTGCGTGCTCGCATCGGTTTATTCAATAAACCCGATGGTAGTCGTGAAATTGATTCGTTTTTTAGCTGCTTTGAAAGTGCTACACGAGATAGCAAAATCGGAAGAAGACGCCTTCGATGGAGATCGGAACTCCATCACGTTGCATGTGAGCGTGCCCGTCTTGTCGCTGAAGACGTACTCGACCTGCCCGAGCTCTCCGTCGAGCTCCGAGGAGCGCGCAACGGCGTGGGTCCCTTCATACGCCATGTTCGCGTCCGACGTGATGCGATTCGTCTGCAGCACCTTGATCATGTCGAGCGATACGTAGAGCGAAATGGGCACGAGGTTGTCGTAGAGGATGGCAGGAGATCAGCTCCAGTGAATACTACGTAATACTAATACTACTAGATAGTAGTAATAGTACAGTATAGTATACATGTCCTTCCAGCTCTTGGGGTAGTATATTATAGTACATGTATCGATGTACTATAATATACCGGTACTAAAATACGTACTACAGTAGTAGTAATAAAATCTATTTATTGTATAATACTGCATGTTATGCATCCCTTCAACGTAGTGAACACGAGCGATATTCTTCGACCAATTCTAACGAAAACGTTTCTCGAGTAAAAGTATTAATATCAGGGACATCGCATTGCTTTTTAATTAAAGCAAAGCACAGTTAAAAAGAGTCGGGATGCCATGCGAGCAACTCCTATACTACATGTTATCAGCAGTATCAATTGCATCTTCGATCACTGTTGCGCCGTTGAGCCCACCACGGCAACTTTGTCCGGAGATACATGCCTCGTCAGCAGCACCAGACCATCAGCAATGGCGATGCTATGCCAAATTGGGCCAGGCGCAGATTCAGCACGATCTTGGCGAACGGACTTGAGTTCTTCGGGGACCCACCGGCTTACTCGTCCGCAAACACCATCGATGCCATCCGCCACATACTTTCCCCACTGAAAAACTTGCCCAGTAGTGCTAACAACGGCCGTCGTCTGAGGACCTGCAGCGATCAAATAGACGCGCCTATCACCAGGCAAAAGTACCTGCAAGGGTTCATAGGCACACCCCACGCCAGCAACATCGCACAACTTGTCGCTAGGTCGAGAATCGTCGATGCCAAGCTGGCCCTCCCAGTTACAGCCGAAAGTGAGTATCTGACCCGCCACTGACAAAATAATTGAGTGCGTGTCACCACACGCAACGTCTACTGCCGGTGTACAATCTGCTGGAAGGCTCACAAGAGCTGGCTCAAGCGTATACGGATCGGATGAGGATGACTGACCTCCCAGTCCGAGTTGTCCGTAGATGTTTGACCCCCAGGCATAAACGCCGCTACCGGTGAGTGCAATGGTGTGATGATCGCCACAGGCTACGCGGATAACTTTTTCTGGCGGGGAAAACCACGGCACTCGCTCAGGAATCGGGCATCCGCGACCTAAAGGTGGTGCTGTAGACAACGAGCTAGCAGAAGCACTTGGACAGCTCTCCCAGCTATAAAGCCCACCCGTCGACGAGATCGCCATATAAAAGTGCTCACCCGCTGCGAGCTGCCGAAGATCCCCGACATCGGCAATAGTTTTGGTACGTGCAAGAAGCGGGTTCCCCCCTAACAGCCCAAAGCAGTCGCCAGTCGGATCTGTGTCCAGCATTCTGACACCGGCGGAGGGCTCCGAAGTCAAATGCTCAGCACCGTCACTGTTGTGGGCACGTTCTTCCTCGATTTCCTCATACGAATTATTTTGTTGAGGTTGAGATTGAACGGACTTCAGCATTTCGGCGCTTGTACTCTCAAGAACACGATATGACTCAAGAGCTCTCCACTGGTGCAGCTTACGACCGGTGCTAGCTGCGAAAGATGTCCGACTGGAACAGGCAGCGACGATATTCCTTAGCCCAACTCTACACCACAAAACCATACATTCGTTTGTCAGTAAGTCCGGACACCGCCAGCTTATCAAAATCTTACGAAGGCAGGGTCGTACTCCTCCATCCGAACCATGAGCAACCCGCCGTCATCTCTATCGTCCCAAGAAAAGCTTCGATAGAGTGAAGATGCAGCGAGCAGATCGTTGTTCGATTCCGTGGGAATACCATACCCCACTTTCTCATCCTGATGGTTTCGCCGTGCGTTCTCCGCGAAATATGTACATCCTAGAATGAAATTTCCAGCGTCTTTGCTGAACAGCAAGCAGTAGAGCTGTGAACAGCTACGCACTTCTGCACTGCGTGTGCGCGACAGAAGTGTCCGCGGTCGCATCTGAAGCACCTCTGCGTCAAACACACAAGCAACGACATCGTAGCACGCCGAGACACGCCGTCGCAGAGCCGAAATTGACTCAAAGGAGCTGTGTACTGGTAAAACTCCAGCTTTGTCTGCTGACGACTGCCCTCGCAGCTCAGTCAGCTGCGGAGAGGACGAAAATTCTTTGCGCGATGGCGATTGCAGTGGTGCGCTCTTAGCCGACGCCATGTCACCTTTCATCCCTTTCGGCGGAGGCGTCAAATGATCTGCGCCTGAGATTCCTCGACTGGCATAGTAGCTCGCGAACTGCCGGAGCTGTTGTCGTCGCTTGACGGACACAATCACGTGGGCAAGTGAGACGTTGATGGACTTGTGTTGCCCCGCTGCGCCGCTCTTGGTCGCGTCAACGGCACTCGCCAAGTACAGTTTTCGCCACATGACCCGCAGGAATTCGGCTTCGTCCAGACTCTGGTGCTTGCTCTTGAGCTCGGCCAGCAGACTCAGCAAGTCCCGCTTGACGTCTCCAGCTGTGAAAGGGACCAGCGACCACTGGAGCTCCGCGGCGCTCACCTGGCCATTGCACTCGAGTTCGTGGAACAACTCACGCAGCTCCACTTGGGCCTGGGCGTAGCAGGCCACATGGTCCGGATCCATTGCTGCCGCCTTCGCGTCGTTTCGTCGTCCCAGATCTGATTCTACATGGCTTTCATTGGCTAGGACCATGACACCCGACAATTGGTTGAAATGCTGCAGCGAGTAGAAAGTGGAGGTGTTCTCTGAAATTTATTTCAGAGCTAAGGAGGGATCCGAGTGGACGTCGGTCTTATATCTTTTCGGAAAGCGGGAGCGGGATTGCGGGATCTTCGTCCCAACAAAAGGACAGCCATCGGCGGCCAAGCTGACAACGGGACAGCCGCGTATAGATGCGACGAGCCACAAGATGCTCGAAGTGTCGCGAACCGTCCTTTGGGTGGGACCGTCCTGCGCTGTATGGGAACGGAGGCGAAGGTTGCTTCAGAAGAAAAGCTGTAAGTGAGCACCAACAAGACCGCACACAAGAAATATGCAGCTTGTTAGCTTTAAAGGTAAATTCACGACTGACCGTATTCTCTCTGCGTTCTCTTTCTTCTTTTCCTTGCGCCCTTGGGCCCGCGCCGCACTCGCGTCATCCTCTAGAGCCTTGGCGACACCCCGTCTTGACCTTCCGCTCCTTCATCACGCACGCCCAGTCACCCAGGCGTCGTGCCATCCGTCCTTGTCCATCCCCGGACGCCTGGTGATCCCACCGTGCTCCTTCCCTCTCACCCCTCCTTGCCCGACGCCCTCGAAGCCCGGCGCCGTCAGTCACCAGCGTCAGCGCCTTCCCTCCTTGGCTCCCTCGCGCCCCCAGATCTGTGTTTAGCAGAATGGGAGGCCGAGTGCCACCATCGCGCCCGCTGCGACAGCCCCACATAGTCAAACGCTGTGCACGGCAGCACCACGGCGAGTCCGCCACCCACCACTTACTGACCGGGCCGCGCCGTTTCGCAACGCAGCGTCTCGAACATCTGATTGCCAGCAACGTTCGAACGGGGACGGTAGTTAACCCGACTGGAACGGTACGGACCATTTCCACTCGGGACATCCTCCCCGACCGTGCTTCGACGTCCTCGTCGAGGCTCCTCGTCCGCCTCACCCACGGCACGCACCTCCTTCCACAGTTCACGGTGATTCGCATGCGATTCACGAGTATCGTCTCGCGGAGCGCGAGCAGCTCGTAGGGCCTCCACAGCGTCTCGTGGCACCGGGCCGACACCTCCGTCTTCCTTCCAGAACGCTTGAGCCAGACGCTCGATCTGAGCACGGTCCTCCATTGTCTCTTTCAATTGCTCACACAGATCTACGATCTTGGAGAGTGGCGACGGCCTCGTTTAAGCGAGCCACCGACACGCACGACTCATCACGCCTGTCAGCACCACCACACAGTTCCCCAACGCCGGCCACCAACCGATCTCGATTTCACCGTAGAGTACAATCCCTTGGCCGTTCTCGACGTAGTAGTTCGCAGCCACTAGCACGGTTGCCACGCCAAACCACCCCAGGCATACGGTCTCCATCAGATCGTACGCCGAGAGAAGGCTGTAGGTTGCCACGTAGCTGGTCGTCTGGATCACCGCCCAGCCCGTACACAGCACGAAACACGCTCGGCGAAACGTATCTTCCCACTTGGAACGGAGGTCTTCCTTGTACTGTGCCGTCGCCCTCCAACCGTACTCTCCGGTCTCAGGTATGAACACGTAGAAGTAAGCGTGGAACGCGTCGCAGAACTTGTAGATCACGCGCCCGAGTCCGTGCTGATGCTCGTCTTGCACCACCAGCTCGATCATCGGCGTGCCCAACAACGACTTGCTCAGCATCCACCAACGGTGTAGCGTGCCAGCATCCTGCACTTCAGGGATGAGCATGTAGCTACGGTAGCGCTTGAAGCACTATCGAACGATACCGGTCCATTTGTAAACCAGGTCGCACCCGGCACAGAACGGTCCCGTCACTAAGCCGTGCAACGGCGCCAGCACTGCGCCCAACAGAAGCCCACACGCCACCCACGTCAACTCCACACGATGCGTCATAACAAACTCCATCTCTCGAATCTTCAAGTCGCCAACTGCGACGGACGAGGCCGAACGCCCCACGGCAAGCGCTCCTCAAAAGCGTGAAGCCGTTTGCATTTTATAGTCAACAGTCCCTTGGACCACGGTCACTCCGTGTCAATCAGCAGTAGCCGTAATACACCGTCTCCGTCCCACTTGAACTTCACTTCCCCTTTGAGGCGACCCATAACGGTCGTTACCGTGTCGTCCAGTCTCAGACTAGGATTGATGGGGATGGACCCAGAGCCAGAGCCAGAACACCGTCCAGGTCGGTTGCCATCAACGGCAACGTTCCATCGGGTTTCCTCACTCCGCAATCTGCCACGAACCCAAGACCCAAGACTTCCTCGCCTTCGCGCCGCCCTCATGACCAAGCCCACGACCCGGTCGGCCGCGCCGCCGACGGCCAAAGAGCTCCACGAGCGCCTCGACGACGAGTCGAAGACCGCCGACGATGACACCGCCCTCCGTGCCCAAGTCGAGCTCTGGACGCGGCTCCGCGCGGCGTTTGCTACCCACCCGCTTTCCAGCGGGATCGAAGCCATGGACGACCTCGCGATGGCCGCGATCGCCGGCGACTCCGCCACCAAGCTCTCACTTCCCGGTACCGCCGTCATTCTCCCGTCGACGGACCTCCAGACGCCTCAAGATCCGCCCGTGTACGCCCTGTTCGCCCCCGCGGCCACCGCAGCACGCTCCAAGCGCACCAACCCGCGCGGCAAGGGTAAACTTCGAGCCCCGCCCGCCAAGAAACGACGCACCGTGATCAAGTTCAGACGCTCATGGTTCCAGCTGCCCGGCAACGCGCCCAAGAAGATCAAGGAGGACCTCGCGCGCCTCGAAGACGAAGCGGCTGAGCAGGACACGACTCCGGAGCGGCTCGCGTATCGCTGGCGAGACCAGCGCGCCTGGTACGACCCCAAGAAGCACCCCGACCTCCATCATCAGCACTGGCGCTTCTTCATGCAGCATCGCGCCACCTTCCTGATTCTCGCGCTCTACGCGGCCGCCCGCCGCAAGCTCAAGTCCATCGCCTGCCAGAAGCGACTGCTGTTCATCAGCTACAACATAAAAGAATTCGGCTTTTACGGCTTCCTGGAGCTGTTTGAGAACGGTGCGCACGACCACTTGATGTGGTTGGGCGGCAAGGCGGCCAAGCACTCCACAGGAGCCAAGAAGGCCAAGTCCCGTGACGACGCCGCCGACCCGCCTCAAGACGAGCTCGCGCAACTCCTCCGCCACGATCCCAGCCACTACGAGCGCGTGATTGAGCGTGTCCTCGACCTCACCCGTGTTGACGAGGAAGGATACGCTTCCATCCGTGAGCTCCTCGAGCAGAGCAACGCCCTGGACCCGTCACGGCCGGCGCATCTACGGTTGTCCACGAACGCTCTCGCCCGGATTGCCTTGGACGTGTCGATCAAGGATCCCCCGAACCCGAACTGGGTCGGCAACCGTTCCACCGGACCGTGGAAGAAGCTGCTGTCTGATATCACCCTCCGTTCCGTCCAAGCCAAGTTGGACAAGCGTCTCAGCAAGGACAAGTCAGTCGTCACCTACGACCACAAGAAGTTCAAGGCGTCCGAGCAGTGCGAGGACGACTCCGACTTCGAGGACGACGGCGAACCCGTGATCCTACCCCCGACGCCTCCCGTCACCAAGTCCACCCGCGCCGTCCCCAAGCAGCAAGACCATACCGGCCTCACCGACAGCAGCGACGAAGAATACGAAGACGAAGAATTCCCTCCCCCGGGTCAGCACGGCGGAGAGGAGGACGCCCCCAGCGACGCCTCAGGCGACGACAAGCCCGACGAGAACGCGTCCGACGGAAGCGACGACGAGCCCGACCCTCCGAAGGGAAGTTCCGACAAGAAGGCCGGCAACAAGGGCGACGGCAGCACCTCGAAGACCTCCAGCAGCGACAAGTCGGACGACGCGCCTTCGCCCGACGATAAGGCGAGTAAGAACTCCAAGTGAAGACCCCAAGGGAAGGGCCTTCTCGCACTTTCATCATTTTCTTTTTCTTTCCCCCAGTAGTCGTGAAACTTAAAAACAAATATAAAAACACACGCTTGCCGTTCACGGTCAACTGTTCCCCAATTCCAATAGTTTCATCACCGTTCTTTTTGTTCATTCATTCGTTCATCACTCATAGGGAACCGTTCCACCGTGACTTACACCAACAGCAAGTCATCATCGTCTGCAACGGCATTGGGGTCTGCCAGCCGAGCACCCCTCCTGAGCTCCGGGAGCCCGTTCTTCTTCCTTTCAGCTTGCTCAAAAGCGGTCACCAGCGCAGAGTACACCGGCATCAACGCGGCCCGGAGCAGCCAAAAAGTCTCATAATTCGTGGTCAACACCAGATACTCCGCCGCACGGTTCGTTACGCGTTTGGCGACGACTTCTAGTAAGGGAGTCTCCGTTCCAATGACGGCCGTGTCTTCTGCCCCCATCGTCAAGCGTTCCGTGTAGCTCGAGGGTGGCAGGTCCGTCTCCTCCAGGGGTCCGTCTTCGCCTTCTGCTTCCTCTTCGACAATTCCTTCAGGTATCTCGTCCATAAACGGTCGGGTCCAACGCCCTCGAAATTTCTTTAAACGGTTGACATTCACGGTCACCACTTTGTTCGGATGCGACGGGATGTCAATTCGGTAAGCGTTCTCCCCGACCTTGTCGAGAACACGGTAGGGACCGTGCCACGAGAACGCCAGTTTCTTGGTCCGTTGCCCCCCCTCGCTTTGCCCGGAAGAACTGGTACACCCAGACCTGTTCGCCGAGCTCGAAATTCACTTCCACCTGATCTCACAACCGTTGCTCGTGTCGGTCTTGAGCCTTGATTAACTCGCGCTCTACCAAATGTCTAGAGTCCCTCATAGAACGGTACAGTTCACGTTGATATTGAGCGACTTCATTGCTCTTCCACTTCTTTCCAAGGTCAAGAACGCCACGTCCAGAGGCAGCACCGGGTCACGGGCATACAGCGAGAAGAACGGCGAATCTCCGAGCGCCTTGTGGTACGCCGAGCGGTAAGCAAACAGCACTCTGGGCAGGTAGACATCCCAGTCCGTCTGTGCCTCGTCAACGTGCATCCGTAGCATTCCAATCAGGGTTCCATTGAACCGTTCTACAAGTCCTTGCGTCTGCGGGTGATAAACAGCGCCGAACAGCTTCCGGATGCCAAGCGTCTGGTAGAACGCCTTGGCTACTTCCGATGTGAAGTTCCGTCCGTTGTCGCTGAGCAGTCGGGACGGCACACCGTGCCGAACGACCACCCCGTTCACCACCGCGTCCAAGAACGTGATCGAATCCAAAGCGGCCACGGCGAAAGCCTCCGCCCACCTCGTAAAGTAGTCTACGAACACGAGAATGTACTTGCTGCCACGCTCGGTTTCAGGTAACGGACCGACAGCGTCGACAACCAGGAGCGAGAACGGTCCCGTCAAGTCAGTGACAGGCATCCGCTGCATTCTTCCGGACGTCCACGGTCGAGGTCCTTTTCCTCCTCCACACTTGGCACACTCTCTCACGAACTCGACTACGTCCTTACGCCATCCAGGCCAGTAGGCGTGCCTTCGCACTTTCTCGATGGTCTTCGTCAAGCCCAAGTGAGACGACACAGAAGTGCAGCACCGTCTCGACGTACGGTAGAGGCACCACAGGAACCGTCACCGTCCGCGCGGGACTTACGTTGGCCGGCAGGTGTACATACCGCATCAATAAACCGTTCACCACTAGATGTTTGGGAGCCACACCCACGATACGCCGTCTCAGGAACGGATCTAATGGCAGCGCTCCGTCTTCCAACAGCGCGATCAACACCTTGATCCAGGAAACCTTTTGTTGCTCTTCCAAGAACAGTTCCGAGTCCAACCCAAAGAGATCGACTTGAGAGGGAGGAGTCGGCTGCGGCGAAGCGTCGCCGACCTCCACATCCGAGGGTCCGTTCACGAGTTCTAGCTCCAACTCCTCATCGTCGTTGAAGTCAAAGTCACCCGAGAGGTCTCCCGGTTCGTTCTCCTTGTACTCAGCGTCCTCTCCGTCCCTAGCAGCATGGTCACTCTCCCCGACTGAAGATGGAACTTCGGGCTCGACAGAGCTCGGTTCCAGATTCAGGAGGTCCGTCATCGTAGGCGCAGGATTCAGGATGTCCGCCATCGTTAGCGCGTTCACACTGTCCATGGGCAGCCGCGACAAGCCGTCGACATGCCCCATCGAAGTTCCAGGTCGGTGATGCACTTTGAACTGAAGACTCGACAGTTCCATGGCCCACCGTGCCAACTTAGCGTTACTCGTACGGTTGCCAGGGCTAAAGACCAAGTCAAAGCCTGGTGATCCGTGAAGACATCAAATTCTAGCTTATCCAGATAGCGAGTCGCCCAGACAACGCCCCAGCATTCGATCTCGGAGATCCCGTCCTGGTTGGTTATCCAGTTCTTCTGCGATCCCGTGAGCAACTTACTCGCGTAGGCCACGACACGGTCGCGACCGTCCGCTTCCTGCATTAGGCACGCTCTTACAGCATAGCGAGAAGAGTCCACGTAAAGCTTAAACCGTTTCTTCATGTCGGGGTAGATCAAGATCGGAGGTTTCATCAACGCACGCTTCAACTGCTGGAAGGCGCTCTCGCAGTCAGCGTTCCAATGGAACGGTTCATCCTTCACCTTCAAGCGTTCTAACGGCGCAGATATCAGAGCATACCCCGGGATGTACCGTCGGAAGTAGCTAGTCAAGCCCAGGAACGATCGAATCCCATGCACATCACGCGGTTGCAGTACATTTATCACGGCTTTCACCTTTTCGGGGTTCGGCGAGATGCCCGACGGCGTCACGATGTGACCAAGGAATGCAACTTGGTTCCGGCCCCAATGACACTTCTTCATTTTGAGTTTGAATCCGGCATCACGGAACCGTGTCAGCACCTGTCGAACACGGACCAAGTGAGACGGAAAGTCATCGCTAAAGACAACACAATCATCCAGATAAACGAGGCACACTCGCCACTTCAAATCCACTAGCACCGTCTCCATGAGACGCTCGAAAGCAGGAACAGCGTTGCAGAGGCCAAAGGGCATAACGAGCCACTCGTAGAGACCGTACTTGCATGTGAAGGCCGTCTTGGCCACGTTGTCCTCGTGCATTGGCACATTCCAGTAACCGGAAGCAATGGCCATCGTGGAGAACAGCTTAGCCCCCCCCCTAGCACGTCAAGAATGTCATTGATCAACGGCATAGGGTAGCAGTCTTTCACGGTCACAGCGTTCAACTTGCGATAATCGATGCAGAAACGAATCCCTCCGTCGGGTTTGCGGATCATGAGCACCGGGCTGGCCCAGGGACGGTGGGAAGGACGGATGAAGCCCATCTCCGAGTACTGGTCGACCTCCGCTTCCATGACGTCACCCTCCGCACCCGATACACGGTACGGTTGTTGTTTGATCGGCTTGCTATCTCCAGTGTCAATCTCAAACTTCAAAAGCTCTGTCCGTCCAGGTTTCTTTGAGGACTCCACAAACATATCACTGAAGCCGTTCAACTCGTCCTGGAACAAACTCTTCTGCTCGTCCGACAACGCAGAGTCCGAGAAGTCTGCTTCCATGCCTTTGTCGGGCGGGATTTCGGGTTTCGGAGCTTCCACTATCTCAGCTGGACGGTCAACCCTTCCTTCGGGCATCGTTTTCACGGTCTCAGCCACAACACCTTCCTTCACGTCACCCGACACGCTCTTGATCGAAGCCGGACGCTTCACCGGCGGCTCCATAGGCGTGAAGGCGGACTCAGGAATCACGGACGTGGCTGCCACCACCGTTCCCTTCGGGATCCAGTACTCATCCGTCGACGCATTACAAACTTCGACAATCACCTGCCCCTTGTGCACGGTGCAAAGCGTTCTAGCGACGCACAGCGTAGGCGGTAGACCCAACGAACCCTCCACCAGCACCGTAGCCTTGTCGCCCACGTCTCCGATGACGTTAGTTGTCACGAGAGCTTGTCCTCTGGGAGGCAGTCGGACGGACACGGCCATGGCCGTCAGGTAGGTCTCTTGTACAACAGTACTTCCCAATTCCAGCACTTCGTTCGTACTCTTGAGCGTCATCGTTCGTTCTTCCACGTCAATCACCGCTTCAACCACGGCTAGCGCATCAACGCCTAGAATCGCGTCACAGTTCAACTGTTCAGCCACCAACAGATTCAGGTTGGCCTCGAGCGACCCCAGACGCACGGGCAGCGTGATCCATCCACGGATACGAAGCTTGTGGCCTGACGAGCTACGCACTAGACCCTCGTACGGACGCAGCGTTTCTCTCGCTCGTCCCAACCGTTTCAGCACCAACCTGTCGACTAAGCTCAACGTCGCTCCAGTGTCGGCCAACATGCGCGACGGCAGGCGGTCGATAAACCCACCCGAGAGGGCTTCATAACCCCCCACTGCACACACGACACGGCGACCTCCAGGAACTACTTCAGGTTCATCCGTTTCTTCGGCTTCATCTCGGCGGAGTCCGAAACCGTTCGGAAGCTCGACCGTCACCACTTCTACGAGACCGCGCTTTTCAGACCGTTCCGGCGCAAGCCGTCCGGGCCTCACGACTTCCACGTAGTGAGAGATATCCTCCTCGCGCTCGGGGTATAAACCCACTCCGTGCACAGCCTCGGCCACCTCCACATACAAACATGAGCTATCAAAGTCCACTGGCTCCTTGGTTCTTGGCTCTTTCTCCCCTTTCGGGCTCGCCTTGTCAGCTTCGTGTGCGAGTAGCTTTTTCCACACTAGTTCGCCACACTTCGAGTGATAGCGTTCTACCCACTCCGAGAAAGTCACCCAGTCAGGTAGCGGAACGGAGTCACGCTTCACCAACTCGGCCGTCACGGAGAGAAGCTGTACCCAGTCCACATCGGGCACTTTGACACGGATGGATTGTTTGCGAGGCGTTCCTTCGTCTCCGGGCCGAGGGGGCAACGTTTCCGTCGGTCCGTCGTCCTCGTCTCTCACTTTCTTCAGCCATTCATACACAGCTTTTCTTCCCAGGGCTCGGATCACCAGCGGCGAATACTCCACCGTCGGCTCCTCACCGTCGTTACTGCCCCTCACGGCGGGATCCTCCACCGAACCGTCACTAGCAGGGACACCGATGTTCAAGTACACCACAGCTTCAGCGTCTTTAGCGTCCATTTCATTCTCAGGCAGCTCATTCTTCTTGATTTTCTTAACACCTTCAGGCGGTAGTCCAAAACGTTCGACGATCACGCTTGTCGAGTTGGTTCTCGCGGGTTCAGGAACGGTCGAAGCTTTCCGAAAATCACGGTTCGCCCGCTTTGCCTCGGTCGAACTCTTGAGCGTCT
Organism: Phytophthora fragariae; assembly: GCA_009729435.1. NCBI lineage: Eukaryota > Oomycota > Peronosporomycetes > Peronosporales > Peronosporaceae > Phytophthora > Phytophthora fragariae. The sequence continues at coordinate 895,031 of QQOI01000027.1, forward strand.
TTTCAAACCAATCTTGCCAGTATTCAGGGGAGGTCATCTCTTCCTTGGATGTTCCCCTCGTCCTTTCGAGTACGTCGACCGGCAAACCCAAGTAGCTAGCCATTTCCTCGATCGACAGTTCCTTCCTCGCTTCAGCAATCTTCTTTACGCGCTCTTGTAGCTCAACTTCGTCTAGCGGATAGAGCCGATCTTCCAGTTCCTTGTCGTACTCCTCCTTCTCAACAGCTACCTCCGTGCCAGCCAGGACCGTCACTTCTTGGCCCGGCGCGCACTTCTCCATGGCGTCCAGCTCATTGTCCGAGAACAAGCGTTTGAGGGGTAACAGTTCCACCGTACCATCTCGCCCGTCCTCGTCAGCTCCAACCTTCACGGTGTCTCCGGCCAACTCGGCCTTGTCACCTTCGTCAGGCACGGTTCTGAACTCGCTTCCGTCCTCGGACTCAGGAACACTCACTCCGACGCTCTCTCTCAATTCTTCAGCAACCGTCTCATTCCCGGCTATCACATTCTAATCGACTCCTTCTTCTTGTCGTCCGCCTTCTCATCCACGAACTTGCTCGCCTCGGGACACGCAACCGCTTCAATCAGCACAGCCACGCCCTTCGGTTCATCTACACGCTCGACCGGGCTCTCCTTCACCTCGTCACCGTTCGTTGGCTCCGCCAGCTCTGCATCAGCGGCACGGTACACCCAAGTCCGTCCTCTCTTCACTTTTGATTCGTCACTTCTCTTCACGCTCACCACACTCTCCGGGGCGGCAACCGCAGCGTTCTTCTCTTCTCCACGCCCACTGTTACCCTCCGAACCGTTCTTCGGGCCAGAGGAAGGAGCGGCTCTCCCTCCCCCCTCCTCTCGCCGTCTTCATTGCTCGGCCTGCTGCTTCGCGTCGAGGTCTCGCAGCCTCTTGACGGTCGGGCAGCCCCCGATAGTACCTGGCAAAACGAGCACCAGCGACGACCGTACCCGTTGCCCCCCCTGGAAGCCTCCAGGTTGCTGTTGTGGCGTCGGCGGTTGTTCGCACTCGACCTGCATATGGCCGAATTGGTTGCACCGGCGGCACGTGAACGATTGACGGCGGCAGTTAGCACGACCATGTCCTCGATACTGGCAACACCCACAGATAGGAGCTCCCTCTTGGTCTCGCCCATCGTCATCCATGCGAATACCACGGAGCCCTTGACCGTTCCTCGGCGGCAGTTGCTGCGTAGGAGGTGGGGGGACGGACGGTGCGGCCACCAACGTCTGCAGCGCGTAATGCGGCTGAGGCGGAGCGCGCAGCTCGTTGTTCACCTTGTTCCTCCATGCCTTCTCTTCTTTCACGAACGAACGCACTTCTTGCCAGCGCCTTGACTTGGTCCGCCATCGGCTTCAGGATAGCCGGCGTCTCGGACGCTGCGGCAGACTTGGACGGTGCGGCTTCCTCGAAGTCGTCGTCCTCGTCCACAGGACGGTACATGTCCTTCACCATTAGCCACTCGCACGCTTCAGGAATGTCACGAGCCGGGCTCGAGTCCAGGATGGCCAACATCCGACGGTTGTTTAGGCCGCGACGGAACTGTTGATAGCGCATCCTAGCGTCGGGGTAGTCAAGCGAGTCACAAAGGTCGGTGACACGGTCGCCCCATTCTTCGATCGACTCTCCTTTCTGGCGTTTGGTCGAGTGCAACCGTCCCCAGAGCTCATCAGCGGTACGGCTCAAGAAGTGGTTGTGGAAACGCACTTTCAACGTCTTGAACGTCTTGTTGTTCCACCAACGCTCGGCTTCACGGCCCTTCAACTTCTGCTGAAACACTAGTAGACGGCTCTTGTCCGGCAATCCTTCGGTGTTCTCTTCGAACGCTTCCCAGACGGTTCGCGCTCGCTCCACGGTTGTCAGGTCCGAGTAGAAGAACGGTAGCACTTTCACGGCATGCGACGTGGCTTGCGAGACGGATATCAAATTAACCGGCACGGTCGCAGTCGGCTGAGCAGGAAATGGAGCGGCGTTCCAGGCGTTGACCCCAGCCGTCATCCCAAGTACTCACACGGTTCTTGGTCGACTTTTTCTTCTTAGGAGCTGGAACGGTTGAAGGCTTCACCGTCGCCGCGGTAGTCACGACCGTCGTCGCCTTCTTAGCCGCCTGCTTCTTCGTCTTTTCCTTCTTGATGACAACCTTGGCCGGAGCGTTCGCAGCCGGCGCCGAGCTCCATCCAGTACTAGGCGTCCAACCGAACGGTCTTGGAGGCTCACGAGGCGGGACAGGCCAAGCCGTTTGGTTCCAACCGTACGCCGGACTGTCGGAACGGCGGACTTCGGCTCCAGTGTACATCGGGATAAACCCGCTCGGACGGCGGCCAGGTGGAGTCTCTTCTCGAACTCTCCCATACCCACCGTACTCAGTCGGCGGCGAGTAGTACGCCCCACCGTACCCACCGTAGCTCTGGCCACTAGAGGACATCCACCGTGTTGCGCTGCTTCAGCCACGCAGCGTTCCTCGTGTTCCCGACGGTAGCGAGCGGCGTCAGCCTCTCGCTCGAAGCCAGGCTCCGTCTTCACCCAGTCCCCTTGGTCGACACGGTCACCACCTTCATCTTCATCATCACCATCTTCGTCATCTTCATCATCTTCATCATCTTCGTCACCTTCATCATCTTCCTCGCCATGCTCGGCGGCAAACCTCTCATCAGCTTCCTTCTGCTCTTCCTGGTGCTGCTGCGCCCATAAGGCACGGAGCACGTTGGTACGACCTTCATTCTCTTGGCCTCCCACGCTCACACTACGCCTCAAAGGCGAGGGTAGCACGGTCGACTGTTCTTCTTCACGTTCTTCATCACTGCTTTCCGACATCTTCAATTCTTGACTCTCCAATTCACTCAGCTCCCGATCTTCAACAAACTTTTTCTCCACGATAAACTTTTTTTCCAGTACAAACGACTCACAAACGGCTTCGTAGCACGGTCCTCCTTCTAGAACCGTCCCTTGTGTCCGTCCTGGCTCGACTCGTTCGGCACAGCCCCGACTTGCGCTAGCGATCCTTGACGCTGCTGGTCGACACGCTCCTTGGCGCTAGGCTCCGATCGATATCCGAACTCAGTTGACTGACGCTTGGTCTGCTACGGCAACCTCCAACACTGTTCCACAGCGAGGACTGTACCCTGCTTCTCCACCACGTGTCGCGAACCGTCCTTTGGGTGGGACCGTCCTGCGCTGTATGGGAACGGAGGCGAAGGTTGCTTCAGAAGAAAAGTTGTAAGTGAGCACCAACAAGACCGCACACAAGAAATATGCAGCTTGTTTGCTTTAAAGATAAATTCACGACTGACCGTATTCTCTCTGCGTTCTCTTTCTTCTTTTCCTTGCGCCCTTGGACCCGCGCCGCACTCGCGTCATCCTCAAGAGCCTTGGCGACACCCCGTCTTGACCTTCCGCACCTTCATCACGCACGCCCAGTCACCCAGGCGTCGTACCATCCGTCCTTGTCCATCCCCGGACGCCTGGTGATCCCACCGCGCTCCTTCCCTCTCACCCCTCCTTGCCCGACGCCCGCGAAGCCCGGCGCCGTCAGTCACCAGCGGCGCCTTCCCTCCTTGGCTCCCTCGCGGCAAACCTCTCATCAGCTTCCTTCTGCTCTTCCTGGTGCTGCTGCGCCCATAAGGCACGGAGCACGTTGGTACGACCTTCATTCTCTTGGCCTCCCACGCTCACACTACGCCTCAAAGGCGAGGGTAGCACGGTCGACTGTTCTTCTTCACGTTCTTCATCACTGCTTTCCGACATCTTCAATTCTTGACTCTCCAATTCACTCAGCTCCCGATCTTCAACAAACTTTTTCTCCACGATAAACTTTTTTTCCAGTACAAACGACTCACAAACGGCTTCGTAGCACGGTCCTCCTTCTAGAACCGTCCCTTGTGTCCGTCCTGGCTCGACTCGTTCGGCACAGCCCCGACTTGCGCTAGCGATCCTTGACGCTGCTGGTCGACACGCTCCTTGGCGCTAGGCTCCGATCGATATCCGAACTCAGTTGACTGACGCTTGGTCTGCTACGGCAACCTCCAACACTGTTCCACAGCGAGGACTGTACCCTGCTTCTCCACCACGTGTCGCGAACCGTCCTTTGGGTGGGACCGTCCTGCGCTGTATGGGAACGGAGGCGAAGGTTGCTTCAGAAGAAAAGCTGTAGTGAGCACCAACAAGACCGCACACAAGAAATATGCAGCTTGTTTGCTTTAAAGATAAATTCACGACTGACCGTATTCTCTCTGCGTTCTCTTTCTTCTTTTCCTTGCGCCCTTGGACCCGCGCCGCACTCGCGTCATCCTCAAGAGCCTTGGCGACACCCCGTCTTGACCTTCCGCACCTTCATCACGCACGCCCAGTCACCCAGGCGTCGTACCATCCGTCCTTGTCCATCCCCGGACGCCTGGTGATCCCACCGCGCTCCTTCCCTCTCACCCCTCCTTGCCCGACGCCCGCGAAGCCCGGCGCCGTCAGTCACCAGCGGCGCCTTCCCTCCTTGGCTCCCTCGCGGCAAACCTCTCATCAGCTTCCTTCTGCTCTTCCTGGTGCTGCTGCGCCCATAAGGCACGGAGCACGTTGGTACGACCTTCATTCTCTTGGCCTCCCACGCTCACACTACGCCTCAAAGGCGAGGGTAGCACGGTCGACTGTTCTTCTTCACGTTCTTCATCACTGCTTTCCGACATCTTCAATTCTTGACTCTCCAATTCACTCAGCTCCCGATCTTCAACAAACTTTTTCTCCACGATAAACTTTTTTTCCAGTACAAACGACTCACAAACGGCTTCGTAGCACGGTCCTCCTTCTAGAACCGTCCCTTGTGTCCGTCCTGGCTCGACTCGTTCGGCACAGCCCCGACTTGCGCTAGCGATCCTTGACGCTGCTGGTCGACACGCTACTTGGCGCTAGGCTCCGATCGATATCCGAGCTCAGTTGACTGACGCTTGGTCTGCTACGGCAACCTCCAACACTGTTCCACAGCGAGGACTGTACCCTGCTTCTCCACCACGTGTCGCGAACCGTCCTTTGGGTGGGACCGCCCTGCGCTGTATGGGAACGGAGGCGAAGGTTGCTTCAGAAGAAAAGCTGTAAGTGAGCACCAACAAGACCGCACACAAGAAATATGCAGCTTGTTTGCTTTAAAGATAAATTCACGACTGACCGTATTCTCTCTGCGTTCTCTTTCTTCTTTTCCTTGCGCCCTTGGACCCGCGCCGCACTCGCGTCATCCTCAAGAGCCTTGGCGACACCCCGTCTTGACCTTCCGCACCTTCATCACGCACGCCCAGTCACCCAGGCGTCGTACCATCCGTCCATGTCCATCCCCGGACGCCTGGTGATCCCACCGTGCTCCGTCCCTCTCACCCCTCCTTGCCCGACGCCCGCGAAGCCCGGCGCCATCAGTCACCAGCGGCGCCTTCCCTCCTTGGCTCCCTCGCGGCAAACCTCTCATCAGCTTCCTTCTGCTCTTCCTGGTGCTGCTGCGCCCATAAGGCACGGAGCACGTTGGTACGACCTTCATTCTCTTGGCCTCCCACGCTCACACTACGCCTCAAAGGCGAGGGTAGCACGGTCGACTGTTCTTCTTCACGTTCTTCATCACTGCTTTCCGACATCTTCAATTCTTGACTCTCCAATTCACTCAGCTCCCGATCTTCAACAAACTTTTTCTCCACGATAAACTTTTTTCCAGTACAAACGACTCACAAACGGCTTCGTAGCACGGTCCTCCTTCTAGAACCGTCCCTTGTGTCCGTCCTGGCTCGACTCGTTCGGCACAGCCCCGACTTGCGCTAGCGATCCTTGACGCTGCTGGTCGACACGCTCCTTGGCGCTAGGCTCCGATCGATATCCGAGCTCAGTTGACTGACGCTTGGTCTGCTACGGCAACCTCCAACACTGTTCCACAGCGAGGACTGTACCCTGCTTCTCCACCACGTGTCGCGAACCGTCCTTTGGGTGGGACCGCCCTGCGCTGTATGGGAACGGAGGCGAAGGTTGCTTCAGAAGAAAAAGCTGTAAGTGAGCACCAACAAGACCGCACACAAGAAATATGCAGCTTGTTTGCTTTAAAGATAAATTCACGACTGACCGTATTCTCTCTGCGTTCTCTTTCTTCTTTTCCTTGCGCCCTTGGACCCGCGCCGCACTCGCGTCATCCTCAAGAGCCTTGGCGACACCCCGTCTTGACCTTCCGCACCTTCATCACGCACGCCCAGTCACCCAGGCGTCGTACCATCCGTCCATGTCCATCCCCGGACGCCTGGTGATCCCACCGTGCTCCGTCCCTCTCACCCCTCCTTGCCCGACGCCCGCGAAGCCCGGCGCCATCAGTCACCAGCGGCGCCTTCCCTCCTTGGCTCCCTCGCGCCCCCAGATCTGTGTTTAGCAGAATGGGAGGCCGAGTGCCACCATCGCGCCCGCTGCGACAGCCCCACATAGTCAAACGCTGTGCACGGCAGCACCACGGCGAGTCCGTCACCCACCACTTACTGATCGGGCCGCGCCGTTTCGCAACGCAGCGTCTCGAACATCTGATTGCCAGCAACGTTCGAACGGGGACGGTAGTTAACCCGAGTGGAACGGTACGGACCATTTCCACTCGGAACAGAAGGGTGGACGACATATATTATTTGAACCGTAAGCGGTTGGTTAAACGCACGCCCGTTGCCACCGAGCTGCTACCGAGCCCCCGCCCTGTCAAGCCTGCCAAGTCTTCATCCACCACTGCCGCCCCCGCCCCCGTCAAGTTTTCCACCCCACCGCCGCTCAGATGTGTTGAGTGCTTCGCCCGCGCTGCCCCCGCTCAGTTACCGTCGAGTGCTTGACGGCAATTGAGCGGGGGCAGCGCGGGCGGAGCACTCGTTGGGTCGCAAGCACTTGAAGAGTTAGAATGGTCGATATGGGGCGGGGCAGTTGGCGTCAGCTGAGCGGCGGCGGGGCGGAGGGCTCGGTGGCAAGTATTGTATGAACCACCCGCTGTTACCGCGTGATGGAGGCGGGGGAGGGTCGGTCATCTCGCCGCTAGTTGGTGTATCCCGCGACCGAACCACATAATCACCCCACGGGACGAGGGGGTGTCACCCCTAACGAGGTGGGGTGTCGCCCCTATGACAGCGGGATACAGCGGGACGAAAAAGCCAAAACTCGGGCGCTGATTGGGTAAGACACATCCTATCCCGCATCCCGCAAGATATAAGACTGAGCCTTATTCTTCAAAAACATTATGACCTGGTAATTGATGGGTGATATATTATATCCGTTTATAGAGGTTTGGTCGAAAAACCATGTAAGTACTCTACAGTTACTTTCATGAATCATAATACCCTTTGAATATGATAAATTTCTGGATGTTACTTGTAACGTCCACCTCGTCTAGGTACGAGTTTGTGAGGTTGCGCGAAGGGATCATTCGTTGCCTCGGCCCCTTCCGATCTTAAATACGTACGAGTTGCGTACACATGTAGCCATAGCGTGGCGGTGCCGACAGCGGCCGACACGGCCGACATCAATCTTATTGGCTAAAATTCACTAGCACTGACACTGATTTGTTAATATTAATAAAAGTATCATTGGCTTAAAGAATCCGAGGACGACATGTCGCTAAGAACAGGCCACAGAGAGAACACATCTCAACCAGTACGCAGACAGACATCGGGAGCGGCGCCAGCGAGCAAGGGGAGTCCGCGCGTGGGGGGAGGCGGGTCCCCCAGCGGCAGCAGCAGCTCAGCAAAGGCGCGCGGCATGCATGCAGCACCAGCACGCAGACAGTCAGCGGGAGCGGCGCCAGCGAGCAAGGGGCGTCCGCGCGTGAGGGGAGGCGAGTCCCCCCACGGCAGCAGCAGCTCAGCAAAGGCGCGCGGCATACAGCTCCAGCATGGACTAAGGACCAAGGACATCGGCGAGATGATGATGTAAGCACTGGTGAAGCTTGGTGGTATTGGGCTCACGTGTCTGTCGTTTGTTGGTATTGGTGTTAGTGTGTATGCATTAATGTAGGCTGTGATGCGGCTGTTAAGCTTGGTGTGCTATCCGATGGCGTAGCCTAGCTGTTTTGCGCGGTGAAGACCACCCAAAACTTGGTGTGCCGCGAAAGCAGCTTAGCCTCGTTGTACTTGGGTGCTCGTTCCTCAATGGTAATATATGCGCTTGAACCCTTCGAACTATTGTCTTGTGTCTGTGTTATCTAGAAGTGAAGAGCTCTGCGAAGTCGTCGAAGTGGTCGGCGACGGCGGCGCTCTGGTACAGGTTCCGAGTTTCGAAGTCGTCCACGGCCGTGGCCAGCTTGGTCTTCAATGAAGGTTCGACGGACAAGGGCTCTGCGGCGTCGGTTGTATGCGGCAACCATGTTCCGAGGCAGATTCGTGGCAGGCTCTTCGGTCTGCTCCCACTCAACAAGGTAAACTCTCTTGCCGTTTCTCATGTATGAGTTTGTGATTGCGCGGATGTTGTAGAGCTGCGGAGCTGTGGAAGGAGGAGCGGCCAGGTTTTCCGTCGGGACCCATTCGGCCTCGCTGTCGTCGCGCCCATCGTCGGCATTGAGCACGCTACCGGTGCTAGTTGTGACAGGTAGACCGCTTGGAGCTGGGATCCAGGCCACGTCGTCGTCGCTGGAGTCGTCACCAGAATCAGCGAGCGGTTGTGCAGCATCAGCACTGGCGGTGGTCACCTTTTCTTCGGCGACGGCGATGGCGGCGACGGAGAGCTTATCTTCGGCAGCAGGAGCAGCGGCAGCGTGCTTCTCTTCGGCAACATCATCAGCGGTAAGCTTCGCAGCAATAGTGAGGGCCGGTGTGGCTTCAACAGCTGTGCTGGTGGGTATGGCTTCAGCGGCAATGCTGTCGGGGTTCTCGACGGTGCTGGTCCAAGCGGTGGCGGCGGCGATAGTGGCAACGGCGCCCCCATTTTCCTCAGCTCCTAACGGAGTGTTGATTGGCGCGAGGTTGCAGTCAGCCTCTCGCGCCTGCGTCGACTCGTGGGCAGCTGCATGGGATGCATTCGCGCCGGTACTGGGAAGCTGTCGGAGGTTGGGGCGACGCGAAGAGCGCCATGCCAGAACGTGGTGGCTTTCGATTCTACGACCAGTCTGCTGTTGCAACAGCGAGAGGACGTCAAACAACGGTCCCTTTGGGCTTGGAGCCTCGGTAACCTGGTCACGCAGCTCATGGCGAAGGTAGCGAAAAGCTTCATCTGTAACATACGCGAGGGGGAACTCACGCCTAATAAATGCTCTAACAGCGCGCTTGAATTTCTTCTGGCTGAGGTGAACCATCGGCTTCGTGTTGGCGATTGCAAAATGGTGAAGGTATGCCACAGTGGTTTGAATGTGTAACGAACCATGGGAAGTGTATTTGCTCTTATTTAAGCTCATGCCTTTAATAGGTTAAAAACCTCCATCAAACTGTAAAGTCGCATGATTTCTCCAAAATCCCAAAGTGCTTCTAAAACCACTCCTTTGTCCTTTCAGGACCAGGGTCGGCGATCTGGCCAAGAGCCAAACTTGCTTGGTACCGGGTAATGAGCTCGTCTAGAGCTCCATCTCGATGAAGTGCGCGAAGTTGTTTCAGTAGGCCCGAGCCGAACTTGCGCTTGATACCTCGCGCTTGAAGAAACTCATGCATATTCTTCTGTGTTGCCAGCTTGCATGACACGGTCCGCGTACTCTCCAGTGGTGGGATCAAGTCTGAATCCCAGTGGTAGGAATAGCTTCATGAGGGCTGTGGTATTGCAAAACACACAAATCGTCAAATGTGGGTCCTAGCAAGCAACCAACAACAATAGCCGAGCTAGTCGGCTGAGTTGGCCTGCGCGGGGTCTCTTTCGGGTCCCCAACGGTCCGGCCCAGCCGGGACAGTAGGTGTCTTGTCTTCGCCGAGTTCCAACCAACCGGTTCAACTCTCCAGAGACTCGCCTGAGCCGGGCAGTCTCCGTTCACAAAACCCGTGCCGTCCACCAAAGGATGGAGCAGTCACGGGCCGCCGAGTGCAAAAGCAACTCAGCTGAAAGGTTGCAGTGCCCTGGGACTTACAGACCCACCGGCTCGCCGAGTTCGGCGAGACTTTCTCTTCGCGCTTGGCGAGACTGCCCCTCCTGGGCCGACGTTATCTCTTGGCGCTACCTGTTGGTACCCTACAAGCGATGCCTCTCAGGTACCAACGGCAGACATACCCCAGCCCTGTGCAGGGACTTACCGGAAGAGTGTACACTTGTCTTGGACTAGGAAAATTCTGCTCTGTTTGTTTGTTATATCTTTCGGGCGCCCTGAAGGGCGCCTCTACTGTTCCTGAGTTCCTATACAAATATCTAATGAAATAGAGTGGTTTCGGATCTCAGCCGACCCTTCGCCGAGTTTGGCGACCTCTCACACCAGTCGGTCCGGATACCGCGTTTATCCGGATCTGCGAGCTCGGCTGGTCCGGATATTGAGTTATCCGGATGGTACTCTGTACCCTCCAGCCGAGTTGTCACCGTCGACCTGTTATCCTAAGCTGCTTTGGTACCCTGTACCAGCGTGTGCCACAAAACTTGACGTTTCCTACACCACAACTGCCCCGGTCATGTCCCGAGCCGAGCTGGTGAGGGTCTTGACCATCACTCTGGTAGTCTCTTTCAGTCTCCAATTTCTCCAACGGCTTCCACAACTCAGCTCGATGCCGTCGTCTGATGGACCCTCCGTGCCTCCGGTAAGCTCTCCGTCCTCGCGTGAGTCCGCTTGATCGCCTGGGCTCACCTCGTTTGTCTTCTTGTCTCTCTAGCCTTCGGCAGCATCTTCGGCCGGGTCTTCCGCCGCTCTTCGAGATGAGGGGCAGCCTGCTGGGTCGACTTCTTGGCCGTCCCGGGCTTCTGGGGTCAGCGATGAGCGGGATTCTCCCTTCATTGACCTGACAACTCCCCAGGAGTTCGACCGGGAGTCCGAGGAGTCTTCTCGCGCTTCCTTTCCCCGTCCGTCGAGTCCGCGTGGTGGCACCACTTCGGACACCGCTGGCTCGGGCCAGTCGGGCTCGGCTGGACAGGTGACTTTAGCGTCTCTCGAGGACTTGATTCACCAGGAAGCTCACTGTCGCCAACAGGAAAACGGGGACCTGGCTCGGCTGCTGTCGTTTGCGTTTACGCATCCGGTCCCGCCTGCCGACCGACTCCAGCGTCGAGCTTTGTTGGACGCACGATCGGTTGTGGAGCTCGCTCACGTCCTGCGTGGGCAATATTCTCCGCTGGGTTCGGCTCAAGTCATAGCCGACCTCCGCCAGGAGCTCGGCGTCCTGCAGACTCTTCAGGGAGATCAAGCTCGCCGACTGGACTCCTTGGCCTCGGAGAACGCCGAGCTCCAAGACAAGGTGAAGGAAGCTGAGCTGGAACGCTCGCTGTGGGAGCGCGAAGCTAAGAAGGCCTCCCCTTTCCTCACTTCTCTCCGCAAAGCCTTGGCCAAATCCGATGCGGCACTCAAGTTGGCCCAGGAGAAGCAAGTTCGGAAAGTCACGTCAGCTTTCAAGCACTCGGCTGACCATGCTCTCCAGATCAAGAGGCTGGAAGAAGAAGTCGTGGCCCTCACGAAGGCTCTTGCCGACCGTGACCACGCTTACGCTGAGCTCCATGCGGTGTCTACAAAGCACTTCGAGCAGCTTCAGGAGTCGACTTCGCTCTTGCTGGACGGAGGTTCTCAGCCCCTTCGTCACGCGAAGTCGGTCATCGATAGCCAGCGCCAAGTAATTTTGCGCCAGAAGCGTGTGATCGCTCGGCAGGGATCGATCCCTATGCACGATCCACACATGGCTGCTGCTGCCGGAGCCGGGCTGGACGTCCCTGGGCTGAGTCCCGCCGACTTACAACTCAACGCTCGGCTCTGCCGGGCCCTGGAGCAACGGTTTCCGGAGGTTATGGATATACCTGCCGGGGAAACTCGCACTGTGGAATTGGTGATTCATCCCCGCGAAGATGGAGCTGCTTCAGTGCCACCGACCTCCTCAAGCTCAGCTGGATTGTCTCTCGGCTTGGATTCTCGTACTTCTGGAGGTTCTTCGAGTGTCGACACCTCGACGCCGGCCAGTTCTTCTGCGACCGTACCTCCCGGGGTTCCTGCTCAGCCCAGCTCAAGTGCCCCAGCTCCGCCGAGCAAGCCAGTTCCGCCGAGCAAGTCCATCGACCAGTTGCGCCAGGCTCGGCTGGACACTCTGACTCCGGCGGAGAAATTGCGTCGGTACTCGAACCCAAAGTCGTCGACCGCTGCTGGTTCTCGCGTCAAGCCTCATGTCCCCCCTCCACAGCCATACGCCTGTCCACTTCCTGGGGAAGAGGGTCATGCCGAGGCCGCTAGCCAGCTGGACGAGGCTGCTCGCGAAGTTGGATTTCTCCAATCTTCTTCTTCGCCACAAGAGCTGGATCCCGATGGTTCGCATCCTGCCGAGTTCCAGGAATTCGCTGATGTGGACGACTCCTCTTTGGATTTCGATGGGGTCGGCTTGCAGCAGATCTCGTTGGTGCCCTACGCAGTGTCTCCGACTTCCTCGTCCGCGTCAGCTCCATCACCCGGGGAGTCAGCGTCTTCGCATCCTCGGGTGCTCAATTTGTCCCGTGGCATGGCTCCTCTGTCGGTCTCGGCTGAGTTTTCTGGAGTGACTCCGGTCAACGTTGTGATCGATCCGGCGGCTACTTCCGCCGAGTCCGAGACGGTGACTCTGAGTGCGGCTCTGGCGCTCCCATCGACGGCCGAGTATCCGACCTCCGTGAGGTGGGTTCCGCCGGAGTCGTCGGGCTCGGCTGACTCGGCTCAGACCTCGGGATCTGTTGTCCCGTCGACTTCTGTTTCGGCTTCCTCTGGGTCGACTCCTAGTTCGGCTGTTGCTCGTCTGCTGGCTTGTTCTTCCCAGACGAAGTCCCCGTCGTCCAAGAGTCGAGCGCCCTCTTCTTCGTCGGCGTCTTCCACCGTGCTGACGTCGGCTCCAATGGCCTCCTCTACATCGAGTCGGCCCACAGTTCCTTCCACATCGGTCGTTATGACTTCTCCGTCGGGTCGTCCGATCCGCGCCAAGGCAGCCACGGCTCGAATGATCAGCGCGCACTGCTTGGAGGTATTGGAGACGCCGGATTACGTTGTTCTCGGCTCTGGTCGCTCGCCTGGTTCCCCAGACTTGCTTGACTCGGCTAGTGGTCCCTCAGCGGAAGGCACGTCGGCTCACCCGCTTTCTGTTTCCGATGGGTAGTCGGCGGCCGAGTCGGAGTATGAAGATGGGTGTGATGATGACTCCGGCGGCTCTCTTCCACCCGCCCCCGTGAAGTCGTCGGGTAAGGGTCGGCTTCGTCGAGCCCATGCCCTGTCGGAGGATGAGGTTGAGGACGAGGACTCAGACAACGTTCCGCTGAGTTCTCTTCGTTCAGGCAGTTCGGGTCCCCGTGGGAAGATGCAAAGTTATCTGCAAGCTGGTCGGACTCCTCCTGGGCCTCCTGCTGAGTCGGGTGATAGTGGAGACGCTCCCGGGGATGATTCCGGTGCTCGCTCGTCTTCGAGGAAGCGTAAGCGGAAGCACAACAGTAAACGCAAGCACAAGCACAAACACCAGCACCATCACTCGCGTCGGTCTCCCAGTCCAGTTCCAGCTCCATCGGCTAGCCCATTCCAGAAGCCTAAGAAACGCCGGAAGGCCTCAGTGGATACGCCGGTGGGGTCCAGTTCAGGTTCGACACATGCTCCGTCGAACCCGACTCCGACTGTGACCAGCTCAACTGGGCCTGTCCGGATCATGTTCATCGACTCCAAGGCGCATAATCGTCCTGAGTTGCCGGAGGTTCTGCGTGTACCGCTGTCTCAACTTCGCACCCGTGCATCTCAAGCGGCTTCTCGCGATTCGAGGATTACTCCTCAGTTGGCTCGGTTGCGGGACCTCCGGTTCGTGCATTATGGGTCGGCTCGATGCTGGAAGGCTATTCTCGCCAACCAGACTGGGCAAGTGTCGATGGATTATTCGTCCGGCAAACCTCGTGTTCCGTCGACGCGTTGCTGTCTTGACGGGATCAAGGCTTTCGCGGATGTGTACAACCCAAACCATCCGGCCCAGCGTCTTCGCCAACTTCTCCCGGACTCTCCGTTCTTCCATTCTCCCAAGGCTCTGGAAGATGCGCGGACTCGGCTGGCTAACTCGACTAAGCCTGTCGGTCTAGTGGAAAAGCTGGCCGAGGTGTTTGTCAAGATCCGCGGGGACATTCCCGACTCGGCTGGAGGGGCTTCGAATTCGACTCGTGATGATCACCCAACTCGATTTTTCGTGGCGTTGTACGAGCGCGGTCACTGGTTAGTGGAGTCGAGTGTGATGATGGGGCTGCATCCAGCTTACCATGAAGGTAGCACCTACGATGAGGTCGCCGAGCTGCACACCATTTGGCTCCAGTATCGTCTCGCACGGAAGCGTCGGACTGACGCCCTCCGGGCTTTGATGACTGTTCTCACTGAGGATCTTTACTCAGCTGCGATGAAGATGTTGAATGGGCTTGCCGCTCCGGAAGCCGATGCGGAGCTCTTCTTCGAGCCGTCGGTCCCGTTTTACCCCCTGGTCAACTTGTCGTGGATCCCGTCGGGCAAGGACTGGTGTGGTGCGGCCGCTTCGGTGGATCGATTCGAAACTTGGCGTACGTGGTGGTTGACTGACCCGGCGGAGCATCCTTACAATACCTGCTTTCGTACCCGGAACTTGGAATTCCAAGTCTTTGCCTCCAAGGGCGTTGACCCCCGTATTGTCGAGGATTCGGTGGATGATGATGTCGACTTGGATGAGCCTGCTCCGCTCTGGATTCCTTCGGGTGCCCGGATTCCTGTCAATCGAGAAGGGATTCACATTTTCGAAGGGCGTGAAGAAGGGGAGCTCGGCTGGTCGGCAGATGACCCGGATCCAGTGTCTGGTGGCGATTCCCCCAACGTGCGCGGTCCTTCTTCGACTCAGTCTCTTTTCGGTGGAGAGTCACCTGCCTCGCCTTCGTCTGCTGCGAACACCGACTCGGCTGACACTTCCCTTCCGGCTACGGAGTCGATGAGCGTATTGGCTGATGTTGCTTCCGCGGCGACCCTTTCTGGTCTGGCTGGTTCGCCGAGTGGTTCTCCTCAAGCTTCTGGATCTCCGAGCTTCTGATCTTTGACCACTCTCTTTTCATTGTTAATGCATGTAATACATGTTGACGCAGTAATTGTCTTCGACTCGACTCAGACTGTTGTCTTCACTGAGTCGGCGGGTTGTTTGGTTTGACGCAGTATCTTCCTTCGACTCGACTCGGCCTGCTGTCTTCACCGAGTCGGCAGGTTCATTTTTATGGAGTGTTAGTCTTCGTCGGCCACCTGCACCATTTGCAGCCGGTTCGCGCGCTTCTTGTTGCGAAGATAATCGAAAAGCAGTCCTCCACAGGAGAGATTCGACAAAGGTTCCCAACTCGGTTCCTCGTAGCCTACCCACTTGAGTTTGAATTTCCGCTGAGTCTTTGCCGTGCTCGTCGAGAGGGGTAGTTCGTCATCTAAGATGGCTTAAACCTCGTAGCGGTCCTCTCCTTCTTCCGGCTCCCAGCTATCCTCAGGTAGTAATTCTTCGTCAAAATCCAATCGTTCGGCCTCGCTGAGTTCTGGTCTGAGTCGAGTTGTGGGTCGTTCTCCATTTTCTCTTACCGCCTTTAGTCGAGACACGTGTACAACTGGGTAGAATCGATATCCGATTTTATCTGGTAGTTCGAGCTCGTACGCAAATTCCTCGACTTTCTTCTTGATCCTGAAGGGTCCGTGCCACCTGTGAGCCAATTCCTTGGTCAATCCGGGTTTCACCCGTTCCATAAACAACCACACTTGGTCGCCTTCCTTGAACAGTGACTGGGTTGGCTCGACTGATGATTCTTCCGGATCTGGTAACTCGGCGGACGGTGCCCCCGACGTTGGCAACTCGGCTGAGGGCCCTTCGGAGGTAGGCAACTCATCTGAGTGCTGATCCTGTGTCGGGACGGCCCTCCTTTCAACTCGGCAGAGAGCTTCATTGTGTTCTTTCGCTCTCCTTGCTTTCTCCTTCAGTTGGAACTCGGCTGCTAGACGTAAGGCTACTTCTCTCTGCCGGTTGCTCTCTCTGCGCCATTCCTTGGCCCCCGTCGAGTCGCTCCGCCCACGGTGCCCTTGTTTGACTGACTCAGTCATCGCCTTGAGCGTGGACCGGGCGTCCCAACCGTGAACCAAGTAAAATGGTGTTTCTCGCCGAGTTGAGTCCCTTGAATTGTTGATAGCGTGTACCAGCTTCTCGGCTATGTCATCCCAGTCAGCTTGCAACGGATCTTCCACGTATGCTCGTACTGTCTGGATCATCGTCTTCACCGATCGTTCTTGTTGGCCGTTAGCTTGCGGCCGGTAGCTAAGCGTCGCCCTCGATCTCGACTGCATCATCTCGGAGAACTTCTGGAACACTTCACTCATGAAGCGAGGATCGCGATCATGCCGAATCAGTGAAGGTACCCCGAATCGGCGGAACACACATTCTTCGAATACCTTGGCGACCTCGAGTGCCCCTGTCTCGCTCATTGCTTTCGCAATCACAAAACCCGTGAAGTGGTCTTGGAACAACAGCAACGCCGTATTTCCTCGCGTCGTCTTGGGCAGCGGGATGACAAAGTCGAGCGACACGATATGGAACGGTCGTTCCGACACCAGGTTTCCTGGAGAGTATCCTTGAAGATGTGGCTTACTCTTGCTCGTGCTACAATCTTCGCATGACTCCACGTGTTTGATGGTGTCTGCATAGAGCCCGACCCAGTAGTAGTCGGTGCGAACTCGGTGGTACGTTCTGACCATGCCTTGGTGTCCTCCCTCGAGGGAGTTATGACAGTTCTGCAGGACCTCATCGATCAGCGTCGTTGGTACTACCAGTCGGAGCTTCAACTCGTTGTCAGTAGGCTCACCTCTTCGTCGACCGACATAATATAGCAGTCCGTCTTCACTGAGGACGAAGTGATTGGCTATTTTACCGGCATTGTACGCTCTTCGCCGAGTCAACTGGTCGATCTGGCCCCTCAGGTACGTTTTCAAGTCGGCCCATCTGCACTCTTCATCCTGGGCCTTCGAGATGCGGTTCCGCCTCTCGGCTTGGACCGCTACAGGGTCGACGTCCTGCGCACTCGGCGTCCGTCCTGGCTCGGCTGCAGCTTCCGCCGGATCCACTACTCGGTGGGCTTCTGGTGCTTGGTATGATGCTTCGTATTCGTTTCTTTGGCCTTCCCGGGGCTCTCTAGTCGTCTCTTCTGCCCCAGGAGTCTCTTGTGGCTCCTCAGCCGAGTTGTCTTCAGCCGAGTTACGTTCAGCCGAGTTTTGTGCCTCATGTGCCTCATTATTTTCCGAGTTTTGTGCCTCATTATCTTCAAAGCGAACTCGGCGTGCTTGGTTCCGTGTTACCGCCGTAATGTTCGCCGTTGTTTCGTCAGCCTTCGCCGAGTCACGGTCCACATACAGCACTTCTTGGATCCTATTTAGCACTTGTAACTCAGCTTTTCGCTCGGCATTCAGAATCACTCGCCCGGCTTTGGCTTCTAGAGCCTTCGTAGCGAGGGCATCGGCTGAGGCATTGTAAGTTCGCAGAACGTGCAGGTATCGCGTCGAGCCGAGTTGCTTCGTGAGTGCTTTGTGGCGGGCTAGTTCAACCTGTAACGTATCCTTCTTGCAGGCGATCACCCCCATGGATTGCTGGATTGCAAGCCGCGAGTCTCCGACTATAATCAAGTCGGTGATGCCCTGGTCTAATGCCGCCGCGACACCATGGTTCATCCCGGTGTACTCGGCTATGTTGACCGTAGTGGACGAGAGGTGCGCACTCGCAGCGATCTCAATGTTCCAAGTTGGCAGTCGCCACAGAATCCATGAACAGCTGCCGTAACCTCCATTCTTCTCTGTCTTAGCTGAGCCGTCAAAAGACAAGACATGGCCCACGAAATCCCTAGGCACTCGTGCGTACAGCAATTCCGGATCCATGCGAACGCTAGCCGAGCCCTTCGAAGGTGGGGCGATATGGGCCAATGACTCATCCAGTCCGATCGATGGCGTGATAGACGCTTGGAGGAGCTGGGCAAAGTCGGCGTCTCGCTCCCGGACTCGCTTGATGATCAAGTGATGCGGTTACAGCAACACAGCGAAACTCACTTCTCGGCCGTATAGGGATTTCGAGTTGAATACCCACTCTAAAGTCGAGAATCGGGTGTAGACGTGAATAGTCTTGCCGACCAGTAGCGTGTAACACACCTTGAGCAATTGCAACAGCGCCAGTACTTCCTTCTCGGCGGGGAGGTAGTTCACCTCATTATCTTTCAGTACCCGACCGCAGAAACGAACTGAGTGAAGTTTGTCATCATGGAGCTGCATCAGTGTGCTACTTAAAGCGCACTCGTTGGCGAAAAGCATGACGTGGACGTCTTTCACCGAGTCGAAATGGCGAAGGATCGGAGCCTCTATCACCTTCCGTTTTAACTCGGCGAATGAAGCTTGGGCTGCTGATAAATCTGTGCTTGAACCGAAATCGTCTTCCTTGAGCTGGTATAGCACCGCCCCATACACTGCCAGGTTCTGAATGAACCGGCTGTAGTAGTTGAGTGCGCCCAAGAAAGCTTGCATTCCCTTCTTATTCTTTGGGAACGGGATCTCGGCGATCGCAGCTAGCTTCTTCGGGTCAGCAGCAACACCTTCTGGAGTGACCACGTGCGATAAGAAGTCCACCTTCGGCTGCACAAAGATGCTTTTTGTAAAGCTCACGCAGATCCTACACTCGGCGAACCGGGTGAGGAGGCGATCTAAGGTCTCCAAACAATCATCAAAGTCAACTCCACCAAAACAAATATCATCCACGAAAGAACGTCGTCCAAACACCGGCACATGACTCGACTCGTCGGGTTCTCCTGACGAGAACATGTCTCCGTCTGGTCCGTTAACCAAAGCCTGGACTGGGTCGGAGGTGGTCAACGCTGAGTAGTCAGCCTCGAATTTCGTCAAAGCACCCGGTCGATCAGTCATAGCCGAGTTCCGGGATCGCTGAGCGGTCATAGCTGATTCAGCCGAGCGCATTCGCTCGGCGAAAGCTGTCCAGCCACCCTTGGGTTGCACGAACCCCCACAGTGCGTTATCAATCAGTCGTTGGTAGATCATGGGTGCATTCTTCAGGCCGAACGGCATGCGTAACCACTCAAAGTGTCCTAAAGCGCACACAAAAGCTGAGATCCGCCGAGCTCGGCTGGTCATCATCACGGCCCAGAATCCACTCGCCGCGTCGAGAGAACAGAACCACAGGTAACTCTCCAACTCAGTGAGGAGATCATCCACCAGGGGCATAGCATATTCCAACGCTACCGTAATC
Source organism: Phytophthora fragariae (assembly GCA_009729435.1). Lineage (NCBI taxonomy): Eukaryota > Oomycota > Peronosporomycetes > Peronosporales > Peronosporaceae > Phytophthora > Phytophthora fragariae. The sequence goes on from QQOI01000027.1 coordinate 914,372, forward strand.
GCGTTGACCATCTTGTAGTCAATGCATAATCGAATGTCGATGCCATTTTTCTTGAGCACAATCACAATAGGCGACGCCCAGGGGCTGTTCGAGAACGCCACCAGCCTCGCCTTCAACAATCCCTTCAACAACTCGTACAACTTCTCGAGGTGCTTGAGAGGGACTCGGCGGGCACGCTGCTTGATTGGAGCGTGGCCTTGGACATCAATGTCACAAACCACTCCATATGCCGGAGGTGGTAGGGCGTTCCCGCTGGATATCATGATCTTGGCGTGACGTCGGAGCACCTTCACAAGCTTATTGTATTGCTCAGTCGAGTGGGTCGATGACCGGACGTTGTCTCCTTCATAGTCAAGTACAGTCGACTCGGCGGTCGTCAGATCTGGGAGGAAGGCCAGTTCATGGGCGAAGTCATCCAATTGGATACACGTGGGTGTATGTTCCCAGCTGCTCCCTCGCCGAGTTGCCTTGTCTTCGTCGCCAGACTCAGTTGACTCGGTGTCACCCCTGTCGTCGACCGCGGTAAACTGGTACCCTTCTTCTCGCACTAGGTCGGTGAGGGCCGCTAGGAACCGCAACCTCAGATGCTCGGCCGGGTCTTCGTCCAGCAAATCATCGTCGATGCTCAGTAGTCCCCACTCGGCTGGCGATGCTTCGGCGGTAGCGGACGCGGCGCTCCTCACTTCAGCTTCCTTACATAAGGCTCGTGCTTCCGACAGCAGCTCTTCCACTTCGGCTATCCGTTGTTTGGCCTCCCGGAGGGAGAGGTCCGGGGTGTTCTGATCTGCCCCGCCTTTAATCTCCGGCTGACCCGTATCCACAGATTCATCGATGCCGGGATCCCATCTGTCACCCCTGTCTAGGGTGGTGATCGGGCAGCCATTGCCGAGAGACGGTGCCTCAGGGTCAGCTGACAAGCACACCCAGTCGTTTGCCGGGGTTTCGGAATCACTCAGTTCACTTTCGTCGGACTCGGCTTCGAGTTCCGATTCGTCTCGTGAGGCCACCAAACTCGGCTTGTTGTGCTGGAGTTGTTCTGTCTCCGCTTGGAGGCGTTCGAGCCGTTTCCATTGTTCTGCACATGATAGTCCCCGCTGGTGAGTTCCATCTGCAGCCTCCGGTCGGGATCGGATGCCCGTCGGTGTCTCATAGTCGGGTCCATCGACAGCTGCGGGTTGGTGGCTCAACCACTCAGCATACAGCTGTTGTTCTTTCTTTAGCAGGTCGCGGTCGATCGCCGAGTCGTAGGCTAGTACCTGCCAGTCTCTGTACTTCGTCGAGTCCACACGCACGTATCCTTCTGTGAGTGGTAGAACTTCATGAGGAACCCACTGAACCACAGGGAAATGAGCGGGGCAGGACCCCGGTTTATCACCCGTGTTGGTCAGCAAGACTCGGCTGGGTCGTCCATGGTGCGTAAACCTCACAGTCGGCACCAGCTTGTTAACTCTTCGAACCCATAATTCGTGTGTGGTGGCATCCGGAGGTCGTCGCTGTAACTTGAACTCGGCTGTGAGCCGACTTGCGACGTCCACGGTTTCCGTCGGCCCTCCGCAGATGGTATTGCCATACTCAGTGTCCTCGCGTGCACTAGCTGACTTGATCAGGTTAATCTAGATCTCGTCGGGCAGTTTAGCCTTCGAGTTGTACAAATCCAACCTGATTCCAGCTGGGATCATGAAATCCGTACCCAGGATCAAATCTTCCCCGGCGTGATGATCCATAATCCATACCTCGAACTCGTAGACGATCTCCCAGCCGAGCGTAACTTTCACCATTGCCCGGATGGTCGTCTCGACTTTGGTCTTGCCAATCCCTTGTACATCAATCTTCAGATCGGCGCTCGCCAGCCGCTTCAATCGCAGCTCAGTTACTGCTGAGACATTCGCTCCTGTATCCAGCAGTATTTTTGTCCGTTCGTTGTAGACCGCTTTCATGACCAGAGCACGCATCCGAATCCGGCGGTCAAACTTCCTTGACGACCACCACCCGAGTCGCTCGCCTGGTAGCAGCTTCAATTTCTTGGATTCGCCGATCGTGACCGCTGATCGTCGGGTCATAACTGCACTCGTTATGGCCTGAGCCGAATCTTCTGCCGACTCGGCTGTCGCATCACTTTCTTCCTCTGTACCGCCATCCGCGTCTCCACTCGACTCGACTGGCGTGCTCTTCGTCTCTTCGTTCTCCTTTCCGCTTTGCGTATCGACTTCCTCTCTGTCTCTCTCCTCTCCAGGCCGTTCTGCTTCACCGACAAAGGCGAACACATAGTTCGCCTCGATAGCTGTCGGCTGAGCTGACTGTGGTGGCCCATTTTTTCCCAACCCAGTCAAAGTTGGTGAGCCGCCTAGTTTAAATCACCAGGCGAGTAGAGGTCTTGGAGGTCAGCCGGGACAAGGGATTTGTCGACCGACGACTTCACGAACTTGGCGAGTTTCTCGAATCGTTGGAAGAGCTCACAGATTCCCACGTCGTGGACTTGCTTGCAGAACTTGCATCGCCTCTTGCAGAAGTGGGCGTCATGGCCATCCGCACCACAAGCGCCGCATGGGCCGTATCGCCGAAGCTCACCGGACACATCGCGACGGGGAGGGTATCCCCGAGAATCAGCTCGCCCAGGGGATCGCGGAGCCGAGTTCTGACGGGTACTGTTCAAGCCTCCTCGGTACGACGGACGTTTCGACTCGGCTGTCACCCCAGCGTCGATGTAGTCGGAGCCTGAGTCGGACGACGACTCGGCTGCGGCGTCTCTGTCGCTTCCGTCACTCGAGGAATCATAGAAGTTTGTCTCGTGGCTGGCGCGACGCTCATCGAGGGCTGCTCTGAGGTCCTCGACACTGGCATCGGCCAAGGTGACTCGACGGTCGCGATCCTCGCTGCGGCGTCGACGACGGTCTTCACGTCGGTCGCGTTGGTCGTCGCGGCGCATCTCTCTGTAGCCATCACTGCGTTTTGACTCGCTGCGTCGGTTCCCATCATCTCGGCGTGACTCACGAGCCCGGCTGGATGTTGTTCGATCCCGCTGCTCCTTCCTCTTGTCGCCGAGCAGCTTCTGGTTGATGATCTTTTCCACTCGCTGGATGTCGCTGAGTCGCTGCGGGTACAGTTGATCCATCACGGCGTCATCCCCGCAGTGGAGCAGGAAATGCTCGACGTGGCTCGCAGCTTGAGGACCGCCGGCTTCATACTGAATTTTCGCAGCTCGCGCGTACCCGTTCAGCCTGAGGAGAAAGTCGCAAATGTGCTCGTTCTCCTTTCGCCGAGCTGAGAAGTAACGCGTCTGGGCCGTCTGGTCATACTGCGAACAGTAGTAATCCAAGAACGCCGAGCTGAGCAGACTCCACTTCAGCTGAGTCTTCTTCGGGAGCTGTCGGAACCAACTCTTGGCCGCCTTTCCGAGACTGAGCGAGAAGGGTTCGCACCACGAGTCGTTAGGCATGCGAGTGCCCTTCATCTCGTAGATGAACCGCTTCAGCCACTGCAACGAGTCCTCGGACCGGTTACGCATTCCATCAAAGACCACGATCTTGTCCAGGGGCCGCGTGAGTACGCACGTCCAGGACGTTCGAGCGGCTCCTATCAGAGTCTTCCAGACTCAGCTGCTGGATGTAGTGCTTCGGGGACTCATACGGATCGGCCTTGGCTTCCCACTCGTCATATTCATCGTCGGACTCGGCTGCGCCACCCAAGTCGCGGGACTCGCCGAAACGGGTTGCCCCACGGGGTGGTGACTGCATGTTCGTATCCCCAAAATAGGGAGTACCTCCTGAGGCGCGGGATGCTTCTCGGCCACGGTTGACGTCCGGAGTTTTCGGAAGCGGGATTCGACTCGGGTCGACTGCCATAACTGCGGACTCGGCTAATGGTCTTGGAGGCTCGGCTGTCGCGTCCGCCGAGTTCGTGGACTCGTCTAGGCGCGTTACCTTTTGGTCTGGCGACGTCGGGCATGCGCTCAAGACCGAATGCTGCTCTAAGCTTTCGCTTCCATTGCATGATTTCGTTCCCTGCAGACTTAAGTGTCCACTCCTTCTGGTCTCGTAGACTCGGCGATCCCACGCACCGGTAGCCCATGGCCCGGAGGAAAGTCGACGTTTCGTAGCACAACTCGTTCATAGTTGTACTACTCACCGGGTGAGTCAACTCGGGGTCCAGCACTGGCCACTTGGCTTGCGCCATCGCCCTTGGTCCGAACTTCGACATCCATCCTCCGGTTGCCTTCATTTCTTCGCCTAATCTGGCCAACACTTTGTTGGCGCTCGGCGTGTCGGCATTCCTCGTAGCGCGAGGAACCAATGGCGGGCGCTGGCTTGGTACCACATCTTGGTCGTCATCGCCGTCATCTTCGCCGAACTCGGCTACGCGACTGCGCTCCACTGGGCGCGGTGTTCCCATCTTAGTCACTTGGAGTGACATTTCTTCCGCATCTTCATCTTCATTCATCTCCGACAAGAACTCTTCCTCTTCGTCGCTCTCGTCTTCCTTCTCTTCACCTTCTTCTTCACTCACATGGCCTTGGTCGTCGACGTCGTCGAACTGGACTCTCGGCGTGTCGTCCGGCGTCACGATTGCTGCCGCCACACTCGCCGAGTCCGATCTCGACGGGGTCGGGCCCCTGGCTCTCCCAGCCGGGCTGACGCTCCTCGAGGACGATCCTTTGGCCATCTTCTCTCTCTTCTTGCTCTTAACTTGAGCTTGGTTAGCTGGTACCTAACAAAAACAAGCACACCCCTGTTCCCGGGTCGCGGCACCAGTTGTGGTATTGCAAAACACACAAATCGTCAAATGTGGGTCCTAGCAAGCAACCAACAACAATAGCCGAGCTAGTCGGCTGAGTTGGCCTGCGCGGGGTCTCTTTCGGGTCCCCAACGGTCCGGCCCAGCCGGGACAGTAGGTGTCTTGTCTTCGCCGAGTTCCAACCAACCGGTTCAACTCTCCAGAGACTCGCCTGAGCCGGGCAGTCTCCGTTCACAAAACCCGTGCCGTCCACCAAAGGATGGAGCAGTCACGGGCCGCCGAGTGCAAAAGCAACTCAGCTGAAAGGTTGCAGTGCCCTGGGACTTACAGACCCACCGGCTCGCCGAGTTCGGCGAGACTTTCTCTTCGCGCTTGGCGAGACTGCCCCTCCTGGGCCGACGTTATCTCTTGGCGCTACCTGTTGGTACCCTACAAGCGATGCCTCTCAGGTACCAACGGCAGACATACCCCAGCCCTGTGCAGGGACTTACCGGAAGAGTGTACACTTGTCTTGGACTAGGAAAATTCTGCTCTGTTTGTTTGTTATATCTTTCGGGCGCCCTGAAGGGCGCCTCTACTGTTCCTGAGTTCCTATACAAATATCTAATGAAATAGAGTGGTTTCGGATCTCAGCCGACCCTTCGCCGAGTTTGGCGACCTCTCACACCAGTCGGTCCGGATACCGCGTTTATCCGGATCTGCGAGCTCGGCTGGTCCGGATATTGAGTTATCCGGCTGGTACTCTGTACCCTCCAGCCGAGTTGTCACCGTCGACCTGTTATCCTAAGCTGCTTTGGTACCCTGTACCAGCGTGTGCCACAAAACTTGACGTTTCCTACACCACAGGGCGACAATCTGCTTTGACTGAGACTTGTACGGGCGATCGTCACAGACTTCCCAGATGCGAGGGGTTTTCGTGTATCACTCAAATCAAGTTGCGGCTGCAGTCTTCGAGGCTGCGCGGACCTTGGGCTTGGTTGGCTTCATCGGGGTGTCCAAGGCCAATGACAGGTCGGTACGGTCAGTGATCGTGTCTGGAGTTGAGCCGGCCTGGGGAGCAAATACACCACCATCTGGCACCCGTTTTTCCTACTGTGCAATGCGCTCAGACTGCGCCTTGTTCGCTTCCACGAGTTGGGCTATGACTGCATTGAGATGGTTGGTCAAATGAAGCTCACGTGTGAAGGTTTTTGTCTTCTTCTCGAACTTCACTTGCTTGTCGTTTCAGCTCCACACTCCAGCCTAGCAGCTCCGGCATCGACACTTGAAGAGGGAAAAGACACATGCGCATCCGCGAAGTGTATGGGCTCATCGGGTACCTCTCGTTGACCTCAGGGAAGTGCTGGATCAATGATGCCACTAGCAGGTCTGCGACTTCATCATTGACGATTAATGAGGCGTCCCCCAGATCCAAGCTGGACGCAAACAATATGCGATCAAGCCTGCGACTCTTCGTCGTCGCTGCAGAGTCGAATGTGGCAGCCGAAGGTATGGTCGGGTTGTCGTTTGACTTCCAGCCGCTGAGCACTTTCGATACTTTCCTGTCCTCATTCGTGGTGTTGAAAACGTAGACAAAGGCCTTGTTCGTCGCCGTCATATTCCAACTGCCACGATCGAAGATCCATTGAGGCCTTAGCGAAGCATCCGCGTTGGCATGCTGCGCACCGCCCCGCCGGAAAGAATGAGACGAGAGGCCAGTTGAAACACCAGCATCAGCTTGACGTGCGCTTGCGGCCTTGAGCACTCGATTGACGTACCTTTGCATTTTCAGCGGGGTAGACTTACGTCTCGGAGAGGTGGCTTCCGGTGTTGCATTAGCAGGCTCATCATCATCGCTACAGCAGACAAGCGCATCGGTAAGTGGCGTAGCCTTCGTTGCAGGCGCTTCATCTCCAACGTTCAGCCCCGAAAGGTGGTCAAGGTCGAGTACAGACGATACCGGGAATGTTTGCATCGCCAGTGCCATGGCGATGGCGTGGAGCGGACACATGATGAAGGAGCTCTTGTCTGGGAAGAGAGAAAGGCCTTGCTCCTCCGACGTTTTCGCTCGGATCTGGCGAAGGAATAGCACGTTGCCCGAGCCGACCGACAGGTTGCGCTTCTGGATAAACGCGAGATCGGAAGCACGTCCAAGCGCGTACCACATGATGGATAGGAGCGCAGCATCCTGATACTCCTTGGGAGAACTCGCATCGAAGTACAGTCCGTCGATCAGAGAGCGCAAGTCGGCCTTGGTGCATGTTGGCGCCTTCGTCACCATACCACTTTGCTGCCGTTTGAGGCAGTGCCGCTCCAAAATGCGACCCATCTTGAGTAGCCGCTGCTCCACAATGTGGCGGTGCTGGGGGAAATCCTCCAGCAGCCAGTTCTTGACGTTCCGGTAGTAGCTCATCACGGTGTTCCGCTTGCGTAGATCCCCGCTTCGGCCTCGAGCAAACGCGAGGTGCATCGCGAAGCGGTCCAGCAACTTCACGAGCACCGAACCACTGACATCTGCCAGGAGGGTAGCGCGGATAAATTCGTGAGTTACATTCTTGGAGGCGAGGAAAGCCGTGAAGACGTTGACTACTGTTGCTTGCGCACGCTTCGTGTTCTCTGGAGCGAGGTCTTGCAGGCTCATTGTTTTCGAGTCTAGTGTCGGTTGGCTTATTGATATCCAGCAAATATGTGAATGACTTGCTGTTTGAATCGGCGCTCAAATGTATGGCTGTCGCTGCCGACATTATGCGTCGGCCACGTGTCGGTAGCCGTTACCCTACCCCTATTGTGTTTTAATTGGCTAAAATTTCGCTGGAACACTGTATGATTCTTAAAAAGGCTTCAGCTGTGTTTCTATTGGCTCACAGGACCAAACAAAAATCAAGTTTTTAGTGTATGCTGTCGGCAGTTTGATGATATTCATCCATATCAAACGCATAGACTAATTTATATATTTGTTAGTTTTACTAACACTGTAAGATAGCAAGTACTGATAAAAAGGTATGCTGCTACTTCATTCACGTGGTGCGTCCCTTCACCAAAGTGGTTGGTTTGGGACTGTACCTGCATTTGAAATACAGGTGACTGGCAGGATGCAGATCGTGCGGCTGCGAAGCAGGTGCACCAGATGCTCCTCTTGATCAATGGTATGTGATCACGAATCACATCTTATCAATGTGGTAAATTGAGCTTTATTATCGTCAAACGAATAATAAAAATAAAACGTTTTAATGCACGAAGAATGTAAAACCCCTGGTGATGGTTGAGATAAAATGTAGTATCATGGACAACAAACAAGTTTCTAAATTTCAGAGCTTCTTCGTGCGAAGCGCGACTTTGTGTTTCCTCCTCCAGTTTCTTTATTTAAAAGCCAAGCACCGCCACTCTGCGGCGAGGGTAGTATTATCGAGCTTAGCATTTTAAGCCGCTTCACGGCGGTAGTAGTACTATCGGGGTGAGTAATACTCTTTCGCGAAGCGCCGCCACTGCGCGGCGGGGTAATATCACGCCCCCATTCCACTCGCCTTGTCAGCTCGATGCACTACTCGCAATGCTATGCTAATGAGTCCGGTGAAGGGCCCCTGCGGTCCCATAATATCGACCGGTGGGCCCGCCTTCGCTGGGCTCGGCACCCTTTTGGCCAATGGAGTTGCGTTGTCGCTGCGCTCGACGGTCATATGTAGCCATGTTACGGACGTACTGACGGACCCACACACGGAGAAGGTGCTCTCGTAGATGTGTAGGACTAGCCAAGCGCCGCCGCTACACGGCGGTAGTTTTTTTTATTAGTTGAAGCCGCTCAGCTCACTATACTCACTTCACAATTTAGAGAAGGCTGCCTACGCTCTACTACGGCGTACGCGCTCCCTGTTCTGCTCGCCTGCGGCGCTGCGCTTCTCACCGTACCCAATGGCTCTATGAGGCTGTCTTCGCTACGCACGCATGATATGCGACAGAAAAGGTCGAGGCTGTAAGGTCTGGAATTATCTTATCCGAGGGGACGTCTACTCGGATTGTGCTGCAGTCGCCAGCCAACTTTCTACAGCCAAAAAGAACGATACGACATTAGCTACTGTCATTTTTACTGATAGTCTGCTAAATATTTATAACCACTACACGGCACGAGCGCACTCGGTTGAGCACTTCCTATATTTTTAACTCAACCGCGTTTACCTGGCCTCACTCCCTGTTCATTGTCCAACCACCAAGCTTCCTCTCAACCACCACGACGACCCAATCATCTCAAACCAATGGGGAAATCTAAAGCCAAACCACCAAGATCGTATGAGTCCTCACCCTTCGTGCTAGACGCCTCCGACCTAACTACTGCCAAGTCCTTCGGCCTCTTACGTGAAGAATCTCCTATCAACACGACGGACAGCCGCCTGCCAGACTACGGTGAATCCTACGACAAGAAGCGAAACATCGGTACTGACCTTTACGCATCTCAACAATCAGTGAAGAACGCTGCAAGCAGTTTGCCCTCGCTTGCGTCTTCCAGCTTCTCGTAGCAGCCAGCAGCTCAACCAACGCGAAATTCACCTGTCAATGTCTCAACGGTCAACAAGTTTTCGACGAATCCATCCTCCTTGACGAAGCTGCATGCCCGTTCTTCATTATCGTCTCTGGTGGTACGGGAAACGTGGCAGATTACAAAGGCAAACCTTTGCCACAATCATTTAAAGCATGTTGACTTCTCGGCTAGGACATTTGCTGAGGGCACCATTGCCCGTCCTACCAAAGCACTTCGCAATACAAAACAGCAAAGCAAACGAGCTCAAGCACTTGTTGAGCAGAAGATGCTGCCTGCGCACAACGGCTCGATTAGTGCCTTGTCTGGCTCCGCTATTGCTGCGTTCCTGCTCTCGAAAGGAATGCGTCTAAGCCCCGCCGTCATTTCGCGGATCAAAACTGCAATCGGTGACCAATTAAAGGGTGTTCGGATGCAGAGCTTTCAGAAGTTGGATGCTTACTTCAGAGCATGGCCAATGAGAACCCAAGGTCACTCATGAGGTTCGATAAGTACAGTGATGGCACATTCCACCGGGCGTGTTTTCTCTCCAGCATTGGAATTCGAATTGCTCGGTTTCCGCGTCGAATGCATGGGTTTGATGGGGCCGATCCCAAAGGAGAGATGAATGGGTATTGTGTATATCTTGTAGCGACTGCAAAATACTATCAGAAGAGGATCACACCCTGGGCTCTTGCATTGGTCCCCGTAGAGAACTATGATAACTGGAAGTGGTTTCTTAGTATCGTGGTTGTAGCGCTGGAGACGCTAAAGCGTTTTACTGCTATCTCCGACCGTAACAAGGGCATATTGAGTGCTGTGGCGGAGGTATTCCCTCTTGCAGGTCATCGTTTTTCCTTGGAGCACATCAAACACAACAACTGCAGTGCTCGCATCCCGCTAAATAACGACGAGCGAAGAATCATTTTGGACATGGCAGATAGTGACTGCGAAAACGATGTTGCGCTTTTTCGTTCTGAATTAGCACTCGGAGTCCCTGCGACCCTCATGCTCGTCACTTTCTTGGGAACCCGCTGCGTACGCCCATGCCAATCACGCACGCAATTATCAGTCGCCTTCGCGTTGCAGGGGCACTTCGCAGCAGAGCCCAACGACCCTGTTCTTTGGTTGCCAATGGTTGGTACAGGAGTGTAGGTCCAGCCTGCCAGGCTGTACTCCTGGAATCACAGTCGACAGCCCGAGGCCGGTCTCGCAAGGCACAGACTGCGTGTGCAACGGCGAGTATGGCAGGGCTTCGTCACGAAGTTGGTGGCATGGCCGTGTGGTGGTGCACCTTGAAGCTCCTTAGGAGCGCACCGAGAGCTGTTCTCTTTGAGCCCTGCCGATCTTGGGATCTCGCTAGCGACTCGCTGGGCTGAGTCAAACGCTACACAGCGCCCATGTGACGGGTGTGCCTAAACCGCGGGTCCATTTTCGCAGTACATGTGCCTTTGAGGCACGATGGAAACGTGTCGGACTCGTTACGCCGCGACGGGATATGTGTCCTCGCCAAGGACTCCTTGGCCGATCGGGTCAGCAGCTTGGCGCTACTAGCGCTATGGCGTAGCGACTTCGGGACGAAACTTCGCGTACGTACCGCTGTACAGCGGTCACTCGACGACAAGGACTCTACAGTCGCCATCACGCATCGATTAAGTTCCCTGGCGAAGCACAGACGGACATTACTGTATGTGTGGCCGCGTCTGAAGCGTCCAAGTCGTGGCGGTCAATCGAAAGGCAAGGCTGTAGCCAATCACTGAAACGTGGGATGGCAACCACACGCAACTTCAGTGTCATGTTCTAATGCACACCCTATCAAGCGAGTAACGGCTCCGCGTTGTTTTCAGTTTAGTGTCCCACAGGACGCACACCTGTCAATGATGGCTCGGAAGTCCTCTTTCAGCTCACGGGGCCGAGCCGACGCACGCCTGACCGCTGCTGCAACCTCGACTACGGCAGGGAATGGCTTTGTTGAGTTTCATCCCAGCATGTCGCTGGAAAACGCGCCGACGTTGGCTGATTGCCTTCCGGTGCCGTCAAAGTCGGTGCTTTCCTCTCCTGTCTTGGCAGAGAAGAACTCGAAGGACCTGACACTGGAGCAGGTTCTCGCGGATCGTTTCCAGGTGTGGACAAAGGTGAACGAGGTACACAGCCGAGTACATCAATTCCATCCAACTATCGAGTCTAATCAACCCCTTGCAGGTGATCGAAAAGCTGACGCCGCTGCAAGCCTACCAAGGAGACATCCACGGACTACAAAAACTACAACAGCTTCACCTACTTTGCAATATCCTTTCACCCATGCATTCCGCTTTGCACGCGTGTTGCAGTAAGATTGGCCTTGTTGTAGTCCTCCTTAACATACCCCACAGCAGCGCGAGACGCACCTTCACACCCTCCAGCTCACATTATTGCGGGAAGGTAGAACTCTTCCTGACACTCAGACCGAAGTGTACGTGTCCTTCTTTGCACAACAACTTCAACATGAGTCATGTAACATGACCAATCCACTTTGTCTTCAACACCTCAGCGACCAAGGTGACATTGGAATCGATGCGTCCAACGCGAATGAAGCCGAATGGCAGCAAGAACAAGAGCGACACCTTGATTTCGTTGACTACGACGCCATGGACTTGATTGAGCTATCCGAACAGTTCGCGTAGGGTGGTATTGTAGTCCGTTGTGATGTTGAGCAAGCGATATGCCTAGAGATTAGATTGGCTCTCCATCCAAATCGTCTTCATCCATGGGGGCTCCATCCAAATCCTCGTCGGCGAGAGGTTCTCCATCTAACTCATCTTCAGCTACGTCCCCGTCAAGTGGTTCGGCATCCAGCGCTTCGTCATCCATCAGCGCACCGTCAACATCGTCGCTACACTCGATACTCGGCTCTTCGTCGATAGGGTCTCCATCTAAATCCTCCTCATCAATCGGTTCGCCGTCCAGGTTTTCTCTATCTTCTTCATCCACTTTCTCAGACTTTCGCTCTGCCGTATCGTTTGTGTCAACCTTTGGTTCATCTGCCGAGACGTTGTTGACAGTACTGGGCTTTTTGACAGCCATTGTCGGCGCTGGTGCACTTGTTGCAGTTGGAGATGTAAACGCTTTCAGCCAGTGGAGACGAGCTCCCAACTGCTTTACGTCGCCTGAAGCCAAAATTCCAGCTTGCCGGCACGTCTTGCGCAGTCGCTCCAGATCCGCTTCTCCAATACCCTCAAGTGTCAGGCTGTGTGTGGCAATGTATTCGTCCTCTTCCATCTTTCGCAAAAACGTAGCATGGAGACCAACCAGTACGGCGGGTGGGAACAAACTCCAACTTTCCCACGCGTTTAGCACATTCATCACTTTCTCCTTCATTGCGTTGGCAGACATACGGCCGATGATGTTCTTGTGTGCAACACGTAGAGTATCCATGATCTCTGGCAGACACTCTTGAAATGTTGTGCGGAAAAGCGATGCATTCTTCACGGCAGCTGAGCTGTTGTGTAAAATATCGGATGTCACATACAACAGCCCAATGAGAGTGACACCAGACGCTGCAGAGCTCTTGAAAGACTCCAGAATGATGTTGACGAGATCCACCGCTGCCTCTGAGTTGTCGAGTGCAAAGCCCATTGTCTTCTTGACTGATTCTCTCTCCAGGGTCAGCGCGGCGATTAACTCTTTGAAATCGTCATAATCCTCACTTGACAGTCGATTGCGCTCCCGTCCTCGTTCCAAGTCTCGTGCGCGTGCCAGTTGTTGGCCTGTCAGCAGCTTCTGATCTTTGCCCACGGTAGCGGACTCACGGCCAGCTCGACTGTCAAAATGTCTTCTATCCCGGCTTCTATCGTGCGAATTGTCACCGTGACGTCGGTCTTCTCGGCGGGACCGTGAGCGCGAACGACGACTTCGCTTTCGCGGGCTTGACTCGTCGGATGAAAATGACCTGCTTCGACGACCTCGGCTTCGACTTCGACTTCTACTGCGGTATCTGCACCGGCGGCCTTTTCGATCATCCCGACTATCAACAGAGCTTTCTGAGCTACTTCGAGAACGACGGCGACTTCCACCCCGTCGCCGGCGGGATTTTCTGGGACTTGGACTGGGGGTTCGTGACCTGCTACGCCTAGAGCTTGGACTTTTACTGTCACGTCGCCGGGGTGAGACGGAGCCTCTATCGCGGTAACTGCTCCGTCCAGATGACCGAGATGACGAGCCTTGCCTTCCACTAGCTTGAGACCGAGAAGGTGTTTTAGGCGGCACCCACATAGGCCCTTCAGCTGTCATTTGAAACGGGCTTCCCCGCCACGAATATTCCTCGTCTCCCATCGCGAAGGAGTAGACACGCCACCGATAGTAAAGTGCTAAAGACGACTGTGGCTCAAACAAGAATCCGTAGTCGGCCTTGTTATTCGCCTCGCGCATGCGAACCGCATTCTCGAACTGCTGTCCGTCCGCCGCCACATAACGAGCGAGATGATCCACACGTCGCTTCACTGATTCATCGGCGGGTATCTCGACTGCAATGGTCTGTGTTCCGACAGTATAAACATCAGCCGAAGGAATTGTAGGGGCAGTAATTGACGTTGGGGTCACAGCAGCTGGAAGCAATACCCCCGGCGCACGTGCTCGAGGCTGAATTTTAACTGCTTTGCCCCAGCCAACAATTATCGGTTGGCCTTCCAACTGCAATAACAACAAGAGTCGACAAAAGGTAAGAATGAGTCCCACGCCACATTATTGGAAAACACTGACCTCCTTGTTGTCCAGATTGACGCGGGCGTCATCAGCGTCACGTCGCTCATAAAAGCTCACAAAGCCGCAGTTGCGCCTACGCGCACGCTCTTCCTCCGACCGCGGCCACATGATCTTAACCGAGTACACGTCGCCATAGCGGCCAAACTCTTTCTGTACGCACCCAAAAGAACATGATACGTCAGCATTGTCACCACGCTCCCTTCCCTCTCATAACGCACCTCCAGCAGCTCCTCCGTGACCGTCGGGGCCAAATTGCCCACGTATAAATTCGTCGTCTCCGGGTCGCCCGTGTCGAACGATCCCTTCGTCATGGCCGCTCCGTCCATCGCGACAGGCGCCGGGCCTCGCTCCTTCATTTCCTCTAGGAACTCGTCGATCGCTCGCCGTTTCCTGGGCTTCTGCAGCTGCTCGACGTCCCTGTGCTTGACCTCCTGTACCCTCGTGTCCACCTCCGGCACCTTTTTGCTCACCGGCGGCGGCTCGTTCGGCCTCAGTCTGTACACATCGCCGCTCTCCTGCGCGCCGCCCCGCACGAACGCCTTGCCCTTGGTCTCGTCCTCGTTATCGAAGGACGCCACGAACGTCGCGTAGATCTTGGCGGCCTCCTCGTCCGCCTGTCGCTTCTTGGCCTCGCGGTCTTCGCGCTCCTGTAGGTTACCGGCGTCGTCAGTGAGTTAGAGGCCTCCACAATGAGCAGGGCGCGCCGCCGCAACACCTTCTGGAACTTGGTCTTCTTCTGGTGGCCCAGCACGAAGCGCGCCAGCTTGTCGTCGGTGAGCGCCGTCAGCGAGCTGGGCTGCATCTCCGTCTTCTCCATGCCCCACGGAAGCTGCGGCTGCGGTTGCCGCTCGGCCGGCGGCGCCGCGTCCTCCTCTGAGCGGCTCGGACGTCTCCTCCCCATCGGATCGAAAAGTGCGGTGATTGTTTTCCAGGTATTGTGCCTTTCTGTCTTTTTGCGCGTCCTTCAGGGGACTTTAGAAGGTACTTTTTTACTACTGGGGAGTACTTATATCTTAGGATTTGATATGTAAAACGGAGTAGCCACCAACTATCAGGCAAGTGCCGTCGAAGTTGGCCAAGTACCTGCCTAGCGGTGACGGGTAGCTACCGTGTATTTTCGCTAGCAATAAAGACATTTTGACCATGTAATATCGTTCATCTACTTAGCTAAAGAATTAGCTCATAATTTCGAGCCCCAACTGCGTCGTGTCGCCTGTTTTGCCGGCAGTCTTGCAAGCAACTACTTTGGTAGTAGGCACCTACAAAGGTATTTCCTCCGTTCAAAAAGGGGCTTTTTGCAAAAAGCGGAGCCCTCAGCAAGTTTCTTGCATTTTGAACCTTTACTTGCAAAAAGCGGAGCGATTCCAATTTGGTTTTGCAGAAATCATGCAGAGATACGAATGATGCTTAGATCTGTCTACCCTGAAGGTTGCATTCAACAGGGAGGCAACCGGGCGGCTTCGCATCAGCTCGTCCTATGACGTGCAGCTCCGTTTGCGGTGGCCTGATTGTCCACATTGACTGCACTGCATTGTCCGCTTGGCCTTACCAACTTGAAGCGATGCGTCGCCCGGCTGGGGAGACGTATCTCTCTTTTCTTACCTTTCTTGCTGATCAGCTTCGGCGGCCGATGGGATGCATTAATCGCCAGCTCCTCAGGGAGAACTACAGTAGTTGGCGGCGCCGAGCTCAGCAAGCTCAGGGGTGGCGGCGGTGTCATCCTTGTTTTCAACTGAGATGGCTCGGCATCAAGAATAGCAAAACCAAATTGGAATCGCTCCGCTTTTTGCAAGTAAAGGTTCAAAATGCAAGAAACTTGCTGAGGGCGTACACAAATTTTCGAGCGGCCGAGTATCTTGATGGAAAGAAACAATAGGTCAAATTTTATATAGTTATTTGACCGTATTCACTGGGTGAAGTTTGCCTACCCCGATCGATCTCATTTTCCTACATACAGTGAGGCGATATCTAACATCTCAGAGCAAGCAAATCATTGAATCAGTAACGAGTACCGCAGCATGAAGCGTCCCGACGTTTTTAATTTGTCCTTCCTGAAACTAAACGAGCGCGCCTCGGGTATGCGTCAGGACGCGTTAAGTTGGACTACTATGTACGGTGACGAGGAGCCAGTGCCTTTCCTGCGCGAGCGGTGTGATCAACTCACAGCCGCCTTCAACTACTAGAAGATAACTCCTGCCTAGAAGGGTTTACATGGTCCGATACTTGGGTCCAGCGAAAGACGAGGGATACATGCATCCTTGGCGGCATGTATATCTACCTGCGCGGAGTAGTGGTGGCTGGGAAGATTTCACATTCGCCTGCATTCATGCGGCGTGTGCAGCGGTTAGCGAAGGTATGCGCATTAGCAACCTGAACGACGCCAAACTACTTTCGATCAAGCACTTCACAGCAACGCACACAATGCGATTTGTACCTCTACCGGTTGATGGTCAGCTACACATCGATGCGAGTGTGAAGCTACCAGTTCTACTGATCCCCCCGCAGGATAAATGCAAATGCGGGCTGAAACCCGATGCTAAACCGAAACACAAACGAAAGTGAACGAAGGGAAGTAAATATGATTGTGCAGTATTCTGCGAGATGGCCACTAGATTACGCAGTTTTTACGATCTAAATGGTTAATATATATCTATTTTGCATGATAACAATTCGAGGCGCATCCATAAACGATAATGAAGTTTATTGTTTTGATGATAACATTACCGTTTATGATGATAAATGCACCGGAAACTGTGATAAATATCCATATTACGATCATTCCCGGCCAAAATTGATGATAACTCATTCGAATCAAATCTCAATATTTTTGGGTTAGATTCGTTCCAAAGCACACGTGTATTTTTCAAATTTATTGTCGGCTTGAATAATTTGGCACAATTTTCAATAAAAAATCGCGGCACACCCATGTTGTGAATCAAATTTGAATAAACTTAAAAAATAGTCTGGCTACATCTCAGAGCCACAAACGCAGCAACCATCAACGCCCTGCGCAAAAACGAGCAATTGCTCGACTCGATGGAAACGTCGCTTGCCACGCTGCCAGATGAATCACACTCTTCTTGCGAATGTAGTAGTTCTTGACCACACGCCGATTGGATTCCTTACGCGCAGTAGCACGGGTAGCCATGGAAAGAGGATCGCACTTGGCTTCCTCGCTAAGTGTTTCTTGAGTCCTTGGGGTGTATTTAACTTGCGGTGGCAATACTGGCAAGTGCGCCTGGTATACTTCTTCAGGCGACCGATCTTCTTGCGAGTGTTGGTAGGCTTCTTGAAACTTTTTGCACCGCGCCGCCCGCGAAGCTTTATGGCCAAGAGGCGGATGAAGAAGTGAGGACAACGGCCACTGCCAAGTCCTGTTCGGGAAACCTATTGGTACTTTGATTTCAGCCCAACTGTAAGGTCATATTCTGACAGCCCAACTGTAAGGTGATATTCTGAATCCCAATCCTACAAAACCGAGTGCTTCTCCAAACAACGGTTGCCACCACAACTATAAAAGTGAGAGCTTCCACATTTCCCGATTTTAGCTTAGATGTGACCATATTTTTGCTAGGATGCGGGAAAGTTGGACCCAATAGTTTAATTAAGTTAGTGCAATATGCCTCCCTCTTTACAGACCCATCCTAGTAAGTAGATCATTCCAACAGCTGATAGAGTTTCTATGTGAAGCACTTGGAATTGTCCCAACTTCAGCGGCCATTAGGAAGTGGGAAATTTGGTAACTTTTCGGATTTTCCTAAGTGGTCTGTTAATGACTTCCTAACGACAAATTTACTTAGCGCTGGCTTGTCAAACACCCTGACTTGTCAACTCGCACGACTCAGCTTTTGGAGATTGACCGTGCTTCAGCTTCTACAGCCGACGTCGTTTTGCATTACTTCTACAACCCCAGTGCGTCTTGGAGAAGCTGGACGCATCAGCCAAACCCAATGGCATCCGGAATTGCGGTGATACGGGTATTTTCCCTCGGGGCGAAGTCGTGTGTGTGTGGGGGGGGTATCTGCCCGAATGGGCTACGAGCTAACGTCGGGTGCGAAATGCAGAACGAAATGCAGCACAACATGCGAAGGCGCAGCGAACCACTTTACTCATTTTAACCGGTACTGTAACGGTTGCCTCGAATGGGCCAGCGCCGATGGCACCATTGGTGCGCCATTCATTTTGCGGCGCCAAAGTGACGGCCGCCATTCACTGACTGAGAGAAACTCAAGCTCGTCCGAGCACTAGAAGAGACCAAAGGCGTTCGGAAGGTTTATCCAGAATGCCTTTCCAGATCTCAGTCCAGATGCCTACGAGTCTCGTAGAAAATTCCTGCTGAGATGGCAGCACGACGTCGCTAATCTGGTCAAGCAGGGCTCCGCTAAGATCGGAAAGGGCAAGAACATAGCGAGGCCATGAGGAATAGGTACGAATGGTTTATACGAAATGAATAACGACCTTCGTAAGGAAGACGCTCCTGTTTCGTCTAAGTTTCTAGCGATGAGGCCCAAGAAGTAGCGGCTGAGTATGGCATCTTTGTGGAGATGGAAACATGCATTTAAGGCTCGCCACAAGCTGCCAATGGGGGCGAGAACGCGCGACGACCAGAAGATTCCCGCAGACTTGGCTGACTTCGCTGCCGATTTTGCCAAAGACGTAAAGGCAACAATGCGGATCAAACAGGTTACCTGTTTGGACTACATTTTAATACGAAGGGCGCTAGGAGAGTCTGGGTGCGGAGTGCTGACAAGACCAATGCACAAGCAACCGTGATGCTTCTAGGCGTAAGTCCACGACCCAAGCCTCACGCAACCAAGCCTTAACCGGGTAGTTCCACGAGACGTCCGCAGATTGGCAAACCGATGTCGCACTTTTAGGTACTTTCTTGAGCACTACGGTTATCGATCTCGCAAATGTAATAACTTCTTCGGTCCAGTGATCGGAGAAGTCATCCCATAGCAATATAATTGGGACGTGCATTTCCTTTTGAACAGCGAAGTGATATCTCCGGAACGGAATTGATAGATAGCTGTTCCATCATCCTACAAAATAACAGCACAATTAGACTCCAAAAAGCAAAAACACTGGAACATCCCAAATATTACCTTTCTCGTTGCCGTAAATTTCGCGTTGTTGCTCGCGACGGGCGACACTCACGCTCTTCCAGATAGTCTTACCTAAACCGTAACGTAGTCGTTTTTTTTCTTCCTCTCTAGCTGCTACGATCGAGGGCTTCGCCTTGAAGACGACGAAACGACGGTACTTTACCCCGTCTGAGTGTCTTGCTGGCCTTAAAAGAGTGTAGCCACGTTGAATACCTTGTCTTAAACCACCAGAAATTGACTTCATCACTGCCCACAACTTCCGCTTTGTGTACCATTTTTGTCAGCCCGTGCACAATATTTTAGATGGTCTAGTCACACTTTTTTCCATCGATGTGCCAATCGTAGTGATGCCTGTTAGTAAGCGGTTGGTTCGCGCTCCAACACGTACATACTGAGCTGCAAGGTAGTTGTTGCACTTCTTCAAGCGCTCCCGGCAATATTGCATCCACCAAGTGTAGATCGCCAATCGAGCAGCCCTCGTTCCAAAACCTGCCCTTTAGCGCCAGCTCCGTCTTGCACTTACTAGCGATGTAACACCGCACTTTGGTGGCTGCAGACTACTGGTGGTGAAGAGCAGGCAGCACCAACATTGCTTATGTTGCTGGTAGTGGTGGGACTGGAGGAACGAGCAGCAGCGACGGTGCCGCGAATCGTCGTTCACTTCTGCTGCTACTTAGGGCGTCGTCTTCTACTATTGCTGTTGGTGGTTGCGGGGTTGGAAGCGTCATCATCAGCGACAGCGCCGTATTTAGTCTATTTTTGCTGTTGCTGGCGATCCCTGGTGCACGGGCAGCGGCGGCGTCACCCTGCTTCTGTTTCTACTGCTGCTGCTGATGTCCGCGTTGCTGGGCACTTGAGCAGGGCAATGGTGCTGTGCCTGGTCTGCAAGTGATGCGCCCCACGAAATCCACCCAACAGCTCTGAGAGCGACTATCCCAGGCTCTGTTCTGCCGAAACCTCAGGGTAGATCACCTTCCATGTGACGCGCACACAACAGCAATTTCCAGACATAGTAAGAGGTAAATCAGGTGGTTGCTGACCACCACGCGCAACTTTAACAATCATCACACCAGGTCTCAAGTGGAGACGCTGAGCGCCGTTGGTTTGCGAGCCACTAAGACATTGAAGCGCTGCTCGACACAAGTCTCCAGGAGGCTCGCAAGACGATCTTTCCACCGCTCTTTGGGCGCTCTCCTAAAGACGCTGTGCGCCCCCCCCCCCCTTGATGACTTCAACAAACTTCAAGCCCCATATCGACTATTTGGGTGTGTCTCGGGGTGTGTGTGTGTGGGGGGGCTTATTTGGCTATTTCATTTCATTATACGTCGGCAGGTCGAACTTGGCGGCTGTACCCAGCGTGTTTTTCAGATTTTCGGGTAGCTTCTCGAGGCCACACCAAGTTGAGGTGGTCCTTTGAAAACTGCTTGAATCGGTCGGCTACATTTATGATAACGTGCAAAGTACAGTACTGTACATTGAGTTCCATGTGTGAGCAACTGGGGTCAAAGCTGTACATCTGTCGCAGAATAGGAGTGAATCACTTAGATCGTCGTCGCCATGCCGCGTGGCCAGTGTCGGCGTGAACATGACTCAAGGTACACAGAGGGTCAAGCAGGCTGTCTTGTGCGATCGGAAGAGGTTGTCGAAGAGGGACAAAGTCCTGTGAAATGTGTGCGTGGTGCCAGGAGCAGAGGTAAAATCGCATTGCCAGTATCACAGCTTTTTGGTATACTAACTTTTGGCTTTAATGTTAGATATCGCTGCACAACCTCAGGTCATCATTGACTCGTATCGAGGGGCGAAATCGATGTCACTCAATGAAGAAGTTCGACGCGAACTTGGTCTTTTGACCGAGGTGAAAACGAGCTCGGTTGACATTAACTGATACCTCTCGGATAAGTGGTGTGCACTGGCAGGCCCATCAACTGCTTAGCAGTCGCTAGACTTGATAAACACCAACCGGCAGACCACCCAACTCTCCAAACCGCTGTACATGCAGGACCAGGATCAATTGCGGTAATGGAACACAATAGTCAGCAATGTTTTGCCTATAAGTCAAGCCCATAACCGATTAAATTTCACTGATTTATTGTATCCTCGGCATCGACTGCGCACATTCAAAATGTCATTGGTATAACGGCGTCCAAATGAGTCTAGTCAGTCAAGATGGTAATCGTGAAACGGTTGTAATTGAATTCGCCTTCGTGCCGATGGCGGATGTACCAAGCTGCTCGTGGATGGAGAAATATGCTAAACACCGTAGGACCCATTGGTGCGCTTCTTGCGATAGATTTGCACTTTGAATGTGCAACGACGAGATAGAAAATCAATCTTTTGTTCGGTTCTCCCCTTTCAGCGTCATTCATATTGAAATTGCGTGTGTTTTATGGTGCCAACAGCAACGGACACAATTCAATTTACAACAGCCTACTTACCTGCATTGGACTGGCTGGCTCTCGGACCCGCCGTGGGCCGATATCTTGAAGGGATTCCGCCAAAACGTTGGTGTATCAGGGCCACTGTTGGCGTTAAACCCATGTTTGGGTGGAGAACCTCTAACCTTATTGAAAGTCAGTTTATATCGAAGCTAGTAATGGGTTCAACGGAACTACCGCCATGTCAATTTGTGCAGGCCATGCGCAGCCACATCCTTGACAGAGATAAAAAAGGCCAACGAAATGATCTCGACTGGTTGGAAAATGATATGGAAAAGCATGAAGACCTACAACGGTCAGAGCGAGAATATAGGTCCTTTCAAAGTGCAGCACTCGTCTCTAGATATCAGCTAAAAGACCATTGTACGAGTAATTTTATCGATCAACACAAATTTCCGTGCCACCATCTAATCGTGACTGTGTAAAGCTGAACACAGTACTTACATTCTTTGATAAAGTCTACTCAGTGGTCAAATACGCCCTGCCGTTCAAGGTTTTAGCTTTGCCTACCGTTAGACTAGGAAATCGGTCCGGATGGGGTGACAAAACGATCGCTTCTAGAATGCAAACGAGAATTTCCACCGACAAAGCAGATTAGAAGCAACAGAGAGGACGCAGGTAAGTCCACATATAGATGGGGAGGGTGCAGCAAATTGGTTACTACGCAGAATTCATGTTTAGGTCACGAAAGATTTGTGAGTGACTCGATCAGTATGCGAAATTTTATGACTACACGTGTTAACCCTTTCGCGGTAGAAGGGCACATTTTTCGCCCATATAGAGCGTTTGCAAAACACGGTGTGAAAACACCGCCTATATGGGCGCATCGTGTGCACTTTTACACAGGTTCAACCGTGAATGCACCATCTTTTATGACAAACAATAAACAGTACAATCAGTAATCATCAAACCATACAAAAATTAGGTAGAATGCATATGATCGTTGTGCATCTGCAAATCACTGCAGGTACTATGTTACAAGAGGCATGCGAAACGAGTACCGTGATTTTCCTTATGGGCGCATCTTGCGCCCTTTTAGAAGCAAATTACTTAGGCTTCTATAGTATAATTAAGACAAGAGGCTCGCGAAAGGGTTAACCCTTTCGCGTATGTAACCACATTAAAGGGAGCAAAATGCCTCCTTTAAGCGACTTCAAGCACAGAGTCACGCAATTATTTTCATAGTCGTAACAGTAACTGCAAATCCCAAATAGAAGATTTGAAGGCTGCCCATCACAGACCTTAATGGAAGCAAAATGCTTCCTTTAAAAATAACGCCGTGCTCCACACGTGGAAGCTCTGGATTTTATTGCCGAACTGAACAGCTCGTAGAATTTGGGCCGCTGTAGGACGAGGTAAGTTTGCTCCTATAACCCACACAAGCAACGTAAACCCAGTGATTTTTTAATTCTACCAGCTGCGTTTCGTTTTACCCAGGACTCTTCGCGCAACATTCAGTGGGTGGTTGGGTTTTGATGTTGCTCGTGTCGAGCAGGGTCAACAACATTCACCAGTTTTGTTTCTTTGTGGTCCGGCTATATTATCTTACAGGTTCTTCCGTAACCATTTGTATCAAGGATATAATACAAGAATTTACAATTCTAGCCTAGACGATGCTATTTCGAAGGGATATACGCCCTTCGAAAAAAAATAACAGGAACGGTTCTGAGATAACAGGTGCATAATATTGTGAAGATATTTTCGTAGCTGTTCTTGACACAATGTATTTATTCTAAGGATTTAAGTATTGAGAAATTTACGTCGAGCTACGTTCTCGTAAGTACTCTGGATTAAAAATCCAGAGAATTATTGACTTAAATTTGTATACTATAGTGTAGCCGAGTGGCTCGCGAAAGGGTTAACACTCAATACCGATTTGGCATTTAATTCGCAATTTCATACCAATTTGGTCATTTCTCCTTTCACTGCCCCGAATTCACGCTTCGGAATTCAAAATACACGGTTAGACAGAGCTCGAGACCCACTGTAGTTGATTGATGTTCGGTGATGTTTGCCGGTGCCACAGCACTACCGAGCGGCAGCGGGCTCCTATGGTACTGAGAGCCAGTGTGGTTGTGACGACCAATATCGTCAAGTACAGAACTACGTGTATTATTACCAGTACCGTAAGCTCTACACCGGCCTCGATAAAAAGACGATAAGAGCGCGCGACATCAAACAGTATTAGGGCAAAAATAAACAAGTAGGGCCGAGTCAAATATTTAATTACAGTACCTGTAGTCCACTCTATTTGAGGCACGCTCCAAACTACTGTTCACATAATAAAACAAAGTGTCAGCTCGCATCAAACGCGTCAAGTACACAACAACTAGCCCCGCCGTTCACCGACTAGACACGCTAACCATACAAAAATCAAGACGCGTAGCGAGAAGGAGTAGTCTATGAGAAATTACCGCTTCTGGGGAATCTAGCTAAGGAGCGGCTTATTTAAACGTTCCGGTGCCTACGTCAAGCGCATTTGATCGTGCCAAATTTGCCCAGGCGATCCCAAAATGACTGAGAGGCGCGCGTGATGCTTAAGCGTTGCAATAGCTGAAACGGGCCTAGTGCGTACCCCTAGCTTACACGTAGCAGTGAGGAAACGTCCAGTTCTCAGTAATACTAAGACCAAGTATTTAGACCGAAGTAAAACCAACTCTGTTTTATTATTGGGACCAGGGCGGGGGGGGCGTGGCATAATGTGAACCACTCAAATGCAGGTCGGCAGGTGATTGGCTGGAATTGGGTCTGACTCCCCCACTTTCAGCCAATCAGATGGTGACATGTCAGCACACGCTAGCTGATGTGCCTACTTATGCAATATCTGTAAGAGATCTACGTACTTATGTAAATGGAGGGTCAATTACTATAGCAATACCGAAAGGAAACCAGAAGATCAGGTGCGAATAAGTGTAGAAGTGTGGCAGTGCTCAACTACAAGCACGTGGAGAATCATGACCACACCAGTTAAACATGAGCGCGGAAGTGCTGGCTGTGTGTGGGGGGTCCACCGTGCCGCGATTACCTTAGTAACGCGAAAGTACATTGGAGACATGGATGAAACAGATTTAGCACCACGATAGATTTCGTCTGGATTGCGTCGCTACAGCAAAGCCCCGCCACAAAATATAGCGCCTACTTACGAACAGGTAGCTTGTCGCTTGCGGACGGGGGAGGGGGGGGCAACTTAACGGACTCGATAAAGGCGTTGGCGCGTGAGTTATCTTAACACTCTGGGATCGATGCGGACAAGGCATTCCTGTTTGGAGCGCCCCTGAATGATGCTCCCAGTGCAATGGTTTACATGGGCATTACAGTAATGCATTTTTCGGTATACCTCCTTGGGTACTACCAAATCGGTGACAGATACTGGCTCAGTTGCGAAAAGTTTGGGTTCTATGTGACGGAGCAGAATATTTTTAGAACAGTGGATACAAATTCGTTACTGGCGTTGTCAAGCCTTCCACACATCGACATGGTAAGCGAAAACGAATAATCCCTGTGAAACATCCAATGGAAGCGTTAAAAAAAAACATTTCATGCGCGAGCTGTTTGACACCCAGTGGCTACTGCGAAAACTAGCGGATCTGTAAGGATATTACATCTGATAACTTCAGTCCGCTCGCGTTAATCGGGGATCCGCCCTCAACATTGGTGAACATGGCCCGGAAGCTGGTTGAAGCAAAACAGTTAGTGTTGTATCAGATCTGCGATGTCGGTGTTGTGTGAATGTTTAAGTTTGACTCTTTTAATGGCAAGCCGAGACGGCTACAGTCATTACAGTAATTAGTCTAGGCTCAAAATTAGTCTGGCTTCAAAATAAGTCTGGACCAGACAAATTCATGAACCCCAGATAGCAGCCTGTTCATATTTAGTCTGGGCAAACATATTCATAATTAGTTTGCCTCTGCTGGACTCTTTTTGACGGTCTTGCCCATCAATTCCAGTCAGTGCGATCAGGACTATGACGCGATAAACTATCATTGGGTACTGATTGGACACAACGCAACTTATTCCATAATATCGAGAAAAAGTTGCGTCTTATATATTACAACAGAGATCCCTAGGAAGTATACGGAATGAAAGGGGTACGTCAGACAAACAAGTATCGAGCGATACAGAAGGCAGTCAAGCTGATTAAAACACAGAGAATGCAGCAGCCGTGGTGATTGAAGAGGCACTTGTTTGATATGACCCTCACTGGTAGTGAGGGTCATAACTGCATACAAATACACGTTTCTCACCTGGTAATGCAGACTAATTTAGGTGCTCAAAATTAGTCTAAATTCAAAATTAGTCTGTCCCGTTTGCAGCCAGACTAATTTTGGTGAGCCTGCAAAAAAGTGCTGTTCAAAATTAGTCTGGGCCAGACTAATTACTGTAGTGGCTGTAGCTGAAACGTCCAGGCATTTGCGCTTCTTTTTACTAGCAAGACAACGGATCAGTAACATCGAAGGCAGCGATGCATGGTAACGCAATGAAGTGGTCTTTGTATATGGCCCACCAAATAAAAATACTGGTTTAAGCTGGACCGTAGACATCTCCAATGGTTCGTGCGCTTGATGATACTTCGCGAAAATGGGGGTATTGTTGTTACCTGCTTGGGGCGAGACTGCTGAGTAGTAATACAAATTTGGGTTGGTGTTGTTGGGATAGACTAAAGCATCGTAGAATCCACAATAAGTATTAAGGCCAGGACGAAGATAATATTGAAACGCTTGAAATCTCTGTTCAGCAGCAGACTTTGCCGTCATTAAGTTCATACACAAATGAGACGGTGCTACACTCTGCGACAGATTAGATCGGCCACCCCTTCTGGTGGCCGTCACTAGATCAATTTTTATCATTTGAAGGTGGGGGTTTCGCCACAAGGACCAAAACACGCTAGGTATTGCATGCGTGCGTTGGTTTCCGCAGATTTGCACTGCAACGAGGGGCCCACATACAAAATACCGTTGTTGGCATCGCGACAGATCAAATCGGACACCTGTCTCCAATACTAATTCCTATACTGACCGAAACCCTCCCTAATACGATATGACTAGGGATTTGTATGAAGGCACATTTCAAACTCGCTGTGCGTTCATACAAATCCCTAGTCATATCGTATTAGGGAGGGTTTCGGTCAGTACAGGAATTAGTATTGGAGACAGGTGTCCGATTTGATCTGTCGCGATGCCAACAACGGTATTTTGTATGTGGGCCCCTCGTTGCAGTGCAAATCTGCGGAAACCAACGCACGCATGCAATACCTAGCGTGTTTTGGTCCTTGTGGCGAAACCCCCACCTTCAAATGATAAAAATTGATCTAGTGACGGCCACCAGAAGGGGTGGCCGATCTAATCTGTCGCGGAGTGTAGCATCCACTTTGCCCACCACGTTTCACACTTCTGCCCGCGTGGCGTTACCGTTTCAGTTAGAAGGTCAACAAATCGACTATCCGGTACAAGCATCAGCGCTGCAAGCCGAATCAGTGATGCCGTCTACGAGCGTGCAAGCGGTAGTAGGGGGGCGATGTGGGGAGTTCGACAAACAGAAGTACCAGTAACAGCCACACAATTCCGCTGAGACTAGGTTTTATTTGGAAGCCAAACCTGCTCGGTGCATTGGCGAGAAGTGCACTGGAATTTCAACACCAGCTATAACTATAGTCATTACAGCAATTAGTCTGCCCTAGACTAGTTTATGTGAGCAGGTTTTTGGTCGGCTCACAGGAATTAGTCTGTCATTAAGGCATGCAGACTAATTTTGAACATACTAATTTGAATTCTAAATAAGTCACATATGCATAAAATGTAGCATATTCTACTAACGCCCACACCGTGACCTGGTTCGCGACAGAAGTAGCAATGATGAGACTGTGACTCGCAAGGCGGTGAATCGGCGAAGACAACGCCTTTGTGCCTCCGCTGTTCATAAGCACAGGAAGCATCGCGTCTTTTTCCTCACTAGACTTGGCTGATTCTCCGAGTTGGAAGACTTATACGTAAAACTGGTTTTCACGACATACAAATGGAGGAGCCTCTACCGACACGATAGTTGGGCTTGGAAAATAGATGAAAGAAATAGATGCATGTGGATAATCCCTTACTGACCGCAAATACATCAAACGTACCACAAATGCATCACCCTCTCCGAACACGTTACACTGGGACCCAAGCAAGATCCTATCATGAAAGAATGAACACTATAAGTAGGGAAAACAGAAATTATAAATGGGTAAAATAAAGAAAAAAGCATGATAGCCGACACCATTCCTACGAAAGAAAAAGAACGATAATATCTGTCTTTATCCTCCGCGCTATAGCTTGTGCCTCACACGCTATAATCGAATATTTAGTTACGATTTTTAAAACCCAAATATTTGAATAGAGCGCCTACGCGCAGTGTGTGGGGGAAGACGGTAGTTATATGTATGGAGTGGGCGCAACTTTTGAAGCACGATGTACATCCAGCCCCATGGAGGTTAATGCTGGTCTTGACTGACCAAGAGAGCCCAATGATGAAAGACTAATTTTGAACTTTTGTTGTCAGACTAATTATGAATCTTGGGGTTTCCCAACAACAGGAATTAGGCTGTCCTAGCCTAAATCTGAATACAGACTAATATTGAACACAGACTAATTGCTGCAATGACTGTAGTTAACATATTGATGCGATACATACTATTTTCGTTTAGTACTGCCCCCACTTCGCAGACTGTGTTCTCAAACAAAAAATATAGTGTCGTGCATTTAGTTGCAACATGGGCATAGCCAAGCCCAAAATTACACTATGATATTGTTATTGTGCCTGCTCTCAGAGTAGCCAATGTTGTTCAAAGAACTTAGCAGACACCACATGCCTCTCTATCGCGTTTCAGTGCTCAACCGGTACCCGAAGAACGTACTACATCGCCATAATATCGGTATGGATCCCTCGCAATGACGGCAGGGGTCGCTGACACTGAGACAGCGCGTTCAATCGATCTGACACAGTACGTGACGCACATTATTTTTGCTGCACTCCCTCTGTAGGCCAGATGTAACGATACGAATATATCTGAGGACATGAGCGCGCCGATCTTCGTGCGCATCTGCAGCAACATTTTCTTTTCGACGTCCTTCACGAACTTCACGCGACTGGAAAACGTCATAAAGCAGCAGATGTCCTCGCCCGTAATGCGACGCGGTGTCGCATTTGTAACAGCAACGATAACGCTGCGATCGACCACCCTGTTCTCCACTTCTTCGTTGCCAGTACGGAGTCCGTAGAAATGTGATCATCGCTAATTCAGCTCGTTGCGAGGTAGTAGCAGTACGTACTAAGAAGAAGATATACTCGTGTGGCTCTGAACAGGGGGGGGTAACAGTCACGGTTTTTGTACATCGTGCTGGTCATACCCAGGGGCGGGGCCAGACCAAAATTCTAAGGGGGGCCAGGGGTGGGTCAAAATTAGGGGGGTGAGTGCTAAGTAGGGACTCAAAAATAGGCAGCGTCAACAAAGCCCAAAATTAGGGGGTAAGCTGGGATTCGCCAAAATTTGGTGGGGGGGGCGGCCCCCCCCCTAATAGACCCTGGCTCCGCCCCTGGTCATACCGGACAACGGCTTACAGCTGATCATCCATGTCGCCTCCTATAATTTTATTGTAGACACTGACTGTATAGATCGAAGACACTGACAGCACTAAGTGTATCCAATCTTACAGGATTTAAAGTAGCGATATTTGTTAGTTTATTTCCTGTCGCTATTGTTATTCTTGCTGCGCTCTTCTTTCTAGACTTCTCCTCGTCACAACTTGTATCATCCTCTTCATTTCCCTCCTCGCTGCTATCTTCCTCTCCATCGTCACTGTTCTATTCACTGATGTCTTCTTCTCGATCCTCCTCGCGGTTGGCCTCCTCACTGCTACCCTCTCTGTCTTTGTCAACGTCCATTTCGCTTACCATCACGGCTTGAGGTGCCGACGTGGTGCTACGCACTGCGTTCCTTAAGCGAAATATCGCATCAACCGCAACGTCCACCGCGCTCACCCGCCTTCTTCGTTTTCTCTCTTGCATTCAGGTTGGCGACAGTAGCGGCGGCAGTAAGTGAGGTGGCATCGCTAATCGCAAAACTCCTCACAGTATTCGCACACGTACGAGCTATACACTACAGATTCAGTCGAATCGGCTTTTTGGTTGATCCCTCGCACACGCACTTAATAATACAGTGTAATGTTCTTCTTCTTGAATTCCGCACCGACATGCACTAAGTCTCCACGAAATAGCAGGAGTTCACCCGCATCAAGATTCACCGCCGCGCATTTGTCGCGATCGACATACATACCGAGCACCTATGGTATAATATACCAAACACCTAGGGTATAATACACCCTAGGTTTTCGGTATCTTTGTCGATCGCGACAAATGGGCGGTGGTGAACACACATATTAGTAACTATTAATGTTAGGCATTAGCGACCAATCTCTGACGCCTGCACAGCACCTTTTTCAATCCAGCGAGGGTTTTATCGGTCGACATGTAATCTGAATGGGATTGATCAGAGTTCAGGTCAAGAATACGAGCCAAGAATAATTGACCAAGCACCTCGACCTGCACTGGCCGCTGTGCTTCGTATTTGCGCTTCATCTCGCCCATTTTCTTCAGCACGGAAAGCCTGTGAATTTAGTTGTCACGGTGGTTTGTCAGTGGAAAATCAGGTGGACTTTTGTTGGCACGAAGAGCTTGATGTTCTCTCTCCCATAATTGCGGGTCGCAGAAAGTGAACTTACACCATTGGCAGCCAAGACACGATCCCTGCTGCGGGAAGTACTGGATAAATGAAGCCCTGGATAAATGCAGACACTTTAAGGACAAAGCCTTGGTCAAATTTTGACAAAGTCACATTTAATGCGATTTTCTCCTGGAAATGCAAATGAAGCTCCACCCGATCTACAAGCGAATCGAACGAAGTCTTTGTCGTGCTGTAATTTTGTGTTGGCGGGCGTTGAAAGGGAAAAAAACGCAATGAGCGCAAAGATTTCCTTCAACCTACTGGGGCTACTCAAGGTGGTTATTGAACCAGTAGACCCCGCAGAGCACCCCCCCCCACACACACACACCGCTGCGCGTGCTAGCAGGCTGGAAGCAGAGTTTGCTTCGAGGCCGAGCAGGCCACCAGTTGGGATCGATGTGCTAAAGAGAGCTTGACTGGTTGCTTGAAGACGAAGTGGATATAAAGCGGTGCGATGACGACACGCCGAAAGGAACGGTTCATGAGAAAACCCCTTCTCTTTTTGATAAACACTGATTTTGGCGGCCCCAACAGCACGGGGGTGAATACCGTATCATCCTGAAAGCTGTCAAGGTGTTGTTCGCCTTTCCGACGTCGTCGAACGTGATTTTTGTGTCAGCGCACGAGTCTAGTTGACCAAAATACCGGGATGTTTGATTTCTGAATCGGAATCGCAACTTTGTTGACCTACTTCAGCACGAGGGAATCTCGAAGGACCAACACCATCTTCACATACCATCCTGCTTTTTTTTGCCTTTGACTCTGATCTAGACTATAACATGGATGAAATGACGAGCGACATTCGCGACAACTTCGTCTCCAACACTTCTTTTTCCACGATGATTTGGCAGAGGAGGAGGAGAAGACTTCGTTGTGAATGCATTTGGAAGCCACTTGAAAGTGTCTGTAGATCTAGCATTGGTTTTCTGTGAAGCTTGACGTCAGCCCAACACCTCTTTTTGTTTATGACGACTCTTTTTCTTGCTCGACCAGTATCTTCGAGCTTCAATCTCCGCTCTCACTGCGACCTGTAGCTATATCTCGGATACAACAGCTCTTAGATTCAGCCACACGGTGATGCGAGCAGTGCTGCTGCTGAGCGTTTTCTCGAACATCGATCGGATGCCTTTTCTTCATCTTCCACCTCTCTAAGCGGCTCGTCCTCCATTCTAGACCCACGCTGCGAGCCGAGAAAGGCCCCGCTGCGCATCTCTTGGTCGGTGTTAGAAGGCGCTCCTTGCGGGACAGAAGACGAATCCTCCAGGTAAGTCCTCCTCTTATTTCGAGTTGGTAATCATCGTTGGTGGCGCCATAATATCCATTTGGGTCGGTGTCGTCGTTTACAGGGCTCAGTTGTGTCTTAGGTTGTGCTGATTGTGATACCATCTTGCGTACTTCGTATTTTATGGTCTTACCAATGACGTTAACAACGGACTCGATACTTCGATTAATTATACGGCGAGTTTCGTCAGGGTCAATCTGAAGAGTAGCTTCCTGCTCCGAGGTATCAACTGGTGCAAACGCTCGCTTACTTTGAACAGCATTTAATCGTTGCCGCACTTCCTTCTACACCATATTAGCTACAGTAACTTCGAGCTCGATATCGTCGTGCAGATTGCATTTTTTTCTGATGCGCACACCACGCTTCCGGACCTGATCTCGAAGGGCTGTCGTACCGTCAGCCTGATGCTAAATTTGTAAATGCAGGTCTGATTGAGTATTCATGAGAGCCTCAAGCCCGCATGCAGAAGGAGAAATTGCAATTCAGTCAGGCGTTTGGGTGGACATTTGCAAATCGGCCAGGTTGGTGCAATTCAGTCAGGTGCCAAATATAGAAACAGTCAGACATTTAGTAGTAACCCAGTAGTGGTATTCATGATCTCGCTATGGAAATAGACAAACGTGAAGTCGAGCAAATTTTCGAAGACATCGATTCTACAAGTGAAAACGATTTCGATTACCTGAGCTACATCGATAGATCAATCTGGACTTATTTCTCTGTTCCTCGATACGGGGTCGTCACTGCAAACTCAGCTGAGTCCATCAACAGTAGCACCGGTGAGTTCAGGCATGGCTCCCACGTTAAGATCGTAGCAGGCATCGTGTCAATGGTGATGCGACGATCTTTTGAGCTGAAAAAGAAGTATGAACGTCACGAAGCAATGGATATCATACCATCCGTGATGACGAAGATCAATGCCAACAAAAAGGCAGGCCGTACTTTCCATGTAGTGCCACAGGTAGATGGAAAGTTCGCCGTCGAGCGGAAGGAATCTCTACAGAGTTGTCAATCTCGACGCAAACTACTGCTCGTGTGGACTCTGGGCTGAGTATCAATACCCTTGTGTTCATGGTTGCGCTGCACTGCAGAAACAACACTGGTCTGTGTTTACATCGTGTGCACCTTACTATCGCTACGGCTGCCTCCAATCGATCTTCGCTACAAGCCTGAACCCAATAGATATTGAAGCGTTTGTGGCCGATAATACAACCGAGCCCATATCCCAACACCACGCGAACCGGAGAAGATAGGTGGTAAGCCAGGTGTCGTCCTTTCGCACGTCGACGCACCGGAAAATTAGCTTGCGCGTCCGATGTGCAATGTTGTTTCTTTTGGATACGAAAACTGACTTGGTAAATATTAACAAGTATGCTGTTCTTACAGAACGGAAAGAAAAAAAGACCCGAAGTGCTGGAAGTGGTAACATCGATACTCGCGGAACTGTTTCAGCACCATAAGGAGCTGTATCAGGTTCGATTTTCTCTACCCCGAAAAAGCCCTCGGGCAAGAAAAAGAAAGTGGTGTTCTCCATTTGTTCGTGATCACGGGTTTAATTCTGAGGAATAGCTTTTCATTGGACTACAAGAGTTTCCTTTCTTTGCATACATTGATGGTTCCAGTGAAGTATATATTTGCCGGGGAAATCTGTAATGCACGCATTACCTTACCGGCCCTTCATTTGCTCACAAAAGGCAATGCGACACACGTGTTGTGCATAGTACATGGATTGCACTATGCCCAGACTAAGTAGGCAGCTAGGCGACGTTACTTATTATAAAATCTGCACATGACGCAGCAGCTAGAGTCACACCTGAGGCTGCGCCACACAGCCTGTGTGTCATACTCAGCAAGGACGTAGGTCTCCGTCAGATTCTGACTCACAAGAGGCCCAATCGCAGTAAGAAAAGTACACAATCAAAACGACATCTGATCCACAAGAGCGGAAGGTAGCGCTTAAGCGCATACTACTACGTACGTGGTCATCGCTCAACTCCGTTTGGTAGCGTGCCATATCGCTCATTCGTGGGTGTGCGATGCTGCAATATGAGCAGCACATTTAGGCGTGGTGAACCCTATTTTTCATCGTCTAGGAACGAGACAACCAATTCGAAGCAGTGCTACAAGGGAGTAGTCCATCCACCAGGTGTTGATACCATTTCATGCGCAGGACAATCACTGGTGGGGCGTGATCTTTGATTTCCGGCGTGAAAGCAGAGGGATCACGATATTCGATCCTTTGTAAGCCAAAAAGTCCAAATATTTCGATGTATATGAGCAAAAGTTGAATCCTGGATTTCTTTGTGGAATTGTGTTAACGCCTGACTGTGACTTGAGAAATCAAGTTGCGCCATCCTGATACCGCTAGTTGTGGAGTAGTAGTGCTCTTGTTCTTTTAGTGTAAATTCCGTGGTATCCCCCTACCATCGAAGCTGACACCAGCGCTCATTCGATTCCTGAGGTTGCGCTGCCTTCTTAAATGCCTCCCATAGTTGTGCGTAGTTAATACCACTTGCATGAATGAATACCCAGAAACTCCGTCGTCCAATCCTTCAGGAACGCCAATACGCTTACTACTCGTACTCACCGTCCAGCTGATCGCCGCTTCGGAATCCGAAAGGTATTCCATGGCGGTATGCCACCGATCCATAGCATTGATATCATCAGGGGCAAACATTCCAAAACAAGGGACTTTCACAGCGACACCATCATCGGAACTTCCATCAGTGAAACTTCTGCGAATACCCTCAAATCGCAGACTGCGCTTTACGCACGCACTGGTGCGGAAAGACGTAGCGAATGTCGGTTTGGAAATCACTTCGCGAGTATATGCCAGCGATCACTCGTTTGGTCTTCGGCAAAGTCCGTATGGTTATGGAAGTCAGGACTTGCTCCACATCTTCATAGCTATAGTTATTGTTGAGTACAGCTGTAACATTGCGAACACTTCGAACTGGGGCCAGCGTTCCTTGGACTAGGTTCGCAGCTGTCTTTCGACCTTGATTGAAACGTTGTTTTTTATCAGATTTTGCTTCTTGCAAACTTGAGGACGGCCTCGAGATGTGGCGTTCTTATTCATATGAAACGAATCGACATACTCAGACAAGCTGATCGTCTCATGTGGACGCTTCCATACAGTAGATGCCATGGTATCATGACTTGGGACCGCGACTTCGTCACAAGTGCCAATCGTAATCTGCGCCTGTAGCTACAGTTGCCGTAACTGTGCCTGTAGGCACAGTCGTGGTGACACTGGTACCTGTAGGCACACTAGTGATGACAATAGGCACAGTGTCGGGCCATCAGGTACATCCGAGGCGGGTCTTTGACATTGACCACGCGTCGGTCGCAACACTTCTTCAACCTGTCACTGCATTCGCTGCTCGCGTCGATGTCGCCTTGGTCTACCGTTGCACCCACCCTTCGGTGGACGACATAGGGGTAACGCCGTCTTTGGGGAAGTGCTTTCAAATCATCTATCATCTCTCTAAAGACGAAGGTGCCGTTCCTGCCCATAATGTCCGCTGTGCTCTTTCCACGTTCAAGAGCGTGTACGTAATTCGTTGTTCCATTTAGAACTTGGACGCATCTTGATCGCATTTCTGACTTGTGGACTTGAACTTGGGTACAAGCAATCTCTTTTTCCGGGACATCTTCTTCAGCTGGCTGGTTTAACTTGCATGAGAGTCTTCATCGTGAAGCAATGCGGCGAATTGAGTTCGCTATTTTTCCTAGCATCAACGCCAGTACATGACGTGTCGACATGGCAGCAG
This sequence comes from Phytophthora fragariae, assembly GCA_009729435.1. NCBI lineage: Eukaryota > Oomycota > Peronosporomycetes > Peronosporales > Peronosporaceae > Phytophthora > Phytophthora fragariae. The sequence goes on from QQOI01000027.1 coordinate 949,679, forward strand.
CATTGTTTTCATAAGCACACATGAACATCGATATTTCTGAAATACAGTGCTAGAATAGTTCTCATCCAGGAGTTTACATGCAATACGTACCGACGAGGTCACATGGTACGATACTGTGTGGTCACCTTTGCTTGTGAGAACAATCATTGTCGGATGAATCACGTTCATGTTGTAATGCTCTCGCTATCCAGTACTGCCTTTCCACAAGTCGGTACACGTAGGGACTCACTTCGCATGCGAGTTTCTCTAGTTTGTCGTCGGCTCCATCATAACGCATTTGACCAACACCGTAATCGTTTTTGCTTATTCCATTTCCGCAACAGTTTGCAAGAACATTAAAGTATCAGCACATTCATCAAGTGACATGTCGGATTTCAAAATATTCTATATGATATAATAAAGAATATTTTTAAATCCGATAAATTATTTCCCCACGATGGTTTGAGCCTAGGTAATTGAAACCAAGAGAACACTTAGTAACTCCTTATAAATGGCAGCGTACAGCGTACATTACCTTTTTTGTGTGATTTCCTAAATGTGGGATATCTACGCGCGCATGCATACCCATCACTTTTTCATGGCGTTCCAATTGCGCTTGAAATACTTGAGAAAGGGGTGCGTAGCTTCAGAAACATTGTCATCAACACCCAGCTGGACAACCTCCAACAAGAAGTACAAGTACTTTAAGTACTTTGTGTACTCGTCCAGCGAAGTAGCTTGTCGCATCAAATCCACAGCATCTTTGACTTGATCCTTATCAAAACTCGAAGGCCCTCCATATTCGCTCTTCAGCATCTCCGCCCTGATGTATTTCTTCAGATGAAAGTGGCACAAAATAACTCGAACGTCGCCGAATTCTTTTTCCAGTAACCCCAGATCGCTCATATCCTTGTCAATCACTATGACCTTGACCTTGTCCCACGATGGATTACTGAACTTGAACGATTTAATGGTATCGGAGAGGCACTTGGGACTTCCATTTTCCATTAAACTAAGGTGAACATATTCCCCCTAAGAATGCAGCAAGAAGTAGTAAGAAAACGTACAAAAGAGTGTCTGAAGCACTTAAGTATTACTGTAGGTATATATATATGTTACTGCAGCTTCACGAATGTAACTCAGCTACTCAACTGTGCCTACAGACACACATGATGTACTCGAGTAATCACTGTGAAACTTTAGTACAAATACAATCGCCACACGTACATGTCCGTATGTGAAGAAGCAAGATCGAAGAAATTAGAGATCGAAGTTGATTGGCAAGTGAGAGATTGGGACCCAGTCAGTCACTATTCCGAGAGACTGGCCTGGTCGGATCTAGATGAAGGAGGGAGTAGAGGAATGCGGGAGGACGGCCCGCGGACGTGGAAGAGCTGAAGAGAGCGAGGGCCGGCGTGCAAGCTAAAGACGGTGTCCAAAAACGCTCTAGCAGCTCGGGTGTTTCTCTGCAATAAGGTGAAGCACACAAGCAACGGCGTGGCGATGTCGTGCTTTGAAATCCGGCACAAGCATGGGAAAAATGGCTCATTGATTATTCAGTCGCGGAACAAACGCAAGATTCGAGCTCGGAAGCCTAAGAAACGTACCGATGGTGATGGTAGTGATGGCGGGTCTTCGAGTCAATCCAGCATTGAAGGGGGAAGTGACAGTGCGGCTCAGCACAAGCGCGCGCGTGGCGCTGACGACAACTAGTCGGTATCTGACTCTATTTTTGACTCGCATCGAATATACTTGTGCTTGGTGTACTTCCAGCTGTTATTTGTTCTAAAATGTCGCCAGGAATCTGACCTTTGCTCAGTACTATCTATATCTTTGTTGTGCAGCCTATGTTCTCGACAGACACAATACGGATGGAATCGTGTCTTTGCTGAGGCACTTTTGGAAGAGGGAGACACGATAGCACGCATAGGTGTGGGGGCGTGAACCGTCTTTGCTACAGACATGATAAAACTTAACACGTTTATAGTATGCAAACCCATCCTATTGCTAAACCTTAACGTGTGTAGGGATTGGTGAGATGGTGGGAACCAAAACCCTTCGTGCTGGGGGTTAGAGATCGAAACATGAATTTACGGGTACGACACAGTAGATTTTCGTTTCGGTGCGATCCTGTCAGAGAAGAGAGTGACTGCTGTCCCCGACTGGTGCATACACCTTGTACACTTCTGTCCGGAGGGCGTAAACGGTGCGCAAAGCGAGCGCGCCCCGCGCGAAGCGCGGTAGGGTAAAACAGAGCGATTGTAGCGAGCCGATCTCCGCGCGGAGCGCGGTAGGGTTCATGCATCACAGGCAAGGTTTTTTTTTGGGGGGGTAGTCCACCCCTGATTAACCCACCTTTAGAATTACCACTCCGTTTCAGAAACATAGCACAATACCTTTTTATGGATGAATATAGTCAAATCTCCGACCGTACTTAAGATTGACACATACAAAAGCTTAGTCAAGCCCGGTCGGAGCATATCACATTTACCCTAGCCCTTACCGAAGTGTTATTCATACAGTTTCGTAGTCATATTAGTCGCCCCGTTTGATGATTGGTCGGAGCTTTGGGGACGGGTGTCACCAGCGAGCGCAGCGAGCCGCTTTTTTGGGTTCGCGCGGAGCGCGTAGCAGGGTGATAGGTTTAGAGGCGACCTCCCTCCGATCCGCACGTTCTGTGTGCAGGTCGGAGCGTGGTCGGGAGGTCGGAGGTATTGGGGTATGGTTGTTCCGGACCAATAGTGCGCAAAAACAACTTGAGCTCAGTATGTTTAAACAAAAAATGTCCACTAACAATCCATCCAGATTGTAAAAACGGCTTTGAACGAGGCTTTTTTACTTACTTCTTGTCTTCTTTCACTTTATTGGCATACAAAAACCGTGGCAATGGTCACATCAAAAGAATCGTATGACCGCTTCTTTTGAGCCCACAAACGTAAAACAACACTGAAACAATCGTAAAATCATGTTACGAAATACTGAAATTCTGAAACGGAGTGGTAGGTGTCCAGTTATCCGGTCGTGTAGACCACTGTATAAAACGTGCGAATCGGTTACACTAGCAAGGCTACTGCGACACCCAGTCGGGGACATCATCACGTGCCTGTGGTGAATACCGATTCAATTCCTGCTACAGCCTGCTGTTTGGCAACACCGCGTTCACGCGATCCCCGTTCGGCTTGTCGGCACAATCAAAAGGGTTACCTACGCACTGCTCGCCGTGGATCTTTTCCGTTGCCGGCACGCTTTGCCGCCGCCATGCATACGATTGCTTTGCTCGGATTCGCTATACTGTCGAGCAAGATTGGCTCGCGCGTGAAATTTCGGTGAGGATAACCAGAGCAAGTTGGTCTGGTCCTACCCTGACGCCGTTGCTACTGCTGCTTACCCTGCTGGCGGCTCAGTAGTTCGGCTGTCAGCTCCATGCGATGCAGCACGCGATACCGGCGCCAGACATGGAGGCCGCGCGCCGTTCCGTCGCTTGCGGTGCGGTGAGCAGCCATCTGCTGAATTGGCGCCGCCGGGGGAGCTTGCAACGCAAGTTGCATGACAGCAGCACAGATCCGATCTGCGGTGCTCGCTGGCAGCGCAGGCGCACCATGCGTACCGAGCGTAGCGAAGGATGCTGCTCGCTCGCTGGGCCAGCCACGACACTGGCAGTGCAGGAGTTGGTACATGTATGTGGTTCGTGGCGGAGCCGCCCCTGCGGAGCGTCGCGGCTGACGAGAGACGACGCGTGGCCAGCGAGCGATGACAGCGCACAGCGCATTGCCGCTGGTGCGTGAACTTTCACGGCTTCGCGCTTCGTCTCCGCACTTGAAGTGCCCAGCTGCGGGTCCGAGAACAGGCGTCCGAGAGCGTAACAAGCGGCCATCGGAAGGGTTCTTCGGTGTTCTATTCGGGGCTAAATCGCTGCGTTCGTCGGCAACGCGCCCGTTTTTAACATAATTTGCGACGCTTTAGCGCATCCCTGTAATCAAATCTCCCCATCATGCCGCGCCCACCTCTGGCGGACATGTCGCAAAGACACGCAATGGATATCGCTGCTGAAAATCGCACCACTAAGTTGACGAAGTATCCACGTTAGGTCGATCGGCCATAAGCCCTAAGTATCGCCGGATGGGCCCCGGCGTGTAAACCACCCCGCGATGTTTATGAAGGCTGTACGTCGTTGCTCAGAGCGCTCAGTGCGTATTATAATGAGCAAATGCCTGCTTAAACACTCAAATTTTAGCCTTGATAAACCTCATTTGAGACTATATATTTGAGACTATATGGCGACAACAAAGTACAGCCTCGCGGGGTGGTTTACACGGCCATCAAGCGATACTTAGGGCTTATGGCCGATCAACCTAACGTGGATACTTCGTCAACTTAGTGGTGCGATTTTCAGCAGCGATATCCATTGCGTGTCTTTGCGACATGTCCGTCAGAGGTGGGCGCGGCATGATGGGGAGATTTGATTACAGGGATGCGCTAAAGCGTCGCAAATTACGTTAAAAACGGGCGCGTTGCCGACGAACGCAGCGATTTAGCCCCGAATAGAACACCGAAGAACCCTTCCGATGGCCGCTTGTTACGCTCTCGGACGCCTGTTCTCGGACCCGCAGCTGGGCACTTCAAGTGCGGAGACGAAGCGCGAAGCCGTGAAAGTTCACGCACCAGCGGCAATGCGCTGTGCGCTGTCATCGCTCGCTGGCCACGCGTCGTCTCTCGTCAGCCGCGACGCTCCGCAGGGGCGGCTCCGCCACGAACCACATACATGTACCAACTCCTGCACTGCCAGTGTCGTGGCTGGCCCAGCGAGCGAGCAGCATCCTTCGCTACGCTCGGTACGCATGGTGCGCCTGCGCTGCCAGCGAGCACCGCAGATCGGATCTGTGCTGCTGTCATGCAACTTGCGTTGCAAGCTCCCCCGGCGGCGCCAATTCAGCAGATGGCTGCTCACCGCACCGCAAGCGACGGAACGGCGCGCGGCCTCCATGTCTGGCGCCGGCATCGCGTGCTGCATCGCATGGAGCTGACAGCCGAACTACTGAGCCGCCAGCAGGGTAAGCAGCAGTAGCAACGGCGTCAGGGTAGGACCAGACCAACTTGCTCTGGTTATCCTCACCGAAATTTCACGCGCGAGCCAACCTTGCTCGGTAAAGTGGAGAGTCCCAGCAAAACAATCGTATGCGTGGCGGCGGCAAAGCGCGCCAGCACTGGAAAAGATCCACGGCGAGCAGCGCGTAGGTAATCCTTTTGGTTTTGCCGACAAGCCGAACGCGGCGCAGCCAAACAGCAGGCTGCAGTAGGAGATGGAGTCGAGTCTCGCTCTTTCACTGCCCCGAATCCACGCCTAGGGATTTGAAATACCGCAGTGACGATTACATGAGGCATGAGACTCACTCTACTGTACCTAGCTGTGTGATGCTTGGTGCTTTTGCCGGTGCTCCGGTAGCGTACTTCAAAAGCATTGGCTGGGCGCCGCCGCCGCGGTCACGCTGCAAGAACCGAGCAAAACCCTGGCTCGGCTCGTGTTGCCGTTTTTGCTGGTCCGTCCTACCCCACGATTGTCGGCCGTCCAAACACGTGTCTATGTCGGGCTAGCCGACTTGTACAAATACCCGTTTTCGCCGGCGAATTAACGGAGACCAATCACAGCCGCGTACTTCCAGCGCATCGATTGGCTGTAAATTTCGCCAGCCAATCATCCCACTCCTGCGTCGCAGAAAAAGACGAACTGCGTGGTCAGAAATATTTCAGGACCAAGAGGCGCCGACTCCCACGCTAAAAGCTCATTTCCGCTTTTTCCACCACATAGCCAAAGCAGGCACCGCGCGAGAAAATAAAGAAGGAACCGCGTATACTTACTCCAAGTCAAACTTCTCCATGAGCGACAACAAGATACGAAAGCGCCCGGCGACCTCGGGCCCAGAAGGTCGACCCGGCACGTCGGCCGCGCCCGTGTTCCTGCAGAAGACGTACGATATGATCGAGAGCTCCCCGCCCGCCGTCGCCTGCTGGAGTGACACCGGCTCCTCGTTCATCATCAAGCTGCCGCGCGAGTTCGCCAAGACCATGCTGCCTCGCTACTTCAAGCACAACAACTTCAGCAGCTTCGTGCGCCAGCTCAACTTCTACGGCTTCCGCAAGCACAAGAAGGACGAGATCGTCGTCTCCAGCGACGAGGACGAGAGCAAGAACTGGTGGGAGTTCTACCACGAGAAGTTCCTGCGCGGCCGCCAGGAGCTCATGGCCCAGATCCGTCGCAAAACGTACTCGGAACCGGCTTCTCCTGACCACGAGGAGGTCGAGACGCTCAAGCAGTCGGTGCAGAGTCTGCAGGGCCAGGTGTCGGAGCTCATGGGCCAACTCTCCGACCTCACGGGGCTCGTCAAGAGTCTGCTGCAGGACAAGCAGGCGCCTATGTCATTGCCGCCGCAACGCGCTCCCAAGCGCATGAAGATGAGTGAGGGTCCGGCTCTGGTGCCCAGGATGTCGGTTCCCCCGCCCACCAACGTTATGTCTGAGACCTACGTGCCGCAGCTGGAGCAGATGCCCATGGCGGTCCCGCAGTCTCGCCAGCCCCAGCCCAACATGATACTGGACGCCGCCTCCAAGATCCAGAACCAGCGGACACGAGAGATGTCGCTGATGGAGTGGACCGAGTCCTACGGCATGGGCTACCTGCTAAACGACCCCGGACGACAGCTGCCGCTGTTCTCCGAGGACATGCTCAACTACGAATGAGCGACACAAGGGTTCTGAGCCTCCTGGCGTTGGCACAAGCAGAGTTTGGCGGCTCACGCACACAAGTTGAAGCTGAGACAGAAGACGTCTAAATCCATTTTTATATATCGCCAGTCGGTGGCCGTTGCTTGGGCGACGAACCTGGCCAAGAAACGCGGACCGAGGTAGTTTCACTGCGACGGGTAAAGCAAGACATGGCGATCAGCTAGCTGACGGGTTGGCTGGGTTCTGCCGAGAGCAAGGGGTAGCGCGACTCGGATAGAAGCCAAGTAAGACAGGTCTGAAAAGTGAAGTAGTTTAGTAGTGTACATGCGGATAACACGCTGTTGCATCCGGGAGAAGTTGATCATATTGGTACCGGTACAAGTATAGTAAGAGATGTTATTAAACGCTTTCATTTTATTTTCCTTCCTTGTTTGTCGGCGAACGAATTGTCGCGTGTATTGAGCCTCCCAGTGGGTGCCTTTCAAAAAAACCATAAACCGGCTTTATGGAATGTGTTTTATACACTGTTTAATGTGTCAAAAGCGCGTATTAAAAATTTACTCAAACGACACCCTTGAAACGGCCGCCCGAAACACACATTAAATAGGTGTGTCCGTATTGTAAGGTCACGTTGAACTTAGATGACTTACTTTTAGTACGGGGGTGGTATGGGACATTACTAAATAGGACAAAATCTAGAAGGGTGATGGTGACTCCGAAGAGTCGTTCGGCCCTCGGCCACCCCTCCGCGCAACTCGGCATGGCGCGCTTCTGCAAACCCCCTCTCTCCCTTTGAAGATCTCGGAGCTGCGATGGACAGCACTAGCATCCTGTTAGTGCTGTGTGCGGCTTCACGGAGGAGGGAAATGCAGGCTCGTAAGCTACGTGAGCTTCGCAGGCGTATATATGAAGAGATATGCAGAGACGAGTGACAGCGCATGGTGCGAATGGGCCACTACATAACACTTCATTGCCTCAAGGACCCGGCGAGCGCGAGTTGGATGGACACCTGGTCCAGAGGGACGGACGAGAACTTTATAACAACTACGAATCTCTCTAGGTAAAGATTTGTATATTTGACAGGGTTAAAAGGAATCTGACGAACTGTCTTCGCCTCGTTATTATTAATATGTGTACAGATCGGCATGTTGCATGTTACTGGAGCCCTTCGCGCCGTTTTACGAGATTCCGTCTTGGCGACCGAAGGGTGGGCGCCCCCGCAAGCTACAGCTGCACCACCAGGTGCTGGGTCTACTTTTAGCCTTCTACGTGGGCTCGATGCAGCGGGCCTCGCTGTGTAAGGAGTTCGGCGTTCCGCCCTCTACGCTAGCTCGTGTTTTGAACGCTGCTGAAGCAGCGTTGTCTCAGGCTCTTCACGACTTCGCCCCCGCCCGAATTGTGTGGCCGTCTTTAGAACGGCAGAAGGCGCTAGCTCGCTTGGTTGCGAGACGACACCACCTCATGCAGTTCACATGGGGGTTCTTGGACGGCAAGAATTATCGGGTAAACTCGTGCACTTTGGTATGAAAAGCTCATTTATTATTAATTAACTTGTACTGTGTGGTGTGTATTCGTGTAGGTCCAGCAGCCCCCGAACCCGGATGTGCAAAACCCACATTACAACGGATGGCTCCACAACGTTTTCGTCACCGGGACATTGTGTTTTAGCGCCGACGGGCTTATCGTCTGGGCCAAACACAATTGTCCCGGTAGCTGGAACGACGGGGACACATCGCTGGACTTCCGACGTATCCTCGCCGATCCAGCCTTGAATCCGGACACTAGATATGGAATTGTGGCCGACAGTGCCTTCCCCTGTGGGAAGGACATGTTGGGCCGAATCATGACCCCATTGAAAGAGGGCGACCTCGGCAGGCTGGTGCCGTCCGTCAGAAAAGCAGCAAAGATCATGTCCGGTGCGATCACCTTTATCCGCCAGTCTGCGGAGTGGGGCATGGGGTCGGTGGAGAAGGTCTACCACCGACTCCTACTGCCCCTGCCTTACGATGTGCACAAGCGGAAGGTGAGGCTGGATAACCTTTTCCGCCTAGCCAACTTCCGCGTCCGGACTGTAGGCATAAGTGAGATTAGAACCACACATTTTCACGGACACGAAGACATTGTGTAGTTACTAAATGAAATAGCTACATTCACTACGTGTAGGAGTCCGCGTTTTCCTACTCTCTCTTCTCCAGTTACAGGACTTGGGCTCCTCCTCTCTGCATGGTTGCTATTAGCAACATCATCTGGTCGTGGCGCTCGCGGGCTTGAGCCCTGTCTCGTTCCGTGCGCTCCTCGTATCGGCGGTGACTCTCGGCAGCGAGCTCCGCCTCCTTGCGTCCTTGCTCGTCACGCAGAAGTCGGTTCGCCTCTGCTTCCTGGTATCGGCGCGCCTCTGCGGCTGCTGCCTCTTCGCGACGCAGAGCGTCTCTCTCTTCACGCTCTCTCTTCTCGGCTGCAGCAGCTGACTCTCTGTCCTCGCGTCGGCGGCGATCCTCCGTCTCCGCACGACGGTCGGCGTCTTCACGCATGAACATGAGCACCTGGAGCATGTCCGCTCCCGCTGCCGACTGCTTGTCGGTCGCCTCGTCCATCTCCTTTCTCAGCTGCTCGAGCCTCTTCTTGGCACGTATGCGTTTGTTGCTCGCGTTCGTGGTCCCGTTGCTGGAGCTGTCCGGGGCATCGCGCTTGCCGCCGGCACTCGGCGGGCGGGTCGTCAGCTCGTCCAGGTTGTCGCGCATGACACGTAGATCGCACCCGCCGAGGCGGTTGCTAGCCGTACTCTTCTTTTTGTTGCGGGCCATCTCGATGGCGTCATCGAGCGCCCGACTTGGGTCGCGGGCGAGTGGAGTCCCACCCGGTGACGCATACGTGGCCCTCGCCGCAGTAGCCGGACTCTTTCCACCGCTTCTTGGACGGCCAACAGCCTTGGTCTTCGAGCCCGATGTACCGGGAGGGGTTGACGTAGTGAGCTGCTGGGTCTGGCATCCGTCCTCGCTGTCCGCCGTACACTGCAAGCCGGCGTCCACACTGCCGGCTGCCGACCCGTCCGCCGAGTCATCTGGGGGGCTAGTTAACGTAGGATCGTCAGGCTGACGCACCTCGTCCTCCTCGTCGTCCTCCGACCACACCTCGTCGGCCAAGGATGCGTCAAACGTGCCACGTCGGGTCACTACGGCTCCAGTAGCGATAGGTGCAACGGTGGAAGAGGCGTCGGCGTCGTCTTCTCCGTCGGCTCGCTGGCGGAAGTCGACCACCACGACTTGGCTGTCCTCCTCGTCCTCTCGCCCGCCATCGCTCACAGGGTCGGACGTGTCCTGCTCGTCCTCGCTGAGGACAGATACCTCGTCCTCGACGCCGCCGTCGTCCTCGTTAAGGACGTCGGCGACGTCCCGTAGTAAGTGAGCGTCGTCTTGGCCTCTGTCGAAGCCGTCGTGAGAAGTATGAGCCGCCCCTTCATTTCAATAGCGTGCTGGACCTCGTGAGCCAGGGTGATCGGGCGGAGCTTGGGCGGGAGCCCGTCGTTGTTTCCGGTCGGCTTCGGCTTGCCGTACAAGTTGCGGAACTTACGCCGTAGAGAGTCAAAGTCGCGCTCGAGCCAGCTGCGCGCTTTGCGCGAGTTGTACTCGAGCGCGACCTCCTCCCACATGTTGCGCCCTAAAGGCTTGCGTTCAGCAGCTACAGTGCAAAGGAGCATCTGCTCCTTCACGCTGTAGTTGTGGTAGCCTGCTCTGTGTCCACGCTGTAGACGTAGCATACACACAATACGAGTCAGTGCATTCATACAGCACAGCAGTGTCAAACATGCTATACACTACCTGAACCATGATACGGAGGTGCGAGGCGAACCCTGTAGAAGTGGCTTGTGGGCGACGAAATGTTCTGTGAGGCGATGTGTAGAAGGAGGGGAACAGCCTAATCGAACATCTTCATCTAAGTATGCACCTCCGATCAGTTTGTAGAGGGAAATCATGGGTGTAAACGTCAGTCTTTCAATATATGGAAGTGCAACAAACTTTTATTACTGGTTTTGTATAGAAAGACATCCTCCTACGGCTGACTACACGAACTCTTCACGTGAAGCTGCGGCGCATCGTACTTGTTAGAGAGAGACCACGTCGCCACTAATTCGCCAAGTGCTGCAGGTCTCGGTGCTGGCAGCCCCATCAGCCGCACCTGCACAAGAACCAGAGCTTAGAGCCGTACGAGACGGTCATCTCCTCCCCTGGGAACACGTCTCTCACGGTCACCGCCACGACAGTGAGCTTGTCCCCCGTCTGGACCTCGTGGAAACGAGCTGCGGCGTTGCAGGAATGGTTCATTAGACGTAGTAGACCGCCCTTCTCCAGGGCGTCGATGCCCACAAACTTGTTGCCAGTGGCGCGCGTCTTGAGATGCATTTTGAACCCCTCGTTCGCGGGGGCGTTTCGACACGGAGGGCCAAATAACTGCACATGGCCCAGGTATTCGCCAATCACCTCTCCAGCGGGGACAGCTGCAGTCGCCACTAGACCTCGCATGCCCGTATGGGCGTTGCGGCGAATTGCTAAAGCAGAACTCTCAACGAGTGCATTCCCACAGGCCCCGGCGAAGGCGCAGTTTAGCTCATTACAGAACCGGCTCTGCTTCGCGTTGGCACAGGTCAGCGCGTTGCAGCGCCGCGAACATGCACACCCGGCCCCACCACGCACTCCAATCGGCACGCGTGGAAACTTCCACGAGCGCGGATTGAATTGAGTCGCGATGCGCTCAACCGACGCAGGCCACACGTCGGGCAGCCACTCGTCTCTCGCTGAGCCGAGCGCCGTGTCGGCGACGAGCTCGAACCCCGGCGAGCTTCTCACCGACGACGCTTGCGACGCCGACGACAATCGTGGCAGGCTCTCGATCACCGCTAAGGCCTCCGAGTCGTACCCGTCCGACTCGAAGGCCTCGGCGAACCACAGCGGTATGTGTCGGTCGCGAAACCGGTGGTGGTCGACGCGACGGTCTTCACGCGGCGGCGGCCAATGCCCACGAGGAGGGGTCCGATCATCACGCTGAGGCGTCCACGGTGCCACGGTGGACACCTGAGACGAGATCAGCGATGGAGACCGTAACGCATCGGTCGTTGCCACGGAGGTGGCCGGCGAGGCAGGAGACGAGGGCACGGTCTCCGTCCGCTGGCTGGACACCTCACTGCCTACTTCGTCGATCTCCGCGCGGGGGACGAGCTGGAACTCGGACAACGAAGACACTTGCATGGTGACGGCCTCCAGCACCAGCGGGTGCGAGAACCGTCGCCCAGAGCGCAGCCACGGCAGCGGCGAGGTCAACGCCGCTGCCGACAAGCTGAGCTTGGAACGCCGACGAGGGGGCTCGTCTTCAGCGTCGCCGGTGGAGAGTCGGCGCTTAGAGCGCGGGGTCGCCTTCAAACTGTACAGGTAGACACAGATTAGATAAATTCAATACACTCCCCTCTATTCACAGCGACTCACCGACTGTCCTCAAGTAGTTGACTGCGTAGAACCTTTGCGGGGCGGGCCTCCGGAGAGCCCTCATGGAAGAGGGGGAGCAGCGACGGCGACGACAGTGGGGTCGGGGTAAGACTGGAGCTCTTCGGCATTCTAAACAGGAGACGACACCGCGAACATGAAGGAGGTGTCAGTGTGGTTAGTACGCCACTCGTACCCACAGGTATCGGCCGACAGTGCAGACCACGCACCTGACAGCTTGTGGCTTAGGAGGGGGGAATTCGAAATGAGGAGACCTCCCCCACGTCGGAGCCCCGCGCGCGCAAGTTTCGCGCGCAAACAGCCCCCCAAGATCGCATCAAACTTCAATTTGAACGTGGTGTCTTCTTCGGGGGGGTTGTCTCGACACATACTCAGTCCAAGCCTATTTTTAATAGGTTGCAACTTTAGGGTGCGTGATTAAAGCTGATAAAACGCGTTTAATAATTTTTCTCGTGAGACCAAAAAGTGGTCTCACGAGAGAAATTATTTTTAATCACAGTTTTTATACCCTGTTTAATCTCCCCTTCCCCTAATCATAAAAACGTTTTATGGGGGGTTTGAAAGGCACCCAGTGGGAGTCCCACAAGATCGTTCGTGGGTTGCCGGAGGGTAAGCTTACGTAACAAGTAAACAACAGCCATCGGATTCCGATTCGCAGTCGAGTCCGTTGCCGATAGGAAGCACCGAAATGTTGAGCACGGATTTGAGACGTCATGGGGCTGGCACAACTCTCCCGTGCAATGTCGGACTTGTCAACGGAGCTCAAGTGCAGTCGAACTCGCGTCAAATCGACGACTTGGTCACTCGCAGCAATCCCTCGTGTTAATGACTAGTACCGAAGTATCCGCCAACATGAGCATGCGCTTCCACCAGAAGCGCTTCTTCGCGTACCCTAATGGCGCCCCCAGTCTGCACACACTCAGCTCCGTGGCTTCCCAGAGGTATGCACGCGTTTTATCCTCTTCATTGCTTTATTTCTGATGAAAAACTCGCTGAATTGCTCACTGTACGTCGAGTTGCTTGCCATGATCTACAAGCTACACGCTGGTGACAACAGACCGGTCCGTGTCGCTTCTGGGCTACGGAGATGCCGGCTACAGTCTGCACAAGCTCGAAGTGGACGCTCTTCACGCTGGGAAGGCGGACGTAGTGGCCAGTGCGGCCATTGAGCGACCAGGGGCTCTCCAGTCGCGCGTGGCGATCGCGTACGCCGTCGGAGACGCTTTGTTCCTGCAGGTTGTGGCGCCGCACCACGAGTCTTTAGGCAATGGAGAACTTGGTCAAGTTTCCGGCAGTGTGAAATTTGAGTTGGAGGCGGCGCCGACGGTCATGTTCAGTGTGCAGGCGTCAGGAAGCTCAGGAGACGTCTTCTACGGCGTCATGGTGTGTTGCACCGACACCATGGCGGCGTTTGGGTATGTTGAGAACGAGAAGGAAAACCCTTCGAGTGGGTCTGGCGCTGGCTGCACCCGCTTGGATAGCGACCAGTTTGCCGCTTTCTTCCCCGAGTTCGCGACGTTCCCCCACACGATCCTGGCGGTGGATATCTTCACAGCGCCAGAGAGAGACCAGGGATGGATCGCATTTGGCTGTGCTGACGGGTATTGCTTTCAACAGGCTGGCCACTGATATGCATTGCTGTCATCTCAATAACTTCTGTTCGTTTGTGTGCTATCCTGACTAGATTGGTGCGTGTGCTCCAAGGACAAGTGCTCGGAGGATGCCTTGGTGGGCCTTTCAAGTCAAAAGAATTGCAGCTAAATGGACCCGTGACGTCCGTTGCTCTTTTCCCCAAGCGGACTGCTTCTTCATCTTGGCAGTGTAATCTGCTGGTGACATGCGCGATCGGCCAAGCGGTGGTCTACGAAGATTTGTATAGTACTGCTGATGGAAATAGTGGGGATGGCGAAGTATTGGCGGACTCCGACACCTTTGATTCAATCTTCGCGGGTATCACCGCTGACATCGACCTGGTAAGCTGGCCCTCGAATCATACGTAGCCTGCAAAGTACTGACTGACCTTGTGACTTGTCTGGATATTCTTCGGTAGGATGGAGAAGTCGAGCTTCTGTTGGGAACGGACAGCCAAGTGCTGCTTGCGTACGAAGACAACAGAGGCAGCAACGAAGAAACTCTTGAAGGCAGCAAGCGCGACGCCGTGTTCGAAGATGCAACGAAAGACTTGGTCGAATCCAGCGTCGACTCTCCCGACAGCTCACTCAATATTTGGGGCATAACTGAGCCGATCCCCGTTGCTGGTACAGTTATCGACTCAGTGCCTCGGTCTGCTTCAGGGAGACGAAAGTGGCAGCGATTGACACGGAGCCGCTGGGACTTGGAGACATTCGGAGCCATCTACAGTCTCCTGTGGCGAGACGTCAACCACGATGGTGTTCCCGAGCTGCTCGTCGCGAGCTCTACCGGGATCTACGTGTACGAAGCCGACCCAGCCTTCGTCATCAACAAGCTCGAGTCTGTGCTGTCGGCATTATTGGCCACTTCAACTACAGCGCAATTGCCTTCGTCAAGCACCAAGTAATCGCTACAAATCACAGCCATCATCGCCCCCTCTGATTCGCTCAAAAGACCTTAAAACGCACTGTCATTGGTGGATACTGTATTACCTATGATATAAACTATTCTATATGGTAGTAATTTACCATCCGACATGTTAATGTGTCTTCACTCAGCAATTGACACGCGAGGGCAGAGATGACCATTTTGCTACTCAGTTCCGCAGCTTGGCGCCGGCCGCTCGCTCGCCACGCGCGTCTGCTGTCCGTCGCGGGGACGCCAGGCCGCCCCGAGGGCGTCTCTGCAGCCGCCAGCGTCAGCTCCAGATCCGAGGCCAAGCCGGGTCTGTTCCAGCTGCCGGACCTGCACACTCCGTCCGACTTCCCGAGACTCACGCAGGACGTCAAGCTGCAGTGTCATCAGCTGCGACAGGAGGTAATAAATATACTACTACTAATAGTACTACTGCAATAATTGCAGAGCTGTACTAACGTATTATTGTTGTTGTTACAGCTGGCAGCGTCGCCTCCGGGTCTCCAGACGCTTCGTACCCTCGACGACGTCTCTAACGCCATTTGCTCGGTCATCGACGCGGCGGAGCTCTGCCGGAACGTGCACCCCAATGAGTACGAGTTCGATGAATATTGTAGTTATTATTTTTATGAGTGACAAAAGTGGTGATTGTTGATAATGTTGCGGTGGTCAGGAACTTCCGGCGAGCAGCGAGCGAGTGCTTCACGGAGCTGTCGGACTTTATCCAGAACCTGAATGCTGATGTGGAGTTGTATCGAGCGTTGAAGACTGTGACGGAGGATAAAATTGGGATAAAAGGCTTCACCCCTGAGCAGAGGAGGATGGGGATTCTACTGCGCAACGAGTTCGAACGTGATGGAATTCACTTGTCGCGGTCAGATAGGCAACGAGTTATTTCCCTGCAGAACGACATCACTCATCTCAGCATGAAGTTCCAGTCGACGATGTACAGCGCCCGGGAGTATGTCGAAGTGCCGGCAAAGCTCATCCGTGGTATGCCGCATAGCATCACGTCCGTGTGTGAGCGCAAGTGGATGAGCCGCGATACGCTGCGCGTTCCTACGGACATGCACGTCATGAACACGATCCTTAAGTGGGTCGGCGCCCCTGAAGTTCGACGGAAGATGTATATTGCTGCCAATTCGTGCGCCAAGGACAACCTCCCCGTTCTGGATGAGCTGCGGGCAAAGCGTCACGAGCTGGCTCAACTCTTAGGCTTCCCCACATACGCGCACCTGGCTACAAGGTAAGATTCGTCGGTATATTGCACCCCTGGTACACTGTTAACGATATGCTGTTTGCATTGATGGCACAGCGACCGTATGATCGGATCTCCGGAAGCTGTGGAGAACTTCATCGAAGACATTGCAAAGCAACTTATGGCTAAGGTTCGTCGAGTGTCTGTGTCTCCCTTGCGCCATTGCATCAAGCTCAGTTTCTTTCATTTACTGGCAGGCAAAAATGGAGCAGAAGCTACTGTTGAACGCCAAACGGAAGCATGAAGGTCACTCAGTCGACCAGGTTTACATGTGGGACTTGCCTTACTACATGGGAATGCTAAAGGCCCAGGAGCACCGCATCGACTCGCGCGTGATTTCTGCCTACTTTCCACTCGAAAACTGTTTGAAGGGTCTGCATCTGCTATGCTCAAGGCTATTTGGTCTGGAGCTGAAACAGGAGCCCATGCTAAACGCCAGCGAGCGTTGGCACGAAGACGTCGTCAAGCTGGCACTCACACGGAACGGCGAAACGCTGGGGTACATTTACTTCGACCTGTACCCGCGACAGGACAAGTACAACCACGCAGCCCACTTCACTATCCGCTGTGGCAAGCGCCTGAGCGATTCATCGTACCAGAAGCCCATTGTGGCACTGGTCTGCAATTTCAACAAGCCGGCCCCAGACAGCCCGTCCTTGCTGACGCACGCAGAAGTGGAGACGCTTTTCCACGAATTCGGTCACGCCATGCACTCTCTGCTGTCTCGAACCGAATTCCAGCACTTGTCGGGTACGCGTGCAACGCTGGACTTTGTGGAGACCCCGTCACACCTGTTCGAGTACTTCGCATGGGATTATCGAGTGGTTAGTGAGTTCGCGCACCACTACCGGACAGGCGCCCCGTTGCCTGCCTCCATGATGCAAGGTCTGCGAGCCTCGAAGACGATGTTCGCTGCGATGGACACACAGACTCAGTGCCTGTACTCGATGCTGGACCTCCAGCTTTTCGGAGAGCAGCCGTTGCCGTGCTCGCCTTCCACGACTACACAGATGTTACATGAGCTGCAAAACTCGAGCACTTTGGTGCCTCACGTCGACGGAACGTACTGGCACACGCGCTTCGGGCACCTCATCGGATACGGTGCTGGGTACTACAGCTACCTGTACGCGCGCGTGTTTGCGGCTGATATTTGGCATACAAACTTCGTTGGGCATGAGGGTCCATTGAACCGCGAAGCAGGCGAGAAGTTGTACCAGAATCTCATGGTGCATGGTGGTGCCAAGGATCCGAACGCTCTGCTTGTCGACATGCTTGGCCGCGAGCCTTCACCGGCGAATTACCTGCACGAGCTGGGTGTGTAGCTGCCAGTACATATCGTGGCTAGGGTGTCAGACGAGAAAGTGGCAGCCCTGTTTGATCTGCACGGCAAATAGCAGGGTGGGTTAGCATGAATAGATTGCAATTTCTGGTGCGTTAACTCCTTTTCCGGAGTGTGCTGATATAATAGCTGGTACGATGAGAAGCGCTCGGTACAATAGGGGACACGCATCACCAGCAGCTAGCAGACGGAGCACTTGGATCCAATCGCAGGCAACAGGAAGCACAGGGATATAAATGGCTGCCTCTCTCAGCCAAGCAGTCTGTCCGTCCGTCGTCAACGTCTGTCTATTGCACGACACAACAGGCCGCACACGGAGCTCCGTCCTTGCCGACATCGTCCGGGTTGGCCGTCGTCACATCCACACGCTGCTTGCTGGCCATCTCCACGTGCATGGAGCTGGTAGTGGAGCCTGTGGTGCTGGAAGCGTGCACACTATCTAACTCGTCTGCGGGCACGGCGGCAATGTTGCCGACTTTCTGCTTGGTCACGTCGGGGGACTTCTGCGTCACGACGCCTCCCGCCTGTCGCCACAGCAGCGCGTCCACCCAGAAGGCGGCCTCGTCATGGGACCGCGCCTTGATGGTGTACACGCGCTCGTTGAGCTCAATGGTGAAGAGTCCGGGGCCATCTGCACCAACCCGATGGAAAACGTCAGTCAAATGACGTTAAAACTATCCGAGTCCCAATTCCTACCGACGTGGTCCTCCTTGAGCAACGTGATGGCTCCAACCTGCGGCAGATTCAGCGCCGCCAGCAGCTTCTGACCTTGTTTCTACCGTATTCAGCGCCAAAACACGTCAGCAAAAGGCTGCGTTTACCACCATAAAGGCGACTTTACTGCGCGCACCTTGTAGTACGTGAGGAAGCAGCCGTTGGTCTCGAACCACCGCTTCTGCCACTTGCCCTCGCGCGTCTTTTTGAACAAATAGCCTGCGGAAATGGTCACAACCGCCGATTAGTCGCCCTTTTCCGCCGCAGATTCATTCGGCTGCTGCAGACACGCACCGCGGATCTCCTCGGTGCGGAAATTGGCTGTGCCGGAGCTGCTGGGCTTGCTGGACGGCGACGAGGCCACGAGCTTGACGTCCATGCGGTCGGCCATCTTCTGGTTCTTCCTGTGCGGCCGCGATTGGTATATTGAGACTGGGACTGCGTCGGGGCAGGTACTGTGGGGGTGACCGCCCTCCTCAATTGGATCTGATACAGTTTTACTATGGTGGGAACGGGGCGGGTGCCATCGTTGAAGCGGTGGGAGGTGCGAGCTGAGTGCTGCGGCTGGACGTGGACACCAAAATAACGCTCGTATCAGATTTAAACGGCGTGTTTGTATAGATGGAGTGAACCCATCTGTGATTCGAATCAGGACGTAAATTGGGTGTAGTATTTTGGGTTTATGTGGTGGACCACGCCATTTCGTTGGTCGAGCACACAGTTACCGCGTCTGGTAATGGCTGTCGTTCTGGATCAACGTATCAAGCTCCTCGAGGCGCTCTCGGTCGATATGCGGCTGCATCTGCCACGACGCGAGATAAACTGTCACTGTATCGTGCTTAGAGCACTCAAATATGTCGCTCGCGATCAGAGACTTGGCCACCAGCTCGTGCTCGTACATGGCCAGCACCTCCAGCAGAAGCAGCTCTGCCGGAACCACAACAGTCAGTCGCGCTCATCAAAGCTGCACCGCCCCTTCACCGCATCTACTAGCAAGCAGCAATTCGTCGTCATACCGTATCGCTGTCTCCGCTTCTCGTCCAGAGCCTCCGCCTGGTCGTCCGTCAGCAAGCGCCTCATCCGCGCGTAGATGTCTGCCTGTACGCCAAGGCCGCGAGGGTTGCGTCAGCCGCATCAGACCACATCGCCACCAAAGACCAACTGCTAGTGTACGCACCAAACCGTCGACTTCATCTTGTAGGCGCTTGCTGCAGCGGTGTGCCAAGTCCCACAACTACCACCGCCAGTCGTCCAAAGGCCACGAAGTCAGCTAACTAACTAGCTGTTATCCTTATCCACATTGAACACGAACCCGCGACGACGCGCGCCCCTGGAGCTGCCCGCAGTCGGCCAGTGACCCCCAGTGCGCCCCAGTGAGGTACCTGTCAGAGGCGCCGCATTAGTCCCCAGCCACACAGCTCAATTCCACTGCAGACGTGCAACCCACGTGGTCTTTTGCACGCTGTCGGCCACCTTAGCCAGTTGCTGCTGTCCGCGCGCGCAGCCTGCCCGCCACTCCTGGTCCAGCTTCTTCCACGGGCTCAGCCACCAGCACGCGTCGCGCGCTGCCACCATTCCTTATGGTCGAAAGACTTGTACACTGTGATGCGGCATTCTATGCTTGATAATAGGTCTCAACTTCAACTTGTAGGCAGCGGCTCGACTGACGATGGAGTGACATTGACGTCTCCCTGCAGACGCACACGACGTCTAGCACCTCCTGGTACAACGACGACCAGCTGGAGCAGCCCCATTTGGGGCGAGAACTGGAAATGGACACAACGACTCGAAATGGTTAGTCACCAGTGTTAAGCCATGAGGACGTGTCTTAGCTGCCATGGACGAAGTAGCGACCCACCACGAGTAACTTGAAATTCATACATGCATTAAAATGCCAAGTACCAGTAACAAGCTTCGACGCTTTGTTCATTTTAAACTTGAACCGTTCCAGACAGCAATCTCCCCACAGGTCCAGGCCAGGAACCGGCGCAATCACCGATCAGCGCATGTCGGGTGTAGTGCACAACCGTGCAGTACCACGTTGTCGTATAAATCCTTCATTGTTTTAACTTATGACATTCCCTGCGGCGACCATAAGTCGTTGAGCAAGTGTGTCTGATGTAGTTCACCGGAAATTTTGTATTGACAAGCCAGCAGGCATAGGATCTAAGCGGAGAGCTTGTTCACGTCGATAACCTCACAGCCTGCGAACATGAGCTCGATACTCTCGTGGATATTATACGCGGAGCCGTTAATAGTCAGGGAGCAGTCGGGCATATCGGAATCTCTGGCCTCGTCGAGAAGCTTGTTGCAGGCGTCGCTCTTGCACATGGCCCTGACTTGGTCGGGCGAGGGCATGCCAGTGAACGGGTACAGCTTGTAGCCCGACTCGGCGGCGCAAAAACCTGATTGGGATTCCAGCGGGAGCAGCGCGAAGCTCAGCGTGGTGGACGCACACTCCTCAGCGGCCACGAGGGAGCCGATCGCAGCAGCTACAGCGGCGGCGAATGCACCAAACTTCATTTTGCCTACGCGGTGTGAGTGTTGTGGTGTTAATGCTCGAATGGCGCACTTGTACGATCGGCCGGCATAATAATCTGCGCGTGGAAGTTCCACCACCCCATCCGATGATGAAACCATTTGGTACTGCGCACTGAACGTGCAACCAACATCAGTATGTTTAACTGTCAAATACTTGAAAACTGTATTGCAAAAGCATTATGGTTTCTGAATACTACGGAGATTCGTTAGCATATCGCGCCTCGAGAATCTTCAAGCAGCACTGCAAAACAATGAATAGGTTCGACAAGTTTTTCGACGACAAATTACTGAGCGTCTCAGTGGCGATGGAGCTCACTTCCGAGCCACACCGCAGGCGGTCGCGTAGAGCGAGATCTCGTCCTTGTCGTTGTAGACGACTCCGTCGTACGTCACAGTGCAGTCCAGGAAATCCAGCGCGGCGGCCTCCGCCAGCACCTTGGTGAGGCAATCTGCTCAGACCCGGAATTCATCTACTCTGACCCGGAAAAATCCACTTCAAGATGAAAGGAATCACGACTTCAACCTGGTGTAGTATGATAGTTGGGCGAAATATGCAACTACATGTCCGGTACGTTTTAGACAACTACGGCACTTCTCAGACTGTGAAGCGGTGTTTGGGTTGGTGTTGCTGAACCGTTACACTGGGAAGTACGTCTCAGACGATAGAAGTGCAAGCACAGTTCGTTGTAGTAAAGTGCTACATATACTGGTGTCTCCAAAGTGGAGCTCCTGCAACTGGGAAACCCACACAAAACTTCTGCCCTCGAATTCCCATTCCTCCATTCATAACATTCGCTGTCCGTTCATCACTCCATGACTGCATACGGTGCCAACGTGTCCATCCGACGAGTAGCCTCACCGCCTTGGTGATAACAGTATCGTGGAGTCCTAGACGTTGGTGGCTCCTCAAGGTGGTACTTGAGTTCGCGGTGGAGCTGTGAGATAACGCAGAAGCAGCAAAAGAAGCTGGCGAGGCAATCGCCCATGCCTGATCCATGAATACCGAGGCTGTATCGAGTCTGGACGCGGAGTCTCCACACGCCGAACAAAAACGTCATAAAAAATGCGAACGCCGCGGCTTCCCACAGAGCCGAGGTGCTACCTACGCCGTCATCGTGGTGTGTTGGAGGAGGCGTCGCAGCCATGTCGTGAGCTGGGCGTTCAGACGTCTCATGCGAACTAGTTGAAGCAGCGTATCCGATGCAGAACAACACGGCGAATGCCAGCGCTCCAAAGTACACCAACGTCCTCTCGTATCCACCTCCTAACATTTCCTTCACCGACGCGACTGTAGTGCACGGGCAACACGTGACAACGCAGCAATAGGTGGGAGCCACGGAGCAGCAGCAGTCGCATAAGCTAGCATTCCACGTCGAGGTCGGGTTCAACTCACGTTGGCGAGACGCAACAGCAGCAAGCCCGTGTGTAGCTCTAGGGCGAATCGGGTTGGCGTCTCGGACGATAGTGATCACAGGGAGTGTCGGTATCAGCTCAGTCTTCTTGGACGGCATTGCCTCCGACGAGAAATCAGCCTGGGCATACAATTGCACCAGAAGTCTGCCTACAGCCCAGGTGGTGCTGCCCAACTGGAAAAAGGTATTCCATGTAACAATTCCACAGCTTTTAGCGAGGCGTATCGGTTCGAGCCACGTCTTCGAACGGAGACAAGTCGTTCCTGGTCAAATGCACTTCAACATATTGACTTGCATGGCAAGGTGATAACTTCAACATGGTTATCCAATTGCGAAGGTGCTTGTGCTAATCTTAAGATGGATTGGTGTCGAAGCGCTAACAAGCAGCCACGTTCATTTATTCTCGTTGATAAGTTGGTGTTGGCGTCCACCTTGTTCCTAGATAAATTGCATCGCCGGGGTTAGTGGGTATCCGGGCAGCGTGTCCACTCCAGGCTGCTGGAAGCTGCAGTTCCCAGGTGTGTAGCTCTGCGCCTGCGACGCCATCTGAGCCACGGCACACGGGCGCAGCACGTGGACACCAGGCAGTCGACACCGCTACTACCTTCGATCTCGAACTGCTTTCGGACCTTCATCCGCACCAGACACAGCGAGAAGGCGTAGAACAGCACGAAGAACGCGGCGCCACACAGGAAAATAACCTGCCGGCCCTGTGACGAGCGTTCAACTGGATGCGGCTCGCCATCACGAGGAGAGCGCTGCTCAACCACGTCCTCGGTGGTGCTGTGCGAGATGAAGAGGATGATGCACACCACAAGGCCGAAGATTGCCGAGCCGTGGCTCAACAACGATGTCTGGTAGCTGTTGCCCAGTCGCGCTTGGATCTGCGCGATGGCCACGCAGGGGCAGATCGTCGACATGCAGCAGTTGGGCATGATGCTGGAGAAGCAGCCGAAGAACGGGACGTCCCAGCCTTTCCCCGTGTCAAAGTCAATGTCGGCCACGTGCGTGGCGCCAGCCCGTTGGTTCTCGTCCCGGAGCTTCCGCTCTGCCGGGTCGTCCGCGCCTGGAAGCACCAGGACGCTCAACTGCGGCGTCATGACTGGAACGGCGTAGCTCGTCTCGTGGCTCGGGGTTTGCATGGCGTATTGAGGCCTCGACGGTTGAGCTTTTGGGTGCAGGCCGTGAATTCCGAAATGGATTGCCAGTCTATCGAGCGCCAAATGGGAACGTGCGATCAGCGGCCAGCAGCTTTCTTTAAACTTGGGCGCTGTACTGTACCTATCCGTTCGGCGATGCTGCTGGAGCGTCCACGACCATATTGCGGCATACATTCCGCATATGCACGTGAGAGAAAACATATCTTCTGGCCCTGAACCCAGAAAACCGTCCATGGCTGTGGATGGGTCAGTTAGCTATGCCGTGGCTTCGCTGTTTTAACATGCTGCTCAGTACGACTGGCTGCACTTGTGTATGTCTGGGGGCTCGTCATTCGGCTTGCCAGCACCGTCGTGAAACTTCTCTTATATCATGGATATAAGAACCCCATCCGGCTCAACAGGAAATGATTTATCTGCAGTGCACCTGGGTTGCCAACGTTTTCCATCCAGTTTGGCACTGACTTTCGATAGCTGCAAATAACCTCCTTCGTTCAGCAAACCGTTTCTGCCACCGGTGATAGCAGCAGTGGCAGCAAGCTCACCATTCGTTACACCCAGCAGCCAGTCGCAGAATGCGTCTGCATTATCACGCTTCTTCTTCATCTATTTTACTCACTCCACTTGCTTCTTAGCACTGCTGAGTCAGCGCTCAAGTGACGTCATTGGTGGTGCGGTCGGGTAACCCGGATGAGTGTCGACGCGAGGTTGTCGGAAGCTGCAGGCTGCAGCTACCAGAGATGTAGCTTTGCGTCTGCGATACCGTTCGGGCTATCGCGCACAAAGGACAACAACTGTCCGCAATTACGCAGTCGTTGCCGCAGACATTGAGCCACCTTCGAACGCGGATCCGACGTAGAAGAACACAGCGCCTTACAGGAAGAGAGCTTGTTGACAGGCTGCTCATGAAGCGCACCACTCTGAGGCTGTTCGGCGATACAGTGCGCGATGACGAGCGTGATGAAGACACCAGAAGACTGAAAATCGTGACCATACAGCGCCTTCGCGTAGCAGGATCTGCACAATGGTCACAACGAGGGGCAGGTATAGTCGATCTAAAACAGTTGGGAACGAGGCTTGTGAAGCACTCAAAGAAAGCGACGTCCTAAACTGCGGTGATTGTCGCCGCCATTCCTCAGCGAATCCGCGCCGGGTGGCACGGCACCATTGTCGAAACTGTAGCATCATTGTAGACGCTGCTGGGAGTCGGCACAGCGATCGCCCGGACTGCAAATTCAGGGATGATAACAGAATGGAATGGAGGGGGACAGCCATGGTAAGCCATTGTTGGGAAACCCGAAGGTTGTGTCTCTATCAGTACCGGGATTGCAGGCGTGCGATGTCAGCGTCCGCTCCACAGTGAATGATAGGCTCATTTTCAACAGCTCCGGACCGGCGAGATCTCGGTCGGCGAGTTCGTCTACACAAAAGTTCGGTCGACTTTTCAAGTGCTTTCGCCTCGGTCAATTCAATCAATCGGACCCGAAAACTTCGACTAGAACATCAATGGCGCAGTCTTCAAAAAGAAGGATGAGTCGAGAGCCACCGAACAAGAAGCGCAAGGTCGTCGATGCCCCCGAAGCCGTCGAAGCGGCCTCGAAGCAGATCACTGAACTCACGGAAGAGCTACCGTCCTTGCCTTTCGCCTATCGGTACAGAAATGGCAAGTTTTTCTACGTCCGCAAGTGCTATGAAGGATACTACGAGCTCGTGAAGAAGATGCTGGACGACGGGAAGCCGTGGGTAACGGTGACTGGGACGCCAGGTGGGTCCTACTGCATGCAGAGCTCAGGTACTGCAAATGTGAGGATAACAGTGTTCTTGTGCTGATCGGGCGTGTGTTTGACCATTCCCAGGCATTGGTAAGTCCGTCTTCTACGCCTACTTCTTCAACCGTCTTCGCGAGAGGGAGCCCAACACGTGGATCATCGCGATATCGTTCAAGAGGGAGAACATCGCAGAGATCGCTGTGTACAAGGGCCGCGGTGATCCTGAGGAGATCGATACTGACGTTACCAGCGAAACGGAAGCTGCGATTGGCAAGGTTCTGAAAGAGGCGCGTGCAAACAAAAAGGTGCTCTTCTTGTGCGATGGACGACCCACCAAGATCTGGAGGCTGAATCAGATGGTCGTATTTACCAGCCCGAACGAAAAATGGCTAAGAGCGGTGAGAAAGACTTACTCTACTCTCTTTATGCCTCTCTGGACTTTCGAGGAGCTCCGAGAAGCCGCACTGCTCCTTTCACTCGCGGGACCAAGCGGAGTGAAATGCATCAGTGACGATGATCTTGAAACGCGATTTAACACGTTCGGTGGCGTGGCCCGCGAATGCTTGTCCGTTAACGAAGCGGACGTCGACCTCGCAAAATGGGACATCACCGAAGAAGTTAAAATGATTAGCGATCTGGACGAACTTCGTAATGCCTTCAAAGGGGTGCCGAGTCGCTTTTACTGCCACCGTCTACTACATTACGTTCCGGTGGATGTGTCAGCGATGAAGAGGCGCACGAAACTTGCGTCCCCGTTCGTTGTTGAGCTGATTGGGAAGTCTATCCTGGCGTCAACCATAAACAATAGGAATATGATTCGCATGTTACTCGACGGTGTCCCTGAAGGTGCTTCGCTGGCGGGATGGCTCTTCGAGGCCAGTGCGCATGAAGCCCTACAAGGAGGATGCACGCTTCAGCTGCGGTTGTTGGAAAACTCCGATACAACGTCCAAAGGCAGGGAGGTGCAACGGGAGTTAAAAGAAGTGGAGATTGCTGCGACGGAAGCCCCAGACGTCTTCAAGATGAATGACGTGTCTCCGAAAACCGCGAAGATTGGGCCATATCATAAGCCGGAATTAAAGCAGTTCGAGTCGATTGACTCCTTCTATCTTGCTCAGATGAATTGTGATGGCACCGACGATATTAGCACATGGAACCAGGGCAGCCGAAAAATAAATTGACGCTGAAGTAATTGCCATAAATAGTATCCCATAATTTATGAGGTGTTACCAAGACTGTATCATTATTTATGGTGGCTGAATACTATTTTGCACTCATAACTTATGATATCATCTCAGAGTCATACAACTATAGTATGTTAACAAAGCTAAATCTTATATTCATACAACACATATGTGGATTCCTTTACTACCTCTCTACTCTGCAAACCACCCATTTTCCTGGGTTAGCAAGTGGCCGGCAGCTCACGCCTAAGCCCCATTTTGCAATTTCTTACCAGGCAACACCCCACTCACCTCAATAAGCATCCTGCGCGCGCCACGCCCTCGCCCGTCCTTCTCCAACGCTCAGGTCTCGGCGTACTTCTTCACACCCTGCAGAGATGAGTACGCCGAGCCTGTTCCCGAATATTTCCGCTGCCGGTGTGGTACCGTGCGGAAGCAAACGAGGCGCAACGGCTTCAGCAACCTGATGCAGCACGTCCGTCGGGAGCACCCCAGCTTCGAAGCTGAGATGCGTGCAGCTACAACAGCTGAGACCGGCTCGCTCATCCACTACGCTCGCCGTACGTCCGTTAATCGGTTCGGCTGGCTGGAGTGGGTCGTGAAGGCCAATCTACCCCTCGTGTTTTGCGAGAACCCTCTCGCTCGAAGGTACGACCAATGTATTAATGATATATTATTGATGAATAGTAATGATTCGTTATTACTATTGCAGGTACACAAACCTTGAACCAATTTCGGTCGAGACCCTAAGGGTGCTGATGGAGTCGGTCGCCCAGTTGGTGGGGTTGGACATCGCGGGAGAACTCCCAGATCGTTTCGGGCTCATGCTGGATGGTTGGAGCCATGCATCGGTGCACTACGTCGCCGTATTCGTATGCTATGCGGTCGACGGTGTTGCGAAGTATGCTCTCCTGAGCATGGCTCCAATCATCCAAGAGCCCAACGATGACCTTTCTGCCCGTACCCACCGCGAGTACTTGGCTGGTGTATTAGAGACGTTCGGCAAGGCGCTGAGTGACTGTGTCTACTTGGTCGGTGACAACTGCTCCGTAAACAAGCGCCTGGATACCATCATGCAGGTTCCGCTGGTCGGGTGTGCTAGTCACAGACTCAATCTTGCTGTGCGGCATCACCTCGAACAGTATGAAGAAGATTCGGCTATCGTGCAAGCTCTCATGGTAAAGCTTCGCACCCTCAAGCAGTCGTCAAAACTTCGGTAAGTTTTGTATTAATCATACTTTAGGATGGATATTAATACTTTGTGTATTAACCCGACTAATATTTTTTGCTTCACCTGTAATACCAGCCTCAAGACACCGCTGCGACCCGTCATCCGGCAGGATACCCGATTGGGTTCCACCATCGCCATGGTACATCGGTATCATGAGTTGATCAAGTTCATGGATGCCGATGACGACGACATCATGGAGTTGCTGCCGTCCCCGGCCTGCAACCGGCGCCTGAAGACTCTCTATGCGGAGTTGAAAGACATCGAATCTGTATCGAAGGCTCTACAAGCCAACGATATTACTCTCCTCGATGTGCGAGTGTGGTTTGACGGGCTGATAGCTGCGCACCCGAATTTCGCGGACTACATCGGTAAGTACAGGTCTGCTGATTTGCTACTTTGAAAAGTACTAACCGACTATTTGTGCAAAATACTATATTAGGACCGCGCGCTACTATCGTTCACAGCCCCGATTTCGAATCGGGCTGTGTCCGTGTCTTGAAAGACAGCGGCGCTCGACTCACAGCGACAGAAAAACGAGCGCTGCGGCCTTTCGTTTGCAGTCCTGCCACGAGGAGGATGATGCGGCGGGGGCTTCGTTCGTGCAGCGATTGGAGAAGCGTCGCCGCCTCGAGGCGCGAAAGCCACGATATGGGCTCCTCGCCAGCATTCCGCCGACTTCGAACAAGGTCGACCGCTTTTTCAGCGTTGCCCGCACGACCTTCGGCCAAGAGCGCAATAGCCTGCAGCCTGCCACGCTGGAAACGATTTTGTTTCTGCGTGAAAACGACCGTTTTTGGGATGTTTCGACAGTCGACCGTATCGTGAGTAACCGTGACTAATAGACGACTAATAGACGTTGCAATTGCATTGCATTATTTATTGTTCAACTGGAGTGCATTCCATAATTTATGCAGGCGCTTGAAGCGACCTTCTCAAATTATTTATGAGCTGCTGCATGGCCTAATAAATAAAAATGCCATAATCGGCAGCCCTGCATGGAACATCAAGAACGATTTGATACTGTTCCAGATGACGATTTCGGAGACGCACCCTGTCAACGCCTCCGGGATCATTAAGGTGCTGGAGAAGCTTGAGCTGCTCGAATCAGTGAAGAACAATCCGAAGAGAGTTGCTTTGGTGTTTGCAGTACCACATGATATTGCGGACAGCTTTAAGCTACAGAAGATTGTCCATGAAGAAGTGAGTGACAGCGATCCAGTCTTTGCTATCCGAGGCATTGGGAAGACAACCACTAAGAAGCTTGAGGAGTGTAGTATTTATAAGATAAGCGAACCGAGGGCGGCGATCGAGATGAACACACTCCCGCCCAAAGTGGTGTCGTCGAGCGCGTTGGCGAACCTCAAGTGCATGCGCGACAGCTCATACAGCGACGCGATGGCGAAAATCCCCCAGTATGTGTGGCCGTTACGAATTCCCGATGAAGCTGGTGGAGTGTGCCGCAGGTGCGGACGCCAATGCGCGTGTGAGAACTGTGAGTAAGTTGCTCAGAGCAACCATCACTTAACGCAGTTTGACTTACGAAGCCAAGCAGTCGAGCCCACCTGGTGAAGTCCCGCAGTTGTAGTGTCCAGTTCGTAGATACATACTACTTCCGGTAGTTGTTGACAATCGTGCAGTTTGCAAATCAGCACCAAAGCCCATCTGCTAATGAATCCACCAAACCGTCGACTTTTCTTGCAGGCACTTGCTGCAGCGGTGTACACAGTCCCACAACTACGGACATATCTTCCAAAGGCCCTCCTGAACCGAAAAGAGCACAGCCATGTCAGCTAACTAGCCATTACCCATATCCACATTGAACACGCACTCGTGACGACGCACCCCTGAAGTTGTCCGCAGTCGGCCATGGCTCCCCAGTAAGGTATCTGTCAAACGGACCGCATTAGTTCAGCCACACTGCCCTCCGATTACAATTCCAATGCAGACGTGCAATCCACGTGGTCTTCTGTACGATGTCTCCAGGTGCTGTTGTCCGCGCGCGCAGCCTGACCGCAGCTTCTGGTCCAGCTTCTTCCATGGGCTCAGCCACCAGCACGCGCCGCGGGACGTGCGACCCCCAAAAGGCCAGCACTCTCGTACTGTAATCATCGCAGCACAGTATGACGCGGCTTACCATGTTTAAGTACCTGTATAGGGCTCAACTGTTGACCACCGACGCGAGTAAAAAAAAAGCGGCAGATAGCGGGCGGGGTATCGTTAGACTTGCAAGTCACCAATAGTCCTCCGTGTCGTCGTCACAATTCGACTGCACTGTGAACTCGCAGCGGCAGCGGATGCAATCTCCTCAGGCAGCGCCACCATCATCTTTGACACATCGCTTTATCGATCTTCTTCTCCGACGACTTCAACGTCTTTTGCAGTTCCCCATACTTTTTCTCCACCTTCTCAACAGCAAGACAAACCGTCGGACTGTTGGCAACGGAAGTTCCCGCACCAGTTTCTTGATCTCCTCGGTCTATCAAAATCATCGAGATGTCCTGACGTCCAGTGCTAGCTCGACACATTAACTGTGACGCAGCACAGGCAAAGCTGAAACTACTGAGGGAACTTGACGAGTGCTACCCGCGCTACACGAAGCACTGCATGATGCAGACTCCACCGACATCTTGTCCTCCTTCTCCTTGGCCAGGTTCTTTGCAGCGTCGTGTCTTTCACGGGTTCCTTCTCATCCATAATCGTCGTATTTGCAGTGGTGCTACCCAGAGGAATTTCTGCACCTGAAAGGAGAACAACCATCCGCTGGCTCTGTCGCAGAATACCGCGCCGGTGTACTCGAGCTTGGGCGGCTCTTGATGCCCATGGGTCTACCGATCATGAACTGACCCGAACACGAGCTGGCACACTTTTCCGATGCAAGTGCTGCCATTTACCACGCAGTCCGTCCGGCAACTACTTCTTCGACACCTCAGCGGCCTCGGAATCCTGTGAGGGGGGGGCGTCTTCTGCTGTTGTCCTTAGCTCCGGACGCCGAGCAGGAACTGAATGCGCGAACTCGTTTTGTGGCACTGTGCGGATTCGTACTTAGCAGAACTGGTATACGCCATAGTATACACGCGAATCGCGCGGCGATTGGTGGAGCAGCACACGCAATATTATAGTAAAAATATTACTACACTCTCGTTGGAAATTTACGTAAAATTGCAGCAAGAAGGAAGCCTCCAAAAAGAAAGATGAGTCAAGAGCCACCAACCAAGAAGCGCAAGGTCGTCGACGCCCCCGAAGCCGTCGAAGCGGCCTCGGAGCAGATCACTAAACTCACGGAAGAGCTGCCGTCCTTGCCTTTCGCCTATCAGTACAGAGGCGGCAAGTTTTTTTACGTCCGTAAGTGCTACGAGAGATACTACGAGCTCGTGAAGAAGATGCTGGACGGCGGGAAGCCGTGGGTAACGGTGACTGGGACGCCAGGTGCGTCCTAATGGAGGGCTGAAGTTGTGCAAGTGTGAGGATAACTGTGTTTTTGTGCTCATCGGGCGTGTGTTTGATCATTCGCAGGCATCGGTAAGTCCGTCTTCTACGCCTACTTCTTCAACCGTCTTCGCGAAAGGGAGCCCAATACGTGGATCATTGCGATATCGTTTTGGATGGAGGCCATCAAAGAGATCATTGTGTACAAGGGCCGCGGTGATCCTGGTACCATCGAGAGAAAAAAAAATGCGATTGACATGGTCTTGGAAGAGGCGCATGCAAACAAAAAGAAGTTGATCTTCTTGTGCGACGGACCACCCACCAAGGTCTGGAGTTCTTCTAAGATGGTCGTATTTACCAGCCCGAACGAAAAATGGCTAAGAGCGGTGAGAAAGACTTACTCTACTCTCTTTATGCCTCTCTGGACGTTCGAGGAGCTCCGAGAAGCCACACTGGCGCTTTCACTCGCGGGACCAAGCGGAGTGAAATGCATCAGTGACGATGATCTTGAAACGCGATTTAACACGTTCGGTGGCGTGGCCCGCGAATGTTTGTCCCTCGACGAAGTGGTCGTTGACCTCGCGAAAGACTATATTATCGATGAGATCAAAACGATCAACAGTTTGGGCAAGCTTCGGAGCGTCCTCAAAGGAGTGCACGACGGAGTTGATTGGCATTGTCTATTCTATTACTTTCCGGTTGATGTGAATGGGATGATCAGGGACTGGAAACTCGCGTCGCCGTTCGTCGTCGAGAGACTCGCGGAGCGTATGTTGCAAGTAACCAGAAATGACAAGGAGGCGATACGCGCGTCGATCGAAGACATCCCTCGAGGTGCACCGCTAGCAGAATGGCTCGATGCGCATGAAGGGCTGGGTGGTGCACAGTCGAGCTGACGGAGAATGCACGTGTGCTTTCGCTGAGGACACTGCGCACATCGCACCAGTTGAAGCCCACCAGTCGCAGCCCTCAAGCATTCCACGCGCTTTTTACACGTATTTTCATCCCAAGTAAAGCACGATGTGCTTCAATGTGAGCCCATTTGTGGGGGTTGCTTGCATTTCAAATTTTAATCAGAAGCCGAGTTGTGTTAGTCGCCGTGTTTTAAGTCTTGCTGGAGGGCCTCGAAAACGCAACACGCCCTACAAGCTCTCTTGTGTTCAAGCTTGGTTCAGAACTTGAGTCTACCGCGCTAAACGGGGTCAGCAACTTAAAATGGGCTGGATTAATTATCAATAGAACTTGTAAATCAACGACGCACTCATACAACATGAACCCTTGAATACGTTAGTCTTGATTTCACTGTTAATAATATGGTACAATACGACTTGCTGTCTAAGATGAGGCGCTTTACACCTTTCTACCCGGAGCAGCAGTGGCTGGAGTTCCTGTCGTGTTGGGGTTGATTCGGACTGACGGCGACGACGCCAACCTGTAGCCACTAGTAGTGGGAGCTCCGCCGTTCATGATAGGAACTGTGGCGGCGGTGGGAGGCGTGAAAGCCTCCACGATGTACACGGAGCTCGGCTGCGTTGGGGTCTGGAGCAGGTTGCGGTCGAGGCGATCGTTCGTGTACAGACTGCGCTGCACTCGCGGCTGGTTCTGACTCTGGAGCTCCTCAAGCTGGCGCATCAGTTGGCGCCGCTTCCACCAGTAGTACGCGTAGGCAACCAGCATCAGGATAATGATCACGATAGCCACAAGGACCACGTACATCCACCACTGCCAGAAGAAGCACGGCTTGCCCGAGAACGGCACGTAGCTGCTGAGCAGACTGCTCTTGCGGTCCGAGGAGCCGACGCATTTGCAGAACGAGTCCTCCGCGGTCATCGTCTCCACCGTGACGTTCTTGCTCGAGGTGACACCGTTCGGGCAGTTGTCGGCCACCGCGAGCCCCACGCGCTCGTTCTCGCGGTCGTGCACCGTGAACAGTCCGTCCATGAACACGTCGCCCAGCAGCGTGAAGTCGCCCTCGGAGATGCCGAACACGCGGCAGGCCGACTCGCCCTGGCCCGAAGACACGACGAGCGGGCGCCAAATGTACTCGGCCGGAATGGTGACGGTCATCTGCTGCGACTTGTCGCCGTCCACCGCGAGCGAGATGGAGAGTCCCGGCAGCGAGTAGATGATCGAGTCGGCGTTGGTCGGGTCGCACTCAGTGGAGCAGCAGGTCGAGTCGTCGTCGAAGAAGCTGTCGCTCACGTCGGTCGTGACCTTCTCCACCTGCGTCTTGAGCTCCGCGATGACGGCGCTGTAGACGCTGGAAGGGAAGGCCAAGTTGCTGGTCCCCGAGTCGATGATCGACCGCGGCGAGTTGATGGTCTCACAGTCCAGTCCGAGGCTCGCTCCGCCCACGCCGATGTCCGTGACGATGACGTTGTAGTACTTCTCCTGCACCAGCGGCGAGTAGACGACGTCGCCCTTGTGGAAGCTCTCGCCACTGACGCCCTGTGTACCTCCGAGCACCAGCTCGCCCGCGTACAGGTACGAGTCGTCCTCGAGCGACACATTGCTGAGACTCAGCGCCTGCAGCGCGCCGCACATCTGCAGACTGAAGACGTCGTTCAGGCCGTCGGCGCTCTGCACCGTGTCGAAGTAGGGCGTGGGCGGGTCGCTCGAGGGCGACGCGATGGCCTTGTAGCCGAGCCCCACGATGCCGTCGTAGCCCGACGAGATGAAGCTGTCCTCGGCCGTGATCTCCGCGAACGGCATGCGCTGAACGGTGCCCAGTCCCTCGGCGGAGAAGGTGTCGGCCACCACCTCGCCGCTCCACGAGCCGCTGACGTACGTGACGCTGACCGCCGTGCCCTGGTCCTCGCACGTGGCCGAGTCCGAGCACGAGTACAGACGCTCGTTCGTGAGCGAGCAGCACTCGGCCGTCACCACGGCCGTGTTGGCTGAGCCCGTGTCCAGCAGCAGGTTGAACGAGTCGCTGGCCGAGCTGCCCGAGCTCGAAGAGTAGAGCGGAGACCCGATGTTCACCTGCACGTAGTACGCCAGACCCGACGAGAGCCCCCAGAGCTTCTGCTGCAGGATGTCGCTGGCCTGCGCAGTCGGCAGCGACAGACCCAGACCCAGCGCTAGTGCTGCTGCTGCTGCTGCCTGCATTATATTATACTAGAGGCCGGATATAACCTGAAGGCAGCGAGGACTGGTAACGCAAAATCCACACTGCGGCTTGACTTGGCTTGGCGTCGACCAGCGCGAACCCCATGCCATGCCGTGCCCTGCAATTCCATTCGAGGTGGGATGTCCCAACAGATCCTGGCCACTTTCTGACTGAGCACATCTGGACGAAAACAGGCTGTATATGGTAAATGCCGCGCAGATATCCTTGTTTGTGGTGGAATGCTACCGTAAATAGAGGAATGTGGCTCATGTCCAGCGGCGGAATGTGGCGTCCACTTTGCCACAGGGCGTAAACGAGGCCCCGCAGTCATACGCCCGCCATGCGCTCGCAGTTGTCCCTATGATGTTGCGCGGCAAAAGGTTTGCAGGCGCCGCTGGACAGGATCGCGGTCTCAGTTTAAAATTTAAACTGTTTAAACTTTAAATCACGCAGGAGTGAGCCCACAACACACTTGACGCAATCCTTCATACTCGTTGCGCGCTCAGTAGATGAGCAGGAGCAGAGCTCGTAAGGATTGATCGGCACCGGTGCTCGCCGCGCCGCAACCCAAGGGCGTGTGGGACATCCCGGCGCAGTCTTCAGCCGCGCGGCTGAAGACAACCCCGCCCCGGCCTCTCTTTGGCAATGTCCGTGATCGGCGCCATCATACTCGCAACACGCACAGCTGCGCACGACGTCGCGGCGCAAATCCGCCAAAAGGCAACTTGTAAACGAACCGCCACAAGACTTGCACCTTCAACTTTTGCCATCGCCTCAAGTGGTGTGGCGCACTTCACATAGTGTCACACAATTTGCATGTCATGAACAACATGTACCTTTTCGATCCTCTCAAGTACGCTTCCACAAAACACTCCCAGTTCGCACCTTAAGTTCGCGTCCATTAAGCTCGCCACCCGCCCGCCATCACCTCGCTTGCCCTATCGCTCTTCATCCAGCGCCCGCCCGCCGCCGCCATGATGAAGAAGAGCGTGGTCAAGAACCGCGCGCCCGCGCCCATCCAGATCACGGCGGAGCAGATCCTGCTCGAGGCCAACCAGCGCAAGGAGGAGCTGGCGCAGCCGCCGCGCCGCCGCATCGCCGATGCCGCCGAGCTGGCCGAGTACCGCATGGGCAAGCGCAAGGCCTTCGAGGACGAGCTGCGTCGCCAGCGCCACCACGTGGGCACGTGGGTCAAGTACGCCACGTGGGAGGAGAGCCAGGAGGAGTTCGCGCGCGCGCGCAGCGTCTTCGAGCGCGCGCTGGACGTGGACTACAAGGCCACGACGGTCTGGCTCAAGTACGCGGAGATGGAGATGCGCCACAAGTTCGTCAACCACGCGCGCAACGTCTGGGACCGCGCCGTGACGCTGCTGCCCCGCGTGGCGCAGTTCTGGTACAAGTACGCCTTCATGGAGGAGATGCTGGGCAACGTCAACGGCGCGCGGCGCGTGTTCGAGCGCTGGATGGAGTGGCAGCCGGACGACCAGGCCTGGTACTCGTACATCAAGCTGGAGGTGCGTGCCAAGGACATCCCGCGCGCGCGGGCGCTGTACGAGCGCTACGTCATGTGCCACCCCGGGGAGAAGGCCTACATCAAGTACGCCAAGTGGGAGGAGCGCGCTCAGAAGCAGCTCGCGCTGGCCAGGAAAGTGTACGAGCGCGCGCTGGAGGAGCTGCGCAGCGACGAGAAGACGGAGCAGATTTATCTGGCCTTCGCGCTCTTTGAGGAGAGGTGTCGCGAGCTTGAGCGGGCACGAGCAGTGTTCAAGTACGCACTGGACACGCTGCCGAAGGAGGAGGCACCGGCACTGTACGGCGCGTTTATTACGTTCGAGAAGCAGCACGGAGACAAGGAGAGAATCGAGGAGGTGGTGATTGCCAAGCGACGCGTCGTGTACGAGCAGCAGGTGGCCGCCAACGCGCTGGACTATGACTCGTGGCTGGAGTACATCAAGCTCGAGGAGAACGAGGCTGCCAGCTCGCAGTCGTTCGGTCTGGTGCGTGAGGTGTACGAACGCGCCATCGCTAACGTGCCTCCCATTCCCGAGAAGAAGTACTGGCGCAGGTATATCTACCTCTGGATTAAATACGCGCTGTTCGAAGAGCTGCTGGCCGGTGACAACGACGACAGCGGCAACTCGTCTGAGCGTTGCAAACAGGTTTACAAGACGTGCTTGAAGCTGATCCCGCACGACAAGTTCACGTTCGCAAAGATCTGGATACTCTACGCCAAGTTCCTCATCCGGCAGCGCGACGCACAGGGTGCTCGGATGACGCTCGGTGAAGCTCTGGGACGCTGCCCGAAGAAGAAGCTCTTCACCAGCTACATCGAGCTGGAGCTTATGATGGGCGAGATCGACCGCTGCCGCAAGATCTACATGCGCTTCCTAGAGTTTGATGCGCAAAACTGCGAGACGTGGCAAAAGTACGCCATGCTCGAGCGCCAGGTGGGTGAAACCGAGCGCGCCCGCGCAATCTACGAGCTGGCTATCAAGCAGCCTGTACTTGACATGCCCGAGATGATCTGGAAACACTACATCGACTTTGAGATTGAGTACGACGAACGTGATAACACTCGTGCGCTGTACGAGCGGTTGTTGGAGCGCACGAAGCACGTCAAGGTCTGGATTAGCTTCGCTCAGTTCGAGGCTTCATCACCGGACGATAAGGACACGCAAGGAGAGAACCTGGAGGCCGCACGCGATGTATTTGAGCGCGCGCTGCGGTACATGAAGGACCAGGGCGGCGAGGAGCTCAAGGAGGACCGCGTGCTGTGCATGGAGACGTGGCTGGAGATGGAGAAGAAGGGCGGCGACACCAAGATGATCCAGAAGGTCAGCGACATGCTGCCGCGGAAGGTCACCAAACAGCGCATGGCGTACGCGCAGGACGGGGTACGTTTTTGTCAAGCTTCCGTGCTGTTCATATCGGTCATGTATTTGTGGTGGCTCTAACTCAATAATGTTTGTGCGTGCAGACGGAGTTGGGTCTCGAGGAGTACACGGACTACATTTTCCCAGACGACGAGCAGGCGCAGTCGCACCTCAAGCTGCTGCAGGCCGCGCAGCTCTGGAAGCAGAAGAAGCGCGCGCGCGAGGAGGCCGCGCAGATCGAAGACGCAGCAGAAACTTCAGACTAACGTTAGTAAATCCCCGCAATGTATTAGCTTTCGTCCACCGGGTCACTTCAACGTGTTGCCTCTGTCTCATCAGCTACCACCTGTCACTATCGATATCACTTTTGAGGGGATTAGCACCTACCATCGCCCATCATCCTCATTGAGTCATTCTCTTTGAGGCTCACAAGCGCGCCGCGACCATGATTCTTCCTGTGCGATCTCTGCTGTCTCCTGGGCGCTACACGCGCGCTCTGCTCACAAGCGCAGGTGCATCCGGTAGAGCTGCGTCTCTTCTTTCTCATGGTGCAACTTACAGTGCGCGGTTCGCATCCAATGCGCCGCCGCGCCAAGTCTTCGCGGACCCCTCAGTGGGCATCGGCAGCCTCCCTCTGGCGCCTGAGGAGACGCAGGCAGAGCGTGAGCTGCTCAAGTCGCTGCCAGAGTTCCAAGAGGCTGCGCAGGTGCTGCTGGGCCAGGGCGGGGACGAGGCGCGGCTGCTGCCGAACTGCAAGCGCGCCGAGAAGGCGCTGCCCATGCTGCAGCGTACTGTGGAGATCTGCCGCTCGGCCATGGGCTTCCAGAGCGTGTACCTGCAGGCGGCGCTGCGCCACCTGGTGGCCACGCTCTTCATGAAGGGCGACGTGGCGGAGGCGCGCAGGGTCATGCAGGAGCGCGGCGACGTGATGCAGTGGCCCGTGGCGGAGCACGAGCGCATGCTGCGGCTGCTGCTGCGCGCCAATCTGCCCAAGGAGGCGCAGGCCTGGTGCCAGAAGGACGAGTTCTCCCAGCTCTTCCCGAAGGACGAGACGGTACCGCTCAAGTGGATACTGTACGAGCTCATCGGCACGGAGCTCCGTGGTGGAGCCGAGCAATTGGCCAATGCCGTGGAAGACCCACTGTTTGTGCAGGCCGTGGAGACGCTCAGAGAGAAGAAGGACGTCGTGCTGAAGCACGAAGAGGCGAGTCACTTGAAGGCTAGTGAAGTGCAGCTGGGACGCGAGATCCCGTACCTCCTGGCGCAGTACGCGTCGTTGTCGGTGGCCAGCACGCGGGCGCTGGAGAGAGACCCCAAGACCCCGCCGACTGACGCGCAGCTAGTGAGCTTGAACCAGGCTGAAGCTCTGTATAAGGAGGCGTTAGCGTGGGTGGAGAAGACGGCTGCTGAAGATGACAAGGACGCGCTGCTGGCTTCGGGCCCGAACGCTCCTTTTGGAGCGTGGGTTGAGACCAACCTTGGCGAGCTGCTGCTGCGCAAGAACCAACCGGAGGAAGCTATGGAGTGGCTGGGCAAGGCCATGAGCACGCTGCAGGCAGAGCGGAGCGGGGTTGGAGGCAGTGCGCTGGCGATGACTCGTGTGCTTGGGCAGATTGCGCGGGGTTGCCACTCCATGGGCCAGGCTGTGACTAGCGAGGGTCTCTTTGTTACGGTGGTCGAGTCATTCGAGCGTGAAGCCAAGCTGTCTGCATCAGATCGTGTCGAATTCGCTCGCGTGCTTCGTTCGTATGGTGATCTGCTAACGAACTGGGAAAAGCGTGAGGCTGGTGCTGCCAAGAGGTACGCGCAGGCTGAGCGCGTGGAGAAGGAGATTGCAGAAATGTGCAAGGCCAACCAGAGTGCCGCTGCGCTGCACCCCGTATTTTATTTGCCGCTGTGAGGGGGTGGAGAAGTCGGCGAGGAGTTCTGACATGTTTGATAGTCGAGCAAACAAATGAGCTGCAACATGATGCGCCTAATCGAATACTCGGCTTTTCACATGGTACTGCTGCTTGATTTCATCTACATCTAGGTTTCGATGTTATCCACACTCACAGGATCCACATAGGTGGAGGTTGGGCTAGGTATGAGGCTGCACTACAGTGTAGTGCGTGCGCTCAACAACATCAATCTCGCGGACTCCCTCCCGAAAGCAAGAGCTCAGTCCATGTCGACTGCAACGTAGTCGTGGCGATACGGGGGGCTTTGCGCGTGTCGGCGAGTAGGTTGGACGCCACTTTGGATAAGTTGTTCAGAGCCCGCCAAAGAGATCGCACAAAACAAGAAGAGGAAAGAGACCCCCATCTACGAAAAATAACGCCAATACATGAGCACATGGGAGCGAAAGCTCAGCAGATTCCAACATCAGCCACGTACCAGAAGCATCCACGGCATGATGATGTCGAAGCTGGACATCCTCTTGCCCTCCAGGCGGTCTGCGAGCAGGAAGAACGGCGCTACGAGCATCACGATAATGCCGGCAGTGAAGACCGCGTCCAGCAGTCGGTGCGCGGACGTTGAGTTGATGTACTTCTTGATCGGATACCAGCAGAGATAGGCTACCAATATCCACACAGGCGTCATCACTCGCCACCAGCTAGTCGCGTCTAAGCTGCCATCCACCTTCATCCCAATGAGCACCGCCTGGGCAATGCGCAGCGCCGTCATGATCGTCTTGCGCCCAACGGCCTTCATTAGCATCCGTCGTTCCTCCTCGATGGCCGCTGTCTCCGTGAAACTGGCGCCCACCGTGTCGCTCACGAGCATATGATGGCCCAACACGCCGCCCGCTACCGTCTCCAGCAGGTTGAGCGCCTCGTAGGCGAAATACGGCGCCAAGACCTTCACGAGGCTCCAGTGTACGACTTCATCCAACTTGAGTGCGATGAAAACTTGCACCACGAGTAGCAGCAACTCCTTGGCAAAGGCATACAGTTTGCCGTCTGCAAACACCAGCGAGAAGAGCAAACTGCCGTAGTAAATGGTGTTCAGCACCCACAGTGGGGCGAAGACCGCCCTCCACGAACTTGAGATCAACTCGTCCGCTTTCAGACAGCACAAAACTGCAGCAATACATACAATAATATTAGTTGCATTTGCAGTGTTGCAAAACTCTTGAGTTGAATGACCTACGGGGGATGGCGAGCGCGAACAAGAAGTGCACCATGGCCAGCAGCAGCGTCAGGCAGCGGCCGCGGAAGCCGAAGCCCCTCACGGTCTCATACACGTCCTGTCAATGTAATGTACGAAAGTTGGCAGGTTGAAATATTTCAGCGGATAATTGCCAGAAGCTGCGCACCTCGACGCTCCAGCCGTTGATGCTCATGCTGAGGCGAGGACTCCACTGCGCTCCGGCGTCCGTGGTGGCAACGAGGTTGATGGGGGTGGCCCACCACGTCAGACGAAATAGGGAAATCAGTTGATTGGGAATGTCTGATTGGCTGAACAGCTGCGGTCTATAGGGAAAATGTGCCAGAACTTCTGGCAGGTTTCGTAGCTGCTCGCGACGCGATGACTTGTTTGTCCGTTTGCTTTTCCTGTGCATTTTTGTCTACGTACGTCGGCCATGAACTTCAACTTTGCAACCATGATAGCATATCACTTGTTCAAGCAGCTTGACTCAAGCTTGGGCTTCGTGCAAACACGATGGACTTCAACTTTCGTTGTCGTGATTCAGTTTTCGGGATTGAGATCGCTCTGTCAAATAAGGCCGTTTCAGTGTCTTGAGTAGTTTTGACTGGCATTTCGACTTTGATGGCGTCTACATGGCGTCAGCCTGCAGGATTCGACACAAGTGTTACTTCAAACCCTCTAGTGGTGTTACAAGCAAAATTCTACCACTACCGGTACTTAAGTAAAGTACATTTGAGCGTAAAGTGAACGAGCCACTGCAAGTAAGCCGTTTCCTACATCACCAAGGCTACAACAATCAGTCAGATCTCCTTGGCTGCATCATCACCTAGCTGAGTGCATTTGTCTCCAATAAGATACGGATTTCGGAGCCTATTTTCTCGTCGTCGTAGGTAGAAGTTTGAAACAACACAATGCAAGGCTCCGATCAGCAGTAAAGTTCTGGCAAATTCAGGCGATATATAATCGAAAAAGGCGTCGCCGTTCACTCCTCCTTCTCCTTGTTCGTACATGTAATGCTCGCCACGACCTCTGCGACAGAAGCTCGCAACACGTTGTTCGGGATGAGTTCCATGGGCGTTTGTCCGCATCTGTCTTCCGCAGTCAGATCAGCGCCGTGCTCCAGCAGTTTCTGCCACATAATCGGAAGGAGTGCTAGACGCGCGGCTTGATGCAGAGGTGTGTCCCCGAAGCGGTTGCGCTGGTTCACGTCGACGCCATGAGATAGCAGCACGTCCATCAGCTCGAGATCGTAGCGACGCATGGCGTGATGCAGCGGCGTGGCCGTCGCCGTGTTCGCCGCGTTCACATCGGCGCCATGCTCCAGCAGCAACCTCGCCGTCTGCAGCTGCACAGACTCCTCCTCTTCCTCCTCGCTGTCACTGGTGCATTCGTCCATATCCGACGAGGTCATGGCCGCGAGCAACAGCAGCGCCGTGTTGTCCTGGTAGTCCGTCGCGTTGACGTCGGCTTGTCCTTCCTCCAGCAGCAGCTTGGTCATCTCGAGCCTCGCCTTGCTCACCGCCATGTGCAGCGGCGTGGCCATCCTCAGATTAGCCACATTCACGTTCGCGCCCAAGCCGAGCAATTCTCTAGCTACGTCCAGTTGGGCGCAGTCCGCCGCGTAGTGCAACGCTGTGTTGCCCAACGAGTCGACGGTGTTCACCTCCTCCCTGACGCTGGAGCCTTTGAGCACATCCAGCACTTTCCTAGCTCCGTACTTCGCTGCAATGTGCAGCACGCTGCTGCCCATGGGGTCTCTGCCCGAGGCGTCGGCCCCGTGGGCCAGCAGTATCTTGAGCATCTCGGCCTCGTCGGCTCGCGCGGCGTCGAAGAGCGGCTTCTCGCTGTGGCGCACGTCCGAGTTGAGGTCGGGCTCGAAGCCCAGCACGAAGCCCAGCACCGACAGCTGGCGGCTGCGCATCGCCGCGGACAGCAGCCGCCGCCAAAAGAGCTCCGAGACCGGCTCGAGCCACTGCGGGTGACGCAGCACGGAGGACACGAGCAGCTCCGCGACCCCTAAGTAGCCGTGCTCCAACGCCTGCTCGGTGCGGTAGGACAGCAGCACTTCGTCATCCGCGCCCCGCCCCAGCAGTGCTACCGCCCGAGCATCGTCTCCGGTGGCGCTGGTGGTCAGGAGTGCAGAGATAGCGTCCCCCGGCGGGTCGTCGCCCCAGTGCTGAGCCAGGGCCATTTTCAAAAATGAACCCATTTCAGTTCTGCTTCAACTGAGTGCTGCAGAAGTGGTACATGGTACCAGCGATAAGCATACACTTTCTGTCAAAGTCGTAACAGTGTACCTGGTAAGGAAAGTTGAATAACGCGTTTGTAACAGTTATTATCTCAAGGCTGCGGTCGCCACCGAGGAAGATGCCCAAGCTGCTGCTGTGCGGGGCTGTGCAGGACCACTGGGAGCTGCTGTTCGAGCGCGCGCGCAAGCTCAACGCGGCGGCCAAGGACAAGCCGTTCGAGGCGCTCGTTTGCGTGGGGCGCTGCTTCCCGCTGCCGGTCGAGTACCTCGCAGGAGGCAGCAAGCAGGTGCCGCTGCCCACGTACTTCCTGCCGGGACACGAGGCGGCGCGTTCGTGGCAGGAAGACGCCAAGCAGACTGATGTTTTCGACCAGTTGAATGCGGAGAAGCAGTCGACCGAGCCTGTGCAGGTCAGAGAGAGATTCTTCTGCCTTGCGGGGGCTGGAGTCGCCAATGTAAGGAGTGCAAGAGTGGAGAGCTATTGATTTTGTGGTTGCTGATGCATTCTGCTGCGGTTTTATTGCTCTTCACTGTGCAGATCGCAGGGCTGAAGGTTGCGTACGTGTCCGGCACGGAGACCCACGGCTCGGAGGAAGAGAAGGGAACGCTGCTGACCTACCCCAAGGCGTCGGTGCGTTGTCTGTGTCACTTACCATGTCTTGAAGCGCGTGGTGGCTAATTATTGCTGCTGTGTGCTTTATGTGATGCAGGCTGAAGCGCTGATGCAGCAACTTCTCGCTGATGGAGACCAGGGAGACGTGGACTTCTTGTTCACTGCGGAGTATCCGACGAGCTTTCAGCTTCTGCTGCCGGAGCAGCAACTGCCTCATGGGCTGCAGGCGATGCGAGGGAGCTCTGCGATAAGACAGATTCTGCAGCAGGTACACCCCAAGTATCACATCACGAGTCGCGGAGGCGATGGTACTCGCGGTGACGTGTTCTACCAGCGACTGCCCTACGTGAGCGAGGTGACTG
Source organism: Phytophthora fragariae (assembly GCA_009729435.1). NCBI lineage: Eukaryota > Oomycota > Peronosporomycetes > Peronosporales > Peronosporaceae > Phytophthora > Phytophthora fragariae. The sequence continues at coordinate 992,788 of QQOI01000027.1, forward strand.
GCACAGGACGCAAGCAACTCACGCGACTCATTGGCCTCAGTGGTGTGAATAAAGTCAAGGACAAGACGCGCAAGTATCTGCACGCATTGCAGGTTGTGCCGTTTGCTCAGCAGAGCGCAGAGGAGCACCAGCACGTGGATATCCCCGCAGGCACCACACAGAACCCGTACCTTCACGCTATGCTGGAAGAAGCGACCTCACGGAGCGGCGAACCCGATGCGAAGCGAAGGAAGCTGGACCCCGCTGCGACCGGAGGCCTATCCGCCGAGCAGATCGAGCAACTTACCTCTAAAAGCCAAGGCGACGCTCAGTTCTTTTACGACCAAAGGCTCGCGGTGAAGGGCCAGCGCAAGGGCGGGCTGATTCCCGGTGACCAGCAGCAGCGGAGGAATAATCGTCCGGTGGTACCACAAACGCACCGAGTGCTGGTTTTGTCTGTCGACGCCGACGTTGGAGCGCCACTTGATCGTGAGTATCGGCCAGAAGGCCTATCTGGCCATGCCCAAGGGCGCTATCTGCGGAGACCACCTGCTCATCGTGCCCATTGCGCACGACGCGTCCACGATGGCGCTCGACGAGGATACGTGGCGCGAGATGGAGCGCTTCAAGTCGGCGCTGCGCCGCTACTTTGCATCGCAGGACAAGGAGCTGCTAGTGATCGACCGCAACGTGGCCACGCTGGGAGCAACACACTGCCACTTGCAGGTCGTGGGCGTGCCCAAGGCGAAGGCCGAGGCCACCCGCCGCGTCTTTGAGACGGAGGGCGAGAGATACCACGTCAAGTTCGAGGAGCTGCAGGCCGGTGCCGACGAGAAAGCAGACGATAGCACCGTCGACGATGATGCCGCGGCGTCTACAGGGCCCCTCGAGCTGCTCCGCCAGCAGACGGACGGCAAGCCGTTCCTGTACGCCGAGGTGCCGGATGGTCAGGGCGGCACCACGCAGCTGCTGCACCACGTGGAAGGCAAGCACTACGTGCAGTTCGGTCGCCACGCGGCTGCGTGCTTGCTGGACATGCCGCGGCGTGCCAACTGGAAGTTCTGCGTGGTGCCCAAGCCCGAGGAGGAGAAGCTCACGCAGACGTTCAAGAGTCAATGGAAGCAGTACGACTTCACGCTCGAGGAGGACGATGAGGAGGAGGGCGCATGAACCACGAGGAGGTGAAGGCAGACTTGAAAGGGGATAATCAGCGTGGTATATTGATACGAACGAGAGTGCTGCGCGCGGCTTACGTTTGGCGTGACGCGGAGCGGGCCTCTCCTGCTGGTTTACTACTACTACGATAGCTTAGGACGGCTTATGGTTGTGTCGATAATATAGAAATACGGCGGGGACGGAGGCAGGTCCAGCGCATTGACACGTTCCTCCTGGTCTTGTCTGTCGGCTGCGAGAATCTTTCGGCGTTCAGTGCGTCGGCGACAAAGCTTTACGCGGACTTCTTCTGGCCGAAGACGACGTTCCAGATGTCGGCCTTGCTCTGCGCCTTGGCGGAGGAGCTCTCGCTGGCCGTGGGGTAGTTGACGTGCTTGGAGGAGCCCTGCGCAGTGGCGGGGGACTCGTGCAGCGCCTCCTGGATCTGCTTCTCGTAGTCCACGCCGTAGATGTCGCACCAGGCCTTCTCGCCCTGGGAAACAGGCGGGACGCTCGTCTTGGCGGAGCCGCCCGAGGTGGCGGGCGTCTGCTGTAGTACGCGCGCGGGCGTGGACGAGCTGATGCAGCGGGCGGCGGCCTTGGGTAGTCGGAGCGAGGTGCGGGCCAGCATAGTTGCTGTTTAGGTTGTTCCAGTTGGCGGCTTGCGGGGTGGAGAGTGAATTCGAAAGTGAGCCAACTCGGGCTGACGCCTCCAAGGCAAGTGATGAGCGGCGTGAAGATCGAAAACGCAAGCGCGTCCTGAACCTTCAAAACAGAATAGGTTGCCTATGCCATGATATCGCAGGATATCACACATAAGCAGGCTAAGTAAAGATTGAAATGTACGCATGCTCATCACAACTGACAGGTTCATCGTGGTGTAGGGGTTTCAGACCAGGCGGGGCGAAATCGAAATTGCGAAACGTCGTTTCGTGTCTCTCTGCATGTTGCAGAGACTGCGGGCTAGGGTCCGTTAAACGACTTGTTTCTGCGCGCCAACATCTTGGGTTCAGTATGCGATTACTCACTGAACCGGCCCGGCGCTGCACCGACCCCGCCAATGCGGACGCCTCCTTATTCACTTGGCTCCAGTATGTGTGGCGCGCCTTGCGTTTCGCGGGGCAATGTCCGCGATTGAAGGCTGGGCTTTAACTTCAAGCCTGCAACGCCTGCCGGTGACGCGGGCGACTGGGTCGTGTACCGAGAACTGCAACCTGCACCGCCGCAGTCCGCTTGGTGCGCCGGCGTCTGTGGGGCCTCGTCCGGCGGGCGTCTTGCCTCAGCGAGTTCTTCCTAACGGACTGATCATCGCCGAATGCGCGTCATCGCCGCCCGGCTATGCGGGACGGAAAGTGGCACTTTGCGGTGGTTCACGCCGAGTGTCTATGCGGCGGCATACAGAAATCGAGTCTCCTGCGGAAAATGCTCGTGATTGCCGGCGCTCAGCACTCTCCAAACGTGGCGCCGGCCGTGATAGGTGGGGGGACCATACACCCAGCAAGCGAAGCCACGGGGGTGAGACCGTCATACCCCCGAGCGATTGTCGCGCTTTGGTCGGGAGACTCGGCTTTTGGAGTCTGAGTCCGCTCAGTGGAATCAGGTGCTGCTTACTGTAATCGAACTGTTTGGATGCGGGGATGCGTCGAGTTCACGGCGGACGTTGCGCTTCAGAAAGCGACAGAACATCCTCTGATAAATATGTTGTTCCTTTATCAATTACCACGGGCTCATCGTTTACCTCGGGGTCTTGCAAGCTCCAGATCATCATTTTCCACAGGTGTATCCATCAAAAACAACTATATACAGGGATCGTGTTTTGAAAGGCTGCGTCCGTTGGCAACGGAAGGGCCACTTCAAAAGGCTGCTTGGGGCGGCATCCCGTGTCATCGCGTTGAAGTGCACGACACGGGGCAGCCCCTCCTCTAACTGGTTCCCGCGACCGAGTGACCATCCCCCGCGGACTCTGAGCAATCGACCCAAACTCCGTCCAGCTCTAACGCTTCCACGTGGTCATGCAGCCGTCCTGGGGACGCAGGCTCGGCAGCCGCACCAGCTTCTTGCCCAGCGCGTTGCCCTTCTTGACCAGCACAGTGAAGACGCCCGCGCAGATGAGCAGCGTCAGCAGCACCGAGCGGAACAGCCGCTCGAACATGTAGCTCTGACTGCCGCTGCGGTACGTCTCCACGAGGAAGAAGGCGACCACGAGGCCCATGAGCTTGGTCAGCACCGACTCGAGGCTCTCGCCCTGCGTCTGGAACGGCGACGGCTTGCTGCGCGACACTGAGAAGCGTCCGAGCAGCAGGTCCAGCACGTCCTGGCGGTAGCCGTCCATGAAGTTGTTCATGACGTAGCGCATGCACGAGTTGTAGCCGTCCATGAGCGCGCCCTTCTTGGTGCGCTTGCCCGTGCGCGTAAAGTCCGTCTTGAGCGCGCCCGTGCCGGCGTAGAACAGGCTGATCGCGTCGGCGTTGTTGCCCCACACGCGCTTGAACGTGCGCTCGAAGTCCTCGAACGGCGAGTTGAGCACGTTGCCTTGCAGCGCCTCCGTCTCGTTGAGCTGCAACATCAGACTGCGCCGACCGAAGAGCGACTAGCAATAAATGCAGCACATGTGCGGGGTTAGCAACGACTTCACAAGACACTTCTCGGTTATTGACCGACGTGCTCACCTGAACGACGTTGGTGCGGTCGAGGTTGTCCATGCAGTTCGTGCGAACCACGCCCGACTGTTTGCTCACGACAGCGCCATCCGCAATCTTGCAAAAATATCTAAACCAAGATCACACAGCAGTAAGAGAGGTTAGATCGTTGTCCGGACGGTTGCGCTGAGCTGTGCCATGGCTTACCCGTGGTCCAGGAAGTCGTCGTCGACCTGCTTGATCAATTTCTCGAGATTGCCCCATTTCATGTTCCGGCACTCGCGGTGGAAATCGAACCAAACGAGACGCACGGCCGCCAGAATGTGCGAGTCCTTGGTGGCGGCGTCTGCCACGGTCTTGGCCATCGCCTCTCCGAGCTTGAGCTGTTCCTTCTTCTTGTCGATGAGATTCACGAACAGCACCCGGCCGTACAGTGACATGAGTTCGTACGCATGCTTCTGGAAGGCGGCCACGTCCCGCTCTGCATCGCCCGCCTGGTACACCTTGGGCGCGTACTTCATGGTGACCGGGGAGCTCCAGAACACGGGAATCGAGCCACGGATCTGCACGAAGGACGTCTGCCGGCCGTCGTCGAACACACATATCTGCTCGGTCTCGACGAAGTTGGCCACGTTGCCGTCGTCGTCAATGCCCCGAATAGTGAAGCGCATCCCCTGCCTCTTGCACGACCGCCTCGAGATGTACAGAATGCGGAAGGACTTGTCCTTGACCTTGAGCTGCTCCGTCACCTCGATGTGCGCCTGCACCATCGGCGTGACCCACTCGAAGAACTTTTGCTCTGCAACAACACACACAATCCATTGCAACCAAGTCAACTACAGCGTTCCCACCAGCGTAAGGGCGTCCACACTCCCGTACCCAGGAACGCCGAGCACAGCGACTTGTTCCAGAAGAAACGGTCGTCCGCACGCTCCGCAATGCTGCCCTTCTTGCCGTCAAACGCCGCAATTCCTGCAACAAAAGCCCCCACCCATCAGTCCATCGCTCTCTCTCTCTCTGTCTCCTCCCCCCATCGCTTCCTTACGCTGCAGCGAGTGCGTGAGGTCGAAGTCCTTGGCGAAGTGCAGCTTCTGCTGGTCCACGTCGGTCGTGATCATGTCGATGTACCTCTGCTCGTCCTGCTCCTGCTGGGGCGTGAGCGAGGGCAGGTTCTGCGTCGGGATGAGCAGCAGCTCGAGCTTCTGCACGAGGCGGATCTCGGCGTCGCCCACGCCTCTGGCCGCCAGCTTGGACTGCGTCACCACGGCCAGGTACGGCCCGCGCAGCAGCCAGAAGACGCCGTAGATGGCGTCGAAGGCCATGCGCCGGCCGTGCACGTGCTGGAAGTCCTTCACGTGCTCCACGCTCAGCCCCAGCGACGCGTCGCCCGATGCCGAGCGCGGGATCTGCAGACTCAGCGGGTGCGACGGGTGCAGCACCACCAGGAAGTCGTCCTGCACCACCAGCTCGTAGTGTTTCTTCTTGTCAGCGGGCGGCGGCATCTCTCTCAATACCGTACTGAAGAACAGTTCTATAGTGTAGTGACCGCTTTTGCAGCACACTGTACGTCGCGAGGATACGAAACGGATACTACTGTAAGCTCTCGACTAAATGCGAATGCACTTCAACTACAAACTACATGTACATGTCAAAAGGTTGTGGTTTTATTGCTTGGCTTACCACACTCACACACATTGACTACTGTAGGTATAATACCATTCGATCGCAAACGGTTTGTACAGCTCCCGCTCAGGCGGCGTAGGTGTGCAGGTGACCGGGAGACGACAGTCGGTAGTTGTGCGGCGTCGGGCTGTCGCGGAAGTCGCTGTGGTGCAGACCCCGCGTAGTCAGCGACTCGAAGCCGCCGCCCGCCGTCATGCTCAGCAGCGTCTGGCTCTTCTCGAGCTGCTCCAGGATGGCCTCGCCCTCCATCTGCTGGTGCCGCATCCAGGCGGCCGCGGCCTCGTCTCGGGTCTGCAAGCCTGGGTGGATCGCGAAGTCGAAGAGCAGGCTGCCGACCGCGGCGCCGACCATGGGCCCGACGAGATACACCCAGCACGAGTCTGCGCGCTCGCCAGGCAGCGCGACGGTGCCCAGCCTGCAATGGCCGCTACCACCCGAGGCCCGAAGTCTCGTGCCGGGTTCAGACACGCCTGCGTGAACGGCGTCATCACCATCGTCAGTGCTGCCAGTGTGGTGCCGACGTAGAGCGGAGCCAGAGGCGTCGCAGGCATTCGTGATGGTGGCATCTCGTTGATATCTTGAGCCCCTGCAGTTGAATTGGTGAAGGCGGCTACACCTGTTTCTTGCTGAGGCTGACGGATAACGCGCTGCACCAACACGAAGAGCATCGTCCCCAATGCCTCCAAGAAGACAGCGCCGACAACCGAAACGTCCGATTTGCTCCAGAAACTCGAGCCTTCTTCGCCTGATGCGTACACGAGCTGGGGATGCAGGAACGAAGCTCCGAACGCAACAGCAGACAGCGACGAGCTTCCAGTTCCCCGACTAAGACCCAAACGCGCCTCGTACCGTGCAATGGCCGACCCAAACACGAGATACACTGCCAGACCAGCAATCGTAGCCCCCAGCAGCTGAAACAGCATGTAGGCAGGGATCTTGCAAGTCTGGAAGCCGCTGCGGGTGTGTGGGGAGATCGCGATCGCTAATGTCACGGCAGGATTCAGATGCGCACCCGACCCCGGGCTGCCGACAATGGTGGCGAGTGTGGCTGCAACGCCCCAGCCGATAGCGACCTGCTCCAGCGCCAAATCCACGGAGCCCGGAGTCGTAAACGCAGCGGCGGCTATACCTGCAGTGCCCAAGAAGACGAGCACGAACGTCCCAATGAATTCCGACGCGCATTCGAGAGCGAGCGTCCGGAGCGTCGGGGAGAGCATGGCGCTGCTGAGCATGAAGGAATGAACACCTTGCGGTAGAGTTTCCCAGGAACGCTTGAGAACTTGGACGCGGACGGCGTGGAGATGATCAATGACGGGCTGCCGGAGCGCTCCGGTTTTTCTCCAGCAACGCCATAGCGAGGATAGCAACGGCGAGCGGTTTCCCCCGAGCAAGCAAAGCGTCGCCGACTCAAGTGGCGACTAACGACGAACGCAGCGGCATTTTTGCTTGGTTCCAGTGCCAGGACAGGCGGCGCGATCGCTAGACACGCAAAATATCACAAACTCGGGGGCAATCGAAGCAGCAGCAAGGAGTGACGGGACACGGTTCAGCGTTGCGTGTTGTTGGGAACCCACTGGTCGACTGCTGAATGGCGATCCGGACGACCGTCAAGTTTGTTCCGACCCCGCACCAGCCAGCACGTAGCCGAACACTTTACTGCCCAGGAACGTCAAGTACGGCTCGGCGTCGGTTCCCTCCTGGGGGATGAAGTTCCGCCCGTCCCAGTACGAGCGTCGAGTCCAACCCGCGAGCTGCGAGCACCGAAGCAGCAGGTGACCGTCGTCCTCGGTCACGGTCTCCACGCGACACAACAAGTGCGCGACGCAGTCTCGCAGTGCGATGCTCTGAGCCGCAGCACTGGCAATTTCCTGGCGAGCCAACTCCTTCTTGGACAACTTCCGCTTCTTGGTCTCCACTTGGTCATCGGATGTTGAAGTTGCGTCCTCCGTTGACTGCAACTCCCCACCGCCAGGGGCACACACGGCGACGTTAAGTTGCTCGAACTTGTCCATATCAGCGCCCGTACTACCTCCGACGGCAAGAACTAGCTCCTCCATGCCCCGGACTGGGACGTTTAACACTGCAACGCACAAAAGGCAACAAGTGAGGAATTTTACCTTAACCGGAGCCACTTCAACTTGCAAATGGTGGAGGGTTGGGTGCAGTTTGTACCGAAGACGGCTCCCGATTGGTTCATGAACTTGGCCGTGTGGCGAGTGGCGTTCATGGAGCAGATGAATCCCCCCTTCATTCGCCACCACACAACCAGAGTTGGCAATTGTACGGCAGATGGCATATCAATCTAAAGACGGACCTGGTTGTTGATGGCCGTGAGCCACGTGATGGTCATGAGGCTGCGCGCGCTGCCATCCTTGCTGCGTACCGAGAGCAGACACACGGGATTCGGGTACAGCAGCCGCGAGAGCATACCCCGGTCCACTGCCACCCAGTCCATTGGCGACACCATGTCTGATTGGGGTCGGACTTGACTTGGTTTCACTATGTCGCGTGCGCATTGTAAAGTCACCTGCATAAACCACCCATTTTGGATTCGCGCAGCGCTGATTGGCTGCATCTCGTTTATATTGGCATAAACACTGCGAAACGACCGCTGCCCATCCCATCTTCTCGTACTTAATCGAATGTCCTTGCAAAAAGAGACCACAAAGGGATTTAAGGCCGCAGCTCCCCTCCATTGTTGTGTCTAACCATGGCGGGCGGCAAGAAGAAGGTGGCCAGCATGGTCTACTACGACCTCATGGGCATTGAGGCCGACGCGACGCCCGAGCAGATCAAGAAGGCGTACCACAGGAAGGCGTTGCAGCTGCACCCCGACAAGCGTGGCAACACGCCTGAGTCGCAGGATGAGGTGAGAAAAAGTGGTTAACACTGTCATAACCTGGTTAGGAGAATGCAAACTGATATTGCCTACTTTTTTGCCAGTTTACGCGCATGAAGCAGGCGTACGACGTTCTTTCGGACCCGCAGAAGCGCGAGGTCTATGACCAGTACGTGGCCAATATTTTTCGTTTGATTTCATCATGTTGCCAATAATTTTATGCGTGTCTTAACCATTTATTTGCCTCGTTAACACTACCTTAAATTTATTGCAGAGTGGGCGAGGACGGTATCAAGCTCATGGAAGACTATGGCAACATGAGTCCCGAGGAGATGTCCATCCTGCTGTTCCGCTCCATGGGCGCGTTCGGTGCCAGGGGCAAGTGCGTACTGATCCTGCTGGTGTCGCTACTCTTCGCCTTCTTCCTGCTCATCCCAAGTACGCCCGGCAAATATTGTCCAAATCAGTATTATTTTTTAACACTGTCTAACCTTGCCTGAACCTGTATGTCTACCGAAAAACAGTCTTCTGGTGCTTGCGGGCGGACTCCACCATCTCGTGGTACTGGGCCGTGGTCTGCATCCCTCTCTGGATCGTGGACACCATTTATTATTGCTGTCTGGGCTGCATGTACGCATCCTCGGACGCTGGAGTTGACCCGGAGGACAAAACCCAAGAAAAGCCGCCACTGTACAAGCTCTACGCGTTCCTCAAGGCGCTGCTGCTGCTGGTGCTGCAGATTTTCCTGGCCTTGAAGCTCAATGGAGACCTCAGCTGGACGCTCGTGGAGGTGCTGATCCCGTACTTTGTGTACGACGGCCTCAACCTGCTCGAGAGGCTGGCCGGCGGAGTGCTGGGCTACAAGATGCTCACCAAGAACAGCGAAGGAGCAGGCGTGACACAGACCGAAGACATCAAGAAGCAGCGCTCAGCGCTGGTGCTCGCAGTCGCGAGGAAATTGGTTTTAAATCTCGCGCGGATCGCTCAGGGAGTGCTGCTGGGCCTCAAGGTGGACGGCAGCTTGGGCGACGCCAGTTGGTGGGTCGTGTTCATCCCCGTGTGGCTCTACGTCGCCTTCTTCGTGTCGTTCCCGGTCAGGAAATACGTCCGGGCCAAGGCCAAAGCCAAGGAACCCAAGGCGAAATCGCCCAGACAGCAACACACGCACGACGCGTACACGCGCGAGTCGGTGACGGAGGACGAAGAGGAGGAACTGTCCAAGTTCCCGGCGCTGGATGCTCTGTGCACGATTTTGGTCATCTGCGCACTCACGTCGCCGTTTTTCATCCTGTCGGCAAGACTGCAGGACGGGTCATTCTCCAGTATTTACGTGCTGCTGCCGTGGCTCATTGTGGTGCGTGTGTTGTGTTCCTCAGTTGAGACCGTTGGGTTGGGTGTGCTAAGTGTTTTTTTTCTTTTACGTCAGGTCGGACTCGTATTTTGCTTCATTTGCTGCGCGATTTCTTGTGTTAGCTTCCACGACCCGGAAGACGGTGGCGCACCTGAGGAGGCTGCTGCGGAGAGTGGCGTCCGGAGCACACCATCGGCAGAGGAAGGTGCGACTGCGCGTTCAGATTACGTATCTGTCGACATGGATTAAGTAGCAGGGCGGGTACGGCAAGCACGTTCGTCCTTGATGCGCAGTTGGCAGGCGCAGAGGCCGCGATGCCTGTTGAGTCCTGCTGCTGCTGCTAGTTTGCTTACGATCCCTATTTTATTAATGGATCGATTTTGTGCTGTGCTGTTGTTTTGCTGCTGTCGTGGTTTTGCTACGTAGTCGTGTGAGAACGAGGTGGTGGCATTCAAAATCGTGGAGACCAGCACGACTATGGATAGGTACGCTCTCGATTGCAAACCAATCAATGCCTGTACCGTAACTCGAAACGTGAATACCAGCACAGAATACCCTCCAAGTTTCTCCCCGCTATTCGCTTTTCGCATAGCCCTTTTGCTCGCTAGATATCGGATGAGGTTGGAGGAGCCAGGGGAACTGAAAGGTGTAGTCGTAACCTGCGAAATGACGATGTTGTTAGCAGGATAACCATGCGAGCAGGGACGCTTCTTGACTTACCCGAGTGCTGGAGTGATGCTTGCGCGTTGTAGTACACCCAGAAGAGGAGCTTCACTTGTATACCGACGAATTGTTTGTCCAGGACGAACGCCAAGTGATGAATGGGTGAGAAGCCCAACTGCTTTTTCAAGGCGTAGAATAGCAGCATCAAGGAGACGAGCTGAAGCGAGCAGTAGAACAGAACGTTCTTGAGCGTCTGTATGAGCTCGTTCTCAGTCATCCCGTGGAGTTGCGCGTAGTATTCATGATTGGGCAGGTGGTACATGCCGTACAGGTAAATCGCTGTGGAATGTGTCACAAAACCAGTTAGCATCAGAAAGAGTATTCTAACTTCACACAAATGTGCATTCATACTCACAGAATACCAGCGGAATGATGACCTCGACGTAAACAGAAGTCTCTGAACCAGGCGAGTGTATCGTATGGTGACGGGAAGTTTGGGCAGATGATGTCCAGTGACTCGAACCGGGTGAACACGCTTACCATAATTTCCCGAGAGTTTGCGTATCGAATGCTTCGCCGACATCACCAACGACTTTTTCCTTCTCACTTTTAGAAGTGGTGGTACGATCGGCTCGAGGATTGGAGCTACTCGTTTCAGCTCGAGAAACGAAGAAATTCTCATCTCTGGCCTCACATCTCGGCGCAAACGCAGCAGCATACTCGCTCTGTCTAACGCCGTGGGGGAGCGGCTCCTGCTGCCAAAACTTGCATAGCGATCCCATACGAACTGCTGGTCGATTCGTGTCTCCAGGTCCGCTAAGCTTTTTTTGGTACGTTCCGCATCACGCAGCGATATTGTCATCATTATGATATCCACAGCCATAATCTCCAACGTAGTCCAGACCGAGGGCGAGTTCTGCATGCAGTAGGCTACAAACAGCGCGTTGAAGACGTCGCAGTTGAAGATCACGGCTTCGGGTAGTTCGTCTGTTAGGTGAAGAATTGTTCGTGAGAACAGATTCCGCATCAACAGCTTGATGGCTGGTAGCAGCAGCGCGAAAGCCATTTGAGCCCTCTCCGACAACGTAGTGAAGACGTAGAAATACGGAGGGTAGATGAACACCAGCAGCACTTCGCACATCCAGAGTTTGATCGCGTTGACTATCATCGTTGCAGCTCCGGGTGTCTTTCGGACCTGCCCACCCCATTCAAAGACCATTGTGATCGAGATAAGGACAACCCAAAGAGGAGTAGTCGTGAGTAGTGAAAATGGCAACGGGAAGCCGATCGCTAGCGCGAACGCGTAGAGAATACCAGTGCTGAGTGCCGACACTATAACAGTATGCCCGATAGCTCTCCATAACGGGTACGGAAGCAGCGAGACGCTCATTCGGAACTGCTGAATAGCCAAAAATGTAATGACTAGAAACGTGTAGTACGTTCGGACGAAGTGCAAGTTGTTCACCTTGAGCCCTTGAGAAGGCCCAGCTAGCGGGATGATGTCAACGAGAACTGTGACCAGCAAACACGGTAGTGGAGTAACTAAGAGCACGGCGATCACCCGCCACCAGCTCCTTTCATTCGTATACTTGGTCAATTCTAAGACGCGCTCGGCCGAGTACTTTCCGCGAAGCTCCACTTGCGTCGACTCCCAAAGCTGTGAAAACGAGCGCGACAGGGACCCCATTGTTAATCAACCGAAAGAAATTCGCTGTGTGAGTTGTGTTTGGCTTTCTCGTTTTAGCTAATGTGCTGCATTCCAGGTGCAAGACTAGTAAATGACAGTTCTATCCTTGCGTGCAATTGAAAACGCCGTTACGACAGTAGACGTATTTAGAGAGTTTTGGCGAATTCAATTAAGGAATTCATGTCACGCTAGCTGGCAATTGAGGTGTTCCTATGCGGGAGCCATGGAAATTGAAACGAGTAGTCGTAGCCTGGCGATAACAGCTCACGAATTAGCAAAATGTTTGCAGTGACAACTACCCCGGGGGCAATAACGTACCCGAGTGCTGCAATGACGTTTGCACACTGTAGTAAACCCAGAACACGAGCTTCACTTGCACGCCGACGAAGCGTTTCTCGAGAACGTAAGCGAGTTGGTGGATCGGTGAGAGTCCTAACACATGCCGCAACGCGAGAAATAGCACCAGCAGCGACAAAAGCTGAAGCGAGCAGTACAATTGCACGCTTCGGAGTGTCTGGACGAGCTCAAAGTGGGTCATGCCGCGAAGCTGCGTGTAATAGTCGCGATTGGGCAAGTTGGACATGACAAGCAGGTAAAATGCTGAAGAAGCGTCAGTCGAGCAGCGAATAACACAAGAATGTGCAGAATACTCACAAAAGACGAGCGGGATGACATGAATGGGTTATTCATCGGGGTGATCATCGTAGTGGTATGCGTCTGACCCAGATGCAACAGCATACTCGCTCGGTCTAACGTCGTTAGTCTCGTACTGGAGCGTCTCATAGTTGATGTCCTCGTCGTGACACTGGAACTTCTGTCGTCTAAGCTTTCCCAGCTACTTCGCTGACTGATCCGTCGTTCCAAGTCCTTCAAACTCCGGCGAGTGCTCACTGCCCCTCGCAGCGAGAATACCACCGTGGCAATGTCAACTCCCATGAGCTCCAGCGTTATCCAAAGCGATGGCGAGTTTTGCATGCAGTAGGACACGAAGAGCGCGTTGAAGAGCTCGACGTTGAATACAACGACTTCGGGCATCTCGTCACGGAGATGAACGACTGTCCGAGCGAACAAGTTCTTCATGAACACTTTGAGGAATGGCAACAGCATCGCAAACGCCGTTTTGCCTCCTTTGGACAGCATCGTGAAGATGTAGAAGTAGGATGGATACGTGAACACCAGAAGCACCTGGCACATCCACAGCTTGACGGAGTTGACGAGCATCGTCGCCGCGCCTGGAGTCTCCTTCACCTTCTTCGCCCATTCAAGTGTCAACGTCAATGTTATCAGCAACAGCCACGCGGGCGTCACTGCTAGTAAGGAAAACGGTACTGGAAAGCCAACGACTGTAGCAAGCGCGTACAAGACGCCAACCGTGGCAGATGCCACCACCAACGAGCTTCCAATGTTTCGCCACAAAATGTTCGGGAGTACGGGCACGCTGATGTGAAATTGATGAATCGCTAGGAAAGTCATGACGAGGTACGTGTAGTACGACCGCAGGAAGTACATCGAGTTGGCTTCAACGCCCTCCAATGGGTCAGCAAGCGGCAGTGCGTCAATGAGCACGGTCGTGACTAAACACGGGACTGGAGTAGCCACCAGCACTGCAACAACCCGCATCCAGCTTGCTTCATTCGCGTAAGTTGTCAGCTCTAAGATGCCCTCCGTCGAGTACCTGCCTTGTTGCTCCACTTGCGTGGATTCCCACAGCGTCGCGATGAAGTGTTTGAGCTTCATTGAGTTTTAATAGACTGAGCTCATGATGAATTCTGGCCAGGTGAGATCGACGCTTCTTTTAGCGAGCGTCCAGCGTGACGGACACAAAAAAATATCACACAAAATACGTTGAAACAGCAACATCGAGGTGCAAAAGCATTAAAATGGACGCACTCGACTCTATCTGCCAATAAAAAGTGTTTCTGAGATTTTGCAAACTTCGTGGTTGTTGTGTCCCCTGCGCGAGTTGGGAATGTTCACTATTCGTAGTCTCCCTAAATAAACGGAAGGATAAGCTGCTGGAGGTTTTGATCTCAGCCATGAAAGCACAAGTCAGAGGAAACCACAACGAGATCAGCGCAGGTATAATTAACGTAATCAAAGCATTCGTCCAAAATTTGCCAAGTTTGTGAACACCTTGTCGCTAATTTCAGGGTGGTTGGTAGTGCAGATGCCGTCCGAGGCCGCACAAGGTATTTGCAGACGAATCGTGTCCATGGGTTCATTTTCTGGTCAAGTTATGGCACGCTACGCAAGTGGAGATGCATGGGCAGCACTCGACGCAGCGCGTGCTGGAATTGACAAAGTACGCGAACGAGACGAGTTGGCTCCGGGTGATAACGATTTTGCTGGTCACTCCGCTGCCATGTTTGGTCGTGACAGTCCTCGTGGATATTTTGCCACTTGCTGACCCGTCTGAAGGTTTGGAAGGCAACAAAATGTACTTCGTGCGCTTGTTCTACACTTTTATGGTGATCACCTTCCTAGCTACGCACCAGTTCCGTCTCAACGTGCCAGTGCTCCCGTACCCTTTACAGCGGACGATCCGAAACACAGTGTTCATATCAGGCTTTTGCGTGGGCGTCTACTACGGACTCGCCACCGCGATCGGATTCCCGCTGCCGTTTTCGTTGATGACGTTGATGCCAATATGGATATCATTTGTTGCGATTTCTTTGGCCGTGGAGTGGAAGAAGAAGCTCAAAGAGACGCCTGGAGCTGGCAGAATGCTCGTCAGCTCGATCAAACTGTGGATGTGCGAAGCGTTGCTGGTTTTCACGTATCCAGTATACTACTACATCTTTTCGACGCTGTCGAGGAAGGGTAAAACGGCATTTGCGTTGCTGTTGCCAGTCATTAAGTTGGTTATGAAGAACATTATCGCGCGCTCGGTGGTTCATCTCATTGACGAAATGCCGGAAGTTGTGGTGTTCAACGCAGAAGTCTTCAATGCTTTGTTTGTCTCGTACTGCATGCAGAACTCGCCTTCAGTCTGGATAACGCTGGAGATGATGGTCTTCGATGCCTTGATGATGGCCTTCTCGTTGCGTGACGCAGGAAATTCACGCCGGAGTTTGAAAGAATTGGAGCGACGAATCGAACATGAGAGAAGTTGGGGTAGTTTTCTCGACCGCGCCAGCTCCAGTACGAGGCGCTCAAGTACGAGATTAACTACTTTGGATAGGGCCAGTATGCTGCTGCACCATAACTTCAAGCCAGAGGTTGCGCCAGCCTCTTCACTCGATGGATTCAAACCTGTGTTTGTATCACCTGCAGCAGCAAAGTCGAGTCGGGCAGCAGTGAAGAGCTTTCGGTCGATTATACCAATTTCTTCTAAACAGCTATTTGGCAGGGCTGGTGTCCATCCGGCAACAAATACTGATGATAATTCCCCGATCCGCTACACACGCAAGGTTCAGCAGCTTGTGTACGCCGCAGAATTTCTCCTCTTACTCAACTACGTGGAGGTTATCGTTCCGCTGGTCTACTGTAAGTGTTTCATTGGCTTTCCTTTGAAAAAAAACTCAAGTCTAACGAAGTGCCGTAATTGCGTAGCGATTTACTTGTATGTCATGTATCAGCTACCGAATCGCGACTACTACGCTCAGCTTCACGGCGTGGATCCACAACACCTCGTCCATACATTGAAGGGAGTCCAGTTGTACGGCTCGCTTCAGTTGGTCTCGCTTCTCGTGTTGTTTTTCGTGTTGCAGTGCTCATTGGGGCTTTCTCCGATCCACCAACTGGCATTCGTACTAGAGAAACAAAAAAGTGGGGTGCAGCTCAAGTTAATCTTCTGGGTCTACTACAACGTGCAGGCCTCCCTGCAGCACTCTGGTACGTCGATGCATACAATAATTTCAATTACACAATGTAAAGTCACTAACCTTCGGACTATTAGGCTACGATTACTCCTTTAAATTTGCTTGGCTGCATCAATAACTTTTCCCTTTTAAAAATGTGCCATCAGATGACTACAGCTAGCAAAATGAAGGAAGAATTTATGCTGAAGCATCTGGGCATTTTCCAGGTTTCGTGCGGCTCCGAAAGCTTCCGCAACCCAGTTACTGTAGTTACTGAGTAGGGTGCAACCACGGAAATTTGAACTTGTAGTCGTAGCCTATACAGTAGAAGCAAAATGTCAGCGTTCACGATTTACCACAGTGATTCAATTGCGCAAGCTTACCATTGTGCTGCAACGAAGCTTGCACGTTGTAAAATACCCAGAAGACCAATTTGATTTGTACCCCATCGAACTGCTTCTCTAACACGAACGCGAGTTGGTGGACAGGAGAAAGTCCCAGCATTTGCTGCAACGCAACGAATAGCAGTAGCAACGAGACAAGCTGGAGTGAACAGTAAAACTGCACACTCCTTAACGTGTCGACAAGCTCGGTTTGGTCCATTCTGTGGATTTGAGCGTAGTAGTTACCGTTGGGGAGGTGGTACATGCCTATCAAGTAGATCGCTAGGAATCACAAGCAGTTAGATCGTTTATTTGGAAAAGTACAATCATTCAACAAACGGTACTTACAAAACAGAAGGGGGATGATAACCTCGACATAGTTCAGAAGAAGAAGAAATTCTGCCGCGTACACCAACCGCTGGACCTTGCGTATGTAGTTTGACTGAAGTCTGGGCGACCCCCCTACAACTTGTTCCAGAATTGGGGCTCTTTGTACTGGTGTCACTGGTGAGGAATTATGCGCCGGTGCAAATACATTCTCGATAGTTTTCGGCTTTACTACGACAGTTGATGGGATTCTGTTGCTACCGACCAATCCAGTCACGAGAACTGGACTCGGAGCTATACGCGTGGGGCTTGTAGTGGGGAAAACCAGTGTGTTGTTTGGTTTCGAGCCATCGCTCAGTAGTATAGAAACCCGTTGCAACGTAGTTAACTTCTGACTCAAGCTTCGCTGATGTGCAATTTTCTGTTCCAAGCTCTTCAAATATTTACGGCTGCTCGTGGCATCTCGGAGTGAGAACGCCATCATCACTACATCGAAAGCCATGATCTCCAACGTGATCCAGATAGACGGCGAGTTTTGCATGCAGTAGGATACAAACAGCGAGTTGAAGACGTCGCAGTTAAAGACAACCACCTCAGGCATCTCGTCGCGCAGATGAGTGACTGTCCGTGCTAAAATGTTTTTCATGAAGATTTTGATAATCGGTAATAGCAGCGCGAATGCCGTTTTGCCTCCTTTGGACAGCGTCGTGAAGATGTAGAAGTACGGGGGATACGTGAAAACCAGAAGCAACTGACACAGCCACAACTTGCCGGAGTTGATGAGCATCGTCGCAGCTCCTGGTGTCTCGCGAACCTTCCCCGCCCACTCAACTACCATGGCAATCGAGATAAATGTTACCCATGGGGGTGTTACCAGCAATAATCCGAACGGTACTGGGAATCCGATGATCTGAGCGAGCCCGCATAGAAAACTCACGACGCAAAGCGAAACTAACGTCGCGCTCCCTATCACACGCTTGAGCGGATACGGAAGTATCGGAACGCTAATCCGGAACTGCAACACAACGAGAATCGTGACTACCACGTACGTGTAGAATATCCGGACGAAGAATAGAATGTTGATGCTAATTCCTTCAGACGGATCGGCGAGCGGTAGGAGATCCACCGCTACTGTCACGACTAAACACGAGAGTGGCGTGAAGAACAAAACTGCGATCACTCGGAGCCAGCTCGTCTCGGTGGAATACCTGGCGAGCTCCAAAACACGCTCTTCCGAGCACTTTCCGTGCAACTCCACTTGAATTGACTCTCACAGGCTGATGAACAAGCGCCATGCAGACACCATCGCGCTGACCGCGAGCCTCAAGAAGAGAAGAATAATTATAGGGGTATGAGTGGAAATCGTCTGTAAATACCAACGGACACTCTGATGTCATTATTCTCTAAATCTGCGATGCATCAGTGATGACGCACAATTAGAATGTTGACTACCGAAGAGCGACGTCACAGCGACATTTCTCTTTTTACCACTGCAGGTGTGCTGTATTTTCCAAAGCGTCGATTTCAGTTGATATTATAATACTACTTGGCAAAGAAAATGAAGTATCTACAACGGACGAAAAAGCAACAATCAGAAAGACCCAATAGTCAGCCTTTGGTGGCTTCAGCTGCACCGTCATGGTGCCTTTCGTGCCAGACATGATCAATGCCCGCTTGGAAACACCATAAAACCTTGGTTGGGACCTCGTTCATCCGTGTTACTTGAAGTAGCAGATTTTTCATCTTGGCACAAACTTAAGATCGTCGGGCTCCATGGCAGTCACATGCAAAGCTCCGCAAGGCGTCAAATTCCTTCGTTAAGTTGTGGACGGGCTAGTCAAGATTACTTAGCAAGTCTTGCTGACCGTAGTCATCCAGAAAAAAAAAGTTTTGAGTGCGAAATCAAAAAAATTGTATCGAGGATAACACTGCGTTGGTAAACTACAGATAGAGGGAGGCGGCAAACACGATGTCACTGTACCCTCATCAAACTTCTTCTCGAGCTCGACGTCTCCGATAGAGTGCGCAGCCAGCGTAAGCTGGCGCAGCAACTCCTCTAAACGACGCAAGCAACGGATAATCGTGCCCTCGAACGCGTCCGACATCTTGCAAATCTGCGAGAACTTGGCACCCTGGCACCAAGCAATCACCACGTCCACCAGACTTGTGTTGAACACACCGGCGTACTCGTCGACATCGATAGTAATTTTGGCGTCCTGCATCACCTTAGCGATGCGCTGCGCAGTTTCGCGCAGCTGGCGAACAGGGATCTCTAAGCTTTCAGCTTACGGTGGTTTGTCACTATCCTTCTTCTTCTCCATGTTGATCAAACAACTCAGCAGCGCCACTGTATCGTTCACCGACACATCATTGAACTGGCCGTTGAAGATCATCTCCGTGACCAAAAGCTCGTCCGTCGTAGACACCTCGCAAGCCGTACGACCCTTACGCTGGATCACGCCCTCCTTATCTACAAATTCGAGTCTTCGCAGCACACGGCGACGACGACGCAGGTCGTCACGCAGCACCAGGGACTTGGATTCCTTGATTTTACGCTCCAACTCACGCATCTTTGCCTCACTCTCCATCTTCAGGTTGTACAACGCAAATCTAGCCTCCTTGTCAGATGCGTTGTGGAATGCCGAGCTCTTAAGATTTTTCTCCGCCTCGATCGTCTTCTCAATCACACGCGCAAACTGCTCGTCCTGGATATCCATGTCTTCACGCGGGTCCAAGAGCGGCACACCCTGGGGGAATCGTCGCAGCACCTCCTTTACCGACTTGCCTACAGCTTGACGACTCTCCAACGTGCGCAAGTCCTTCGGAATATACACGCGCAACGACGACAACAGATCCAGCATCTCGAGGGGCACAGGACAGATCTTCATCTCGTAGCTAGTAGACGTCGACAGACCCATCATACCTTCTGGGGCCGGGGTGGGCAGCTCTGAGGCAGTGCTGCCATTGGTGGCATCGTTTGACTTCGTGTTGCCATTGTCTGTCACGCAGTTCAGGAGAACGTGCACAATCGTATCAGGCGTCGCAGATGTCGAGTCGCTAGCATTTTTGGTGGTGAAATTCACTACAACGCCCCAGTCCCACTTGGGTTTAGTCGTGCCATCGTCGCTGTCCGGGCAGTAGAGCTTCACCAAACGACCGCCATTGAGGAAGCGCACAACAAAGTCCGGTTTGTTGCGAATGGCCAGGAATTCCTCTTTAAGTCGTACGAGCGACCTGGACAGGTAGTAATACTGCGCAACTTCTTCCTCGTTCTTGATCACGATCTGGTCCTTCTCCTCCTTGGCACGCTCAAGCGCTTCTTCAAGCGCCGGCGCGGCCTGCTCGTTCTGGAACTGGTGGAAAGACTGCTTGATCATGTACTCCGGGTCGGCATCTTCCACACGCATCAAGTTCAACAACATGTTGTAGCCGAGGTGGAACGTACTGAAAAGCGGGTCCGCTTGGCCGTAGAGAATACCCTTGGCCACCTGTGGCTCCATCTGCTCGCTCAGCATCTGAATAACGATACCACGAGCATCAAGCGAACGTCGACCAGCACGACCAGACATCTGAATGTACTCGCCAGCGGTGATCCAGCGGAAGTCCTTGCCGTCGTACTTGCGGCAGTTAGTGAAAACGACCGTCTTGGCAGGCATGTTCAGACCCATCGAGAAAGTCTCGGTAGCAAAAAGACACTTGAGCAAGCCTTCGCCGAAGAGAATCTCGATCACTTCCTTGAGAATAGGCAGCAAACCACCGTGGTGAATACCGATACCGCGACGTAGCAGCGGCAGAATAGAATCCACCTGCGGCAGCGCGCGATCGTCGTCCGAGAGCGAGTCCATGGCGTTCTTGAAAAGCTGGTCCACCGACTGCTTCTCCTCCTCCGTGTTGAAGTCAAGCTTGGACATCAGCAGTGCGTACTACTCGCACTCGCGCTTGCTGAAGGAGAAAATGATCACCGGGTCGTACTGCCGCTCCATGATGAGCTTCACGATCCGGAACACGTCCGTGCCGACCTTCTTCTTGGGGTTGCTTTTCTGCGCCTTGCGTCGCTTGGAGTTGCTTCCATACGACGCCAGCTCGGCCGCCGCGTCATCCACCGACGCCGACAACGTCGCAATGGCCTTCTGGAAGTTGTCCTCGCGGAATTTTCCCTTCTCGTCGACCACCAGGTGCAGGCCGTTGCCTCCGGCCGGGAAGAGGTAGTGCTGCAGAGGCGTCGGACGGTAGTCCGTGTACACGACGTGGCACGGCTGGTGGTGGATGTGGCAGATCCAGCCGGTGAACTCCTTTGAGTTGGGGATGGTGGCCGACAAGAACACGAAGCGCACCTTGTGCGGCAGCAGGATGATGCTCTCCTCCCAGACGACGCCTCGCTCCTTGTCCCTCATGTAGTGGATCTCGTCGTAGATGACCCACGCCACCTCGCGCATGACCTCGGAGCCGCGGTACAACATGCTGCGGAGGATCTCCGTCGTCATGATGAGACACGTGGCGGACGGGTTGATGGTGATGTCGCCCGTCATGAGCCCCACGTCGCCGAACTCCTCCTCCAGGTCGCGGTACTTCTGGTTGCTCAGGGCCTTGATGGGGGACGTGTAGATGACGCGCTGCTTGTCACGCAGCGACTTGGCGATGGCGTACTCGGCCACCGCCGTCTTGCCCGCCGACGTGTGGGCCGACACCAGCACCGACTCGCCCGCCTCGATGTAGTCCACGGCCTGCTGCTGGAACGGGTCCAGCGTGAACGGGTACGTCTTGGCCGGGTTCTTGGCGGCGGCGCCGGCTGTGGGCGTCGCCTCGTAGTCCGGCGGGTACACGGAGAACGAGATGAGGTTCTTCTGCTGCGTGCCGGCGGACACCACGCCGGAGTGTTTGTCGCCGTCCACGGGCGTCGCGTCGATGCGTTTGCCCTCTACGACTTTGAGCGCGGTGGAGGCCGTACGACCATCACTCTGAGTCTGTTGCTGTTGTTGCTGTTGTTTCTTGGCTGGGGGAGACGCCGCCTGGTCGTCGTTGGCGGCGGGAGCGGGCGCGGCCTTGCGCTTGGCGGAGGAGGCGGCGGCCTGCTCCTCGTCGGCCATGGCTCTTGATTGGAAATGGCTGCGCTTACTTGCGGCCAACAGTCTGTTGGGCACCGATTCGTGGCTGCTGGTACACGACACGAGTGTGGGGATTGTGGGGCGATCGGATGTGAGCGGAAGGTGGAGCTAAGGGAGAAGGGATGGTAGTAGTAGTTGTAGTAGTAGTAGTAGTTTGATGTTCAACAACACACTACATACTGTACTTTTTCAACAGCATGTTGCTACACATACTACTATAGTACTGTTTAAAGTACTAACTGCAACGTAGTACTAGTACAACGTAGTAATAGTTAGTGTAATACTACTAGTAATAAGCATGAAAAAAGTGTGTTCGAGTTCAACACCACCGGCGTGCTCACTTCAATACATGTACGAGAAAAAGCTGCAGCTCTAAGCACGGATACGCTTACGAGGCGCGTTGCACTTTTGATCGGGAGCCGGCGTCGCCACATCCGTCGAAGGCGCTTCAGTTTGCGTGGTTTCAGTAGAGGAAGACGACTCAGTTGACGGAACTTCAGTGGCGGGGGCATCCGTTGACTCCGTCGTCGGAGTGTTGTTCGAAGAGCCCGAAGCCTGGTCAGTGGTGGAATCAGCTTCTGGAGCCGCAGCCGAACCCGCAGTGGTCGGCGTAGTGGTCATCGTCGCACCACCGCCCGAGCCCGAGTAGATCGGAATGCACTCTTTGTACACCTGCCACGAGTACTTGCCCTTCAGTTTGCGCACGCCCAGCCAGTACCAGTACAAGATACAGCTATCACCGCAGCCGCTGTAGTCCAGCTTGAACGTTTGGTCCGTGATCGACTCGTGGCAGTTGAGGGTACGACAGGGCGAGCTTGTCGCCCATGTAGATCTCGCAGGGGCCGTCGTGCGTGTAGCCCGACGTGCGCATGGTGCCGTCCGACGGAATCTGCTGGGCGATTCCCTTGGGGTCGGTCCATCCACAAGCTTGATCGGCACCATCCGTGACCTTGTACGTGGCCTTGTCCATGAAGTCGCGCAGACTCTTGTATCCGTTGTCGACCTGGTACTGCGTGAAATTTTCCTGCGTTTGGAAGCCCTCCTTTTCAAGGAAGGACAAGGGGTTCCACAGTTCACGACGCTCTGCAGCCGTCGAGTTTGCTCGTGTCCACGTGGGCGACGGAATGTACACAACTTGATGCGCTTCGGCCTGCAATACGAGGGCGCTGCTGAGAACAGCAAGGGACGTGAGGGAAGTCAGCATATTGGTCGGTGAGGCGCTTCTCGTTGCCAAAGTAGATTGAGGAATGGCAGATCAACAGCTTTTAGGTCGTGCGAAATTGAGCTGCAATATGGCTCTTGTGATCCAAGGAGCGAGCGTGGCAGGCGGGGGAGCGGAAGGAGCGCAACATGCTCATTGAATGACATACAGATGTACATGTATTCAAGATGTCAATAAAACAGCATGGTATTGTGTCCATCAAGCTGGATCGCCGGATTCCAGCATGTAGACGACCTCTACAGTCGATCACTCAACGTTTTCGCTCGACAGGTCTCGCTGTCCGTCTCGATCGGCGTGTTGTTGGCAATAATTGCGATCGTCTCCCGATCCGGTGCCTCAAGTTGAAAACCAACGTCACTCTCCATGTTGTCGGCTGGACCCACCGAGAGGAACTGGCTGGGATTGCTCCGGAATCCAGCGCACCCACTACACACACCGAGGACAAGTTAGCTCACATGGTCGCAGACGCATGACTCGTGCGAGGGCGCACACCGTTGGCGAGCGAGTGGGTGCAGATCAAGCACCAGAGCTCCATCGCAAGTTTGCATTCCAGCGTTGCGAATCGCAACGCTGGAATGCAAAGTCTCCGTTTGAAATTCCAGGGGTGGAACGCTCTCTCGTGGAGCGTTTGAACTTCAAACGCTCAAATTGAAGGACACGACGCAGCTGATCGACCAGCGCGTACTGCGGTCTACCCATTAGCAACAAGCCCTCAAAACCGGACGGATGTGCTCGTGGCCGTATGGAGCCTGCCCCCACGGGGCACAACGTAGCGCAGATGGCGCGTTGAACCCACAAACGCGTAAGGCACTCCGCTCCATCTGGACTGATGCTAGTATGCCCGGAGTGTTGCCCAGAACACCACGGCAACGACAGCCGGCAGCGCTATAGCAATACATCGCGTCGTAATTGCCATAGGAGCCATCGTTTCCATCGAAAAGGCAGCGGTTTCCACGCGCCAGGGCTGTCTTCTGCCCAGCGGAATATTCAGGCGGGTCGAAGAATAACTGCCCTGCCCTCCCGATCTGGCCAAGATTCTGTCACGCTGAGACCTCATTCCTCGTTTCATTGCCATCAGCGCACCTCACGTGAACCACTTCGACTGCAAGACTTGACCATGAAGATCCTGTGGATCCTGAGCGTCGGTCTTCTAGCGCTGCTCTCGCGGTTGGCAGAAGTTGAAGCACAAACCTGCGGTTCCCGACTCCGCAAGGACTGGGATATGCTGACCACCACGGAGAAAACCACCTACAAGAACGCAATCGCCGCTGCAATGGACTCCGGCGCCTACATCAAGTTCGTCGAGATGCACACCGAGATGAGGTCCGAGATGGAGGCTCATCGGCAGTGCATGTTCATCTACTGGCACCGTTTGATGCTTGTGGCGTTCGAAAACATGCTACGCGGACAAGGCGCGGCATACGCGTGTGTGACGGTGCCGTACTTCAACTGGATCGTCGCCAGCGCCCGCGTGACGGCGGGTACTTGCAATTCGTTCGGCAACTGCATGGCCATCACCAGTGAGCTCGGCGGTTCCTCATCGGGGGTGCAACGCACGCTCGCTATCAACGGTATCAACAACTCCGGCCGCTGTGTGAACGTGTCACCGTTGAATCACTTCTGCCAGCTCACATCCACTACCGGCACAGCTTGCGCCAAGTGCGTCCCTCGAAGTGACTGGAATGCTGCTCGGGTGCCCACCTCAACCGGCTACGCGTCCGTGCGCCAGCAAGTGTTCAATGGCAGGAACATCGGCCAAATGTCTCCTCTCGTCGAGCAGGGCTGCCACAACAACGTGCACGCTAACCTAGCCAGCACCATGGGAACGTTTGCCTCTCCGTCAGACCCGATCTTCTGGTCGCACCACGCGATGATTGATCTGCTCCACGTCATTTTCCACAAGTGCCGCGTGGGCACGGCTCGGCTTACGTTCGCTCAGAAGGCGTCAAGTGTAGGCTGGACCTCCTGCGCTCGTCGTGACACTGGCACCTTCAGCCCGACTGATGTGATCACCATGCGCACGGGCGAACGGGGAGTGAATCCGATCCCAGGCCAGAACGACCCGAAAATTGGCAGGTTCTTCACGGGTGTCCCCAACCAATTCGCGGGTCTCATGGATGTGCGTGACTTGGGCACGAGCAGCTACGGGTACTACATCAGCGGTCAAGTTGCTGCCATGTACAGCCAATGCGACGCCTCTCCTACGTCTCGCAAGCTGGAGGAGACGGCTGCCAACAGCACCACACCAACGCCTGCAATGTGCGGCGTGGCAGAAGATGATGGTTACGACGCCAATGGAAACGACTACGCGTCGCAGAACAACTTCCCAGAGACGGACTACACCGGTCAGGACGACGGCCACCAGGACATCGTAGTCGTCGACAACACTGGCAAGACAATCGACGCCAACACACCCATCGACGCCTACGTTACCGACGACTCCGAGAAGCGTGTCGTCACCTGGTACGACCAGACCATCGAAGCAATGGGAGGCGACTCGCTCGAAAACATGGCAGACCTCGAACGCCAAGCCTGCATGTTCGAGCACGTGTGTCTGGGCGGCACGCAGGACTACTCAGCAGAGTTCAAGGCCATCTGGAAGGTGAAGGAGCCGCGCTGCAAGACCATTGTGGACGCCATCACGAACGGTTCGCAGTCGATTATCTACGAGTCGTGGCGTGAGGACATGGAGGCTCAATTCGGTTGTCCTGAGCCGGCGAACGCGACTTCGTACTCGGGTTCGTGGGGTTCTTCAGAGGATGGTTCGCAGGGCTTCCCGGTGGTGGGTTCGCAGGAGTCGGTCGAGAACTCGAATGACACGATTCAGTTCCCAGACGATAATGGTGAAGTGGTGGTAACCACCGACACGACTTGGGATGCTTGACGACGCTGAGCAAGGAGGGTGGGGCCTCTCTATATATTTGGTCGCGCCTACATGCTCTCCAAGCATGTAGAGCTTAGATTTTCTAGTCCGGTGGTCTCACCGGTATCTAAAGTCAATATAAATGGTTGAGTACATGTACTGGACGCGCGAGTTGACTGTGAACCTGAGAAAATCCTTGTAAGTTACCACAAACCGACTTTCCAGCAAAGCGACTTTCCAACATTATATACACATTAACCGGCGCATGAAACCATCGCCCGTAGGAATCATTGGATATCATCGGCGCATGAAACCATCGCAGGCCTTTCAGCCGTTAGCCTTTCGTCTCCAGGTCAGAAGCGAACGGGTAGCATGAATAGTTGTTAGAGTAGTACCTCGAAGTATATAGCAAATTTGACACATGTTGGCGGGTAGTCGTCGTTGCTGCTTGCGTTCGATATCATCAGTACTTTGAAGTACTACTAATATATTTGTCTAATACTTCGAAATACTGTACTGTACAGTATTTACTGTACATCATATGTATTATTAATATATAATACATTGTTACGGCTGAAATTTATGCAGCCAATATTTTACAATTCGAAGTACTATAATATAGTAATATAGTAATATATTGGATTATCCAATATATTACTATGTTGAAAACATAATATGTTTTCATATTAGTAGAATTCAGAAATAATTGTTCTACTTCATTCGAAGTACAATTATATGAATGGTACATGTGTTATAATATTGATAATTGATGGCATTGGCGCCAGCCGCATAACCGGCAACACGGATGCCGTATCCTAGCGTATGCTGCTAGTTAGCACGAGAGAGAGAGAGGGCAACACTGTCGTGCTAGCTCACGACTGCAGTTCACATACCCATCGCGAAAGCTGACTTTTGCGTAACTGTCGTCGATATGAATTTTGTCGCTGAGGAGGACAGCTAGTCACTAGCTGCTAGTGGTCTTCCGGGAACTGACCAGTTGTGGGACCCCTCAGTTCTCAATTTCCCCGCCACCGAAGCGATAACTGCGAGACGGCCGCCGAGCTCCTGTATTCGTCATGAAGATCCTGTGGATTGTCATTCTCAGTCTCCTGGCGCTCGTCTCAAGAGTAGCCCAAGCACAAACTAGCCTGTGGTGCACGCGTCCGCAAAGACTGGGATATGTTGACACCCACGGAGAAGACCACGTACAAGAACGCCATCGCCGCTGCAATGGACTCCGGCGCCTACATCAAGTTCGTTGAGATGCATACCGAGATGAAGTCCGAGATGGAGGCGCACAAGCAGTGCATGTTCATCTACTGGCACCGACTGTTTCTTGTTGTGTTCGAGAATATGCTGCGTGGACAAGGACCAGAGTTCGCGTGTGTGACGGTGCCGTATTTCAACTGGATCGTCGCCAGCGCCCGCGCAACTGCGAGTACATGCACCTCGTTCGCTGACTGTTTGGATATCAATAAGGAGCTTGGAGGTTCCCCATCAAGCGCGCAACGCACGCTCGCCATCAACGGTATCAACAACGTCGGTCGCTGTGTGAACGTGTCACCGTTGAATCACTTCTGTCAGCTCACATCCACTACCGGTACAGCTTGCGCCAAGTGTGTTCCTCGAAGCAACTGGAGTGCCGCTCGGGTACCTTCAGTTGCGGGTTACGCGTCAGTCCGTCAACAAGTGCTAGGCGGTCAAAGCATCGGTCAAATATCTCCTCTCGTCGAGCAAGGCTGCCACAACAATGTACACGCCAACTTGGGAAGCACAATGGGAACGTTCGCCTCTCCGGCGGATCCAATCTTTTGGTCGCATCACGCCATGGTCGATGCACTTCACTCCATCTTCCACAAGTGCCGCGTTGGAGAGGATATTTTAACTACCGAGCAGAAGACAGCAAGTGTAGGCTGGGCATCCTGCGCTCGTCGTGACAATGGCACCTTCAACCCAACTGATGTGATCACCATGCGCACGGGCGAACGGGGAGTGAATTCAATCCCAGGCCAGACTGACCCGAAAATTGGCAAGTACTTCGCCGGGGTGCCGACTCAGTTCGTGGGTCTCATGGACATCCACGACTTGGGCCCTAGCAACTACACATACGCGTTCAGTGGACAATTAGCCACGCTATACTCGAAATGTGATGCGTCACCTTTAACACGAAAGCTCAAGGATACAACAGGAAACACAGCGACCAACAGTTCGTCGAAGGGCACAGTCACCCAAGACGAAGCTCAGGAACATGGAGGTGTATCCGGTACCACCCACCCCGACGAGGGTAATAATGGTAACTACTTGAATATCATCGCGTTGGACAACACTGGCAAGCCGATCGACGCCAACACACCCATCGACGCCTACGTTACCGACGACTCCGAGAAGCGTGTCGTCACCTGGTACGACCAGACCATCGAAGCAATGGGAGGCGACTCGCACGAAAACATGGCCGACCTCGAACGCCAAGCCTGCATGTTCGAGCACGTGTGTCTGGGCGGCACGCAGGACTACTCAGCAGAGTTCAAGGCCATCTGGAAGGTGAAGGAGCCGCGCTGCAAGACCATTGTGGACGCCATCACGAACGGTTCGCAGTCGATTATCTACGAGTCATGGCGCGAGGACATGGAGGCTCAATTTGGTTGTCCTTAGCCGACGGAATCGACGAACGCGACTTCGTACTCGGGTTCGTGGAGTTCGTCAGGGGATGGTTCGCATAGCTACCCAGCAGTGGGCTCGCAGGAGTCGGTCAATGACACGATCCAGTTGCCGGACGGTGCTGTTTAAAGTTACGGCGCTGGAGTTGAGTCGATCTAGGTTCGTAGACCGGTATGCGTTGTAGCTGTTGACAGCTCTACAGTACTGACTTTTAACAAAAAGTACATCACAATTCAGTATCGAATCTGTATCGTCCGGAATTTGTTGCGAGATTCCCTTCGGCTCGGCCCAGCCGCACGTTTGGTCCACGCTCGAGTCACGAGTATTATAGTTGTCATTGTTCATGAAGTCGCTCGCGTCGACATCGTTGTCCTGCTTCCACTGTACGTAGTTTGACGGGTCTGTGAGATAAGCCAACGGCAGCCATAGTTTGCGTTTCTCAGCTTTCGTCGAGTCCACGTTGACGTGGGAATGTAGATGACTTGGTTCGCCTGCGTTGCCGCTGGGTGAAGCAGTAAAAATGCCACGAAGGACGAGAAAACAGAGAAAGCATTGAGCTCTAAAATGACGCTGTTGTTCCAGAAGGTGGCTAGTTGGGGAGTGGTGGCGTCGAAGGGAGGGAGGGGCATGAATGATCTCCAGTTGATGTGTCCATTCCTGCATTCTCATTTCGTATCTTGAGGGACGACAATTCTGCTTCGTGCGACTGGTAATCTGGGGATCTATCTATCTTTACTAAAGATCTAGCGTAGATTGATAGTGGAGATCGACTACGTAGACGTTTATAGGATCCAGGAAGCCAAAGAATAGCACGCTCGAATGCGCAACGCGTAACAGATTGAAGTGATTAAGACATCGCCGTTGTTCACTTCATCGGTACTTTGTTTGTATCGCGTTTGGCTTGAGGACACCCCGTACCGGTGAATATCCTTCACGTATCCCGACGGTAAGGTATCTAATATCTCTCGTGGCTCGGCCGAAGCTTGAAGTGGTCACTTCAAGGCCGAACATCGGGTCAGCTACACCCGAGCTTCGGCGGAACCAACTTGGATACGGGATGTGGAGGATGGTCAGCTGCTATAGCAGTTAACCCAGCTTCGAGCAGCAGGCTGCTCTGCAATAGACCCCGGCACAGCGTGCCCATAACGCCGATTACCATCGAGTGCTTCGCCTGCCTCAGCTGCCTCTAGCCATTGCGTCTTTGTTGGCTACATGTAGTAGTTGTGAGCTGTTGAATGCAGTATGTAAGTCCGTTGCAGGACTTTTGGTCTCGACTTGTTGCACTTGGCTCACGCGATTTCAGTAGCAAGCTCCAAGCTTCAGTGGTTGTTCCTTTGGCTGCCTCAGCGTGCAGTGCCTCTTCCTGTCGCTTTCGAGTGAATTGGCGCAAAGCTACGGACGCACACGCACGCCAACTGACTTTATCCAAGCTTCATGTTGGCGGAACATGTGCAGGGAAAATTCTTCACTTCGTAAATCGCAAAACTCGCTTGGCCGGATCCGTATATTATAGAGTTCTCCAGACGCCATTCCGAGTTATCCACTCTGTTCCAGGCACCAGGTGGAGGGTCTCGCCTCAGGTTCTTTGTCTGAGCTTGTGATCCGATATCCTAGGTTTAGCATAATAGCGTAGTAGTTGTTGAAGTTGACCCCAAACAGCAGACCAATTACATTTTCTTATCGCAGTCACCTTCTGGGTCTCTACGTCACATCTACCAACTGGCATCGCTCGTTACTCCATGACCTTAGTAGAGGCAGAACATGGGCGTGCTTCAGCTCGATACCCGACATTGATGATGACCAACTGTGCAGGTTGCCACCTTGTTTCTCCTGCTCTCTCCCCGCTTCCGCCCTCGTCTTGCTGTACGTGAACCAACCAGGACGGGGCTGCGTTTGTTCATCGTCCAACCATCTTCATTCTCCAATTCGCTGGCAACTTGCCTAGCGTCTTATACTCCTTTCCAGGTGACCATCGTCCAGGCCAGCTATGAAGATTGCGTGGGCTTTGGCCGCTGCGCTGCTTGCGTTCGTCTCGACGCTTTCGCCGGTTGTCGCTCAATGTGGTGCTCGCGTCCGAAAGGACTGGGACGCTATGACGACGGCGGAAAAGAACACGTACAAGGGTGCGTTGGCTGCGGCCATGGACTCTGGCGCGTACATCAAGTTTGTGGAGATGCACACCGAGATGCAGTCGGAAATGGAGGCTCACCGCCAGTGCATGTTCATCTACTGGCACCGACTTCTTCTCGTCGTCTTTGAGAACATGTTGCGCGGACAAGGCTCGCAGTACGCGTGTGTGACGGTGCCGTACTACAACTGGGTCGGTGCCAACAACCGCGTTCTGGCCGGCACGTGCTCGAATCTGGGAGACTGTTCCTCGATCATGACGGAGCTTGGAGGCTACACGACCGGAACGCAGCGCACGGTGAGAATCAACAACATCGGCAACTCCGGCCGATGCAACAACGTCTTCCCGTTGAACCACTTCTGCCAGTCGGGGACTGTCTCCGGAGCTTCTTGCGCGCGTTGCGTCCCCCGTTCCGACTGGGGGTCAGCGTCCGTTCCTGCCAGCACGAGCTTCGCTTCGGTTCAACAACAAATCTTCAACGCCAAGAACATCGGCGAAATGTCCCCCAACGTCGAAAGCGGTTGCCACAACAACGTGCACGCCAGTTTGGACGCCACCATGGCAACGTTTGCAGCCCCGGCCGACCCGATCTTCTGGTCGCACCACGCTATGGTCGATGCACTTCACACCATCTTCCACAAGTGCCGTGTCGGTACCGACCGGCTAACGTTTGCCCAGAAAGCAGCTCACCCCGTTGCCTGGACCTCCTGCTCGAAGAGGAACGGCGGCTCATTCAGCCCCACTGAGGTCATCGTCATGCGCACGGGCGTCAACGGCAACAACCCGATTCAAGGAAGTCAGGACCCGATCATCGGAAGGTACTTCACTGGCGTCCCCAACCAGTTCGCGGGTCTGATGGATGTCCGCGACTTGGGCGATAGCAGCTACACGTACGAACTGAGCGGTCAGCTCGCCGACATGTACAACAACTGCGATAGCACCCCCTCTCCTACGACTGCGGCTCCAACCACAGCTCCGGTGCCGACCACAGCAACTCCAACGTCTGCACCGGTGCCGACGACTGCTGCCCCGGTGCCAACCACTGCTGCCCCTGTGCCGACGACTGCAGCTCCGGTGCCGACAACCGCTGCCCCGGTGCCAACGACTGCTGCCCCAATTCCGACTACTGCGGCCCCCCGTGCTCCAGCCCCGGCACCGTGGATGCCATTCCCGACCCCAGCACCTGCACCTCGTCGTCCTATCTGGGGCCTTCCCAGTTGGTTTCGTAGTCTGTGGGGCAACCGCAGACTGGAAGCTGAGCACGGAAGCTCATACAACCCGGCGCCCTACACTGCTCCTGTGACTCACAACGCCGCCACCGTCTCTTCGACTAACACGCACGTGAACACCAACGTGGTCTCTGCTACTACCGTGCGTGCTGCCAATGCGTCCCCGTTGCGCACTCCGACCTCAGCTTCTACTCCCGCGACCGTCGCTCCGTCCCCTCAATACGATGGCAACATGAACCACAACGTGGATGTGATTCTTGTTAACAAGAAGTGCTCATCCGAGAAGAAGGTGTCTGACTGGTACGACAAGACTATGTCTGCCATGGGAGGTAGATGTCCTCAGGCCATGGCAGACCTTGAGCGGCAAACGTGCATGTTCGAGGACCAGTGTCTTGGTGGCTCTCCGGAATACTCGGATCAGTTCAAGGCGACGTGGGGTGTCAAGGAGCCGCGTTGTTTGACCATTGTGAACGCCATTAAGAGCGGACAGCAGAAGATCCACTACGTCAACTGGCGCAAGGACATGGAAGCGCATTTTGGCTGCCCCAAGCCTGCGAACGCCACTCAACCTGCTTACTAAAAGGTTCGAACGTTATTGTTCAATGTCAATGTATCTTGTCTCTGTCTAAAACGTGTAGATGTCCATTTCCATTGAATTATTTGCGTCGTTTCATACACAAGTATCCTACGTTGTCATATACTTCCAAGGATAAGCTTACTTTGTACTTCGTAGTTCTGTTCGTAGTAGTCGCGCAAGGATTCGTAGCTTGATCGCCTGTTGAAAGCCACAGCCATATGACCATCTCGCCAGTTCTGATCTGGTCAACATTTTGCTGTTCGTAGGCTACGACAGTCCCCAGGTGCCGCTCCGATTCCAAATCGTAGCTCCCAGGTAGCGGCACCTGGGAGCTGTCGTGTACTTGCTGGCAACCAGTTGCTAGGTGATATTATCACCCATCCAAGATGGTATCTGTATACTTGTAGCATTATACAGATACCATCTTGGATGGACAACCAGCAGCAGTCCGTGATCGATATCTTCGTTGCAAACCTCCTATTTTCACTCTTTCACTCTTCTGCTTTTGCGTCATGAGATACCGACACGTTTTGAGCCTCGGCGTCTTGGTTTTCTTCTTGACTCTACTATCGACCAATGCTTGCGGTCCTCGAATACGACGCAACTGGGACTCAATGTCTGCACGTGAGAAGGCTACATACAAGGGTGCCCTGGCTGCTGCGATGGACTCGGGCGCTTACATCAAGTTCGTCGAGATTCACACAGAGATGAAGTCCGAGATGGAGGCGCACAAGCAGTGTATGTTCATCTACTGGCATCGGTTTTTCCTCGTCGTGTTCGAAAACATGCTCCGCGGCCAAGGTCCTAAGTTCGCTTGTGTCACGGTCCCGTACTTTAACTGGATGGCAGCCAGCAACAAAGCTCTCACTGGAGAGTGCAGGACCCTTGGTGAGTGTTCGCCGATACTGAGAGAACTAGGCGGATACGCAGGTAACTCGCAGAAAACTGTGACCATCAACGGCGCCCAAGTAGCTGGGAACTGCGTGACCACGGCCCCACTGAACCACTTTTGCCAGTCTTCGTCGTCGAAAGGCTCTGCCTGCGCTCGATGCTTGCCCCGAGGCAACTGGGGGTCTGCTAAGGTCCCGGCAAGTGTAAGCTACGCGTCGGTGATCGGGCAAGTCTTCAACGGAACGAACATCGACAAAGTATCTCGAACCGTAGAGCCCGATATCCACTCAATTCTCGGTAGTACAATGACCAAGTTCCAGTCACCTGCAGACCCGATCTTCTGGTCACACCACGCCATGCTGGACGCGCTGCTCACCATCTTCCACAAGTGTCGGGTCGGCACACGCCGCATGACATTTGCACAGAAGGCGGCAGATCCTGTCGCTTGGGCATCTTGTAAGCGCCGAGTTGGTGGGAAACTTGCTACTGGGCCGCCATTCAAGCCGACGGACATCATCACAATGCGGACTGGAGAACACGGCAAGACTCCGATCGAAGGAAGGAGGGACCCACTCATCGGTCGGTTCTTCAGGGGCGTGCCAAACCGCTTCGCCGATATGTTGGATGGAAGCGATCTCGGTAGCAACAGCTACACGTATGAGATCAGCGGCCTGCTCGCTACGATGTACAAGGGCTGTGGTGGTATGCCCAAGAAACACAACCCACCTGCCGCCCCTGCATCGAAGACGGCCTCACCACCGCATAGGGCCCCTGTTCCAAGACCGACCACGAGACCACCAACAACTCCTCGTCGCCCTTCGGCTGTTCCGCCACCGCATAGAGCCCCTGCTCCAAGACCGACCACCAGACCACCGACAAACCCTCGCCGTCCTTCCGCGGTTCCGCCACCGCATAGGGCCCCCGTTTCGAGACCGACAACCAGACCACCGACAACTCCTCGTCGTCCTTCGGCCGTTCCGCCACCGCATAGGGCCCCTGCTCCAAGACCGGCCACGAGACCTCCGCCGACTACCCATCGACGACCGGTGGTATCCCCTGCACACAAAACACGGGCTTCGACCACCGCAGCGGAAGCAAATTTTGATCGTGATAACCAGCAAACACGCACCAGCAGCTCTCGAAGTTTCTTCGATTGGCTTTTTGGTCGAGGGAGACGACGACTGGCAACCTGCCGCACCGCTACCGCCGACAAGAAGAAAACGGACGAGAAAACCACGACACTGGTAGTTAGCAGCCCAACCGGTCACGAAGATCTGATCATCGCTTCACACTTTACTCGACCAGAGAAGCGCATGATGAACTGGTACAATGAGACGATGACATCCAATGGAGGAAAGCCTCAGGATAATATCGCCGACATGGAGCGCCAAATGTGCATGTTCCAAGACCTCTGTCTTGGCGGTATCGTGAAATATACAGAGGAGTTCAAGGCTCTTTGGGGGTTCGAGGAGCCGCGCTGCAGGACCATCGTCAATGCCATCAACAACGGCGAGCAGAAAATCTTAGACTCGTCGTGGAAGCAGAAGATGGAGGCCCATTTCGGTTGTCCACATCCAGCAAATGAGACCATCGCAAGCGGGGGCTCCGACGGCAAAGCGAAATCGTTGTAGACCACTGGAAATATTCGGGTGTAGTAAAATGTCAGTACAGTAAATGTTGAGTCACGATGCGATCCGGTGGTCTCAATCCACAAGAAATACCAGGTCGCGAAGTCGTTGTCGGTTGCAAATAAATGTCATTCTGTCCATAGAGCTGTCTTGTTCATCGTTGATCTAGCAAAAAAGTACTTAACTATTTGGGGCATTGGCGCTCTAAAATTTGTGTTTTGCTCTTAATTCACGTGGCAGGGGCAGACAAGTAAGAGAGATTGAAAACGGACGATTCTGTGGGTGCATGTAGCGGAGAAGATCATGCGTCGACGCAGCCGCCGAATCAAACGGGGTACATTCTTTTTCGATTGGATGTCGAAGCCGATCGTGACACGAAAAGCAGCATCAATACTGCCGACTTCAGCAAAAAGAACTGCGTGGAGATGGTTCTGAAGTTGACCCGGCTATCCGTGCCGGAGCGGAATAGCCTAGTTCCTGCTGTGCTGCCCGCATTAGTGGAAGTGATGCGCAAGACATCCCTTAACAGGGCTATCGTGATGATGAAGTATTTGATTTTGTGGGTGCATCTAGGTTCTGATGAGGATCATCTCCTTAAAGCCTATCGTCTCCTTAAAGCCTATCGCCGATTTATTGAAGCTGTGTCGTGTTGGATCAACGTACTTCCGAATACTGAAGGGGCACGCAGTTTAAGAAGGTATGTACTATTTGAAAATGTGGCAGAAAAGCTCGACACGGTGCTAACTTGCTGCTTCCTTACATCCATTTCAGGCTCAAAGAAACATTGACGGTCATTGTTGAGCGCCAGAGCTTGCTAGCAAGTAAAGAAGCAAAAGACCATGTGCGTCTTAGCTACAGCCAGTATGCCTTGCTGCTCGATGCCATGATGCCCGAAGAGAGAAGGCTGCACATCCCTCGGCTTCTCAGCGCGCTAAAGGGAGAGATGACAGAAGAGGTTTCCTCACATGAGCAGGCGGT
Organism: Phytophthora fragariae; assembly: GCA_009729435.1. Taxonomy (NCBI): domain Eukaryota; phylum Oomycota; class Peronosporomycetes; order Peronosporales; family Peronosporaceae; genus Phytophthora; species Phytophthora fragariae. Next base: position 1,028,570 of record QQOI01000027.1, read on the forward strand.
CGAGATATCGAAAGCCTTGACGTTGGTCGTCGCATGGGCTCTAAATGACCATCGCGATTCGGAGCTACTTCAGTTGTACGACCAGATCGTTGAAGTAACAAAATCCTATGCTGGCAGCATATCGAGTTTTGTGGTCAGAGCAGAGGTGTGTGGGTAAGTTTACTTGGTACTGTACTGTATTGGCAACAGTCTTTAGAAAGCGTGTCTGATAAATTTTCTATGACGCAGGGCGACCAGAAAAATTGAGGGTACCCTTCGTGAATTGTTTAAGACGACGGTGCAAGAGAGGGCTGCAAATGCGTTAGCGTGGGCTCGCCAGGAAAACGTCTAGGCAGAAGATGTCGACAAGGGCATTATGATGCTGGACGAGGTAATTCGCCACATTGAACAAAATTGGAACCCAAGGGACAGCGAAGCCGTGCTTGAAAGTCAGAAGCTACTACGGAAGCACGCATTGGTGCTGGAAGCAGGAGCAGTAAGGGGTCAGCGTCTGGAGGTGATAGCAAAATGGAGAATTTTTCACGCGAATTCACGGAGACCAAAGAGAGCAAAAACTGGGTGATATGACTGGGATAGCAGTGGCCGTCGGTGAACAAGCTTCCAAACAGGAGTCTAAGTTCGCGCCACGCTACCGCACTCGGCTCCTGAGCGGCACCTTGTTGTCGTTTTCGTGTTTTACGATTACCATGAAATCATCTCGTTACCACGAATGGCACGTACTCATCAGAATCGAAGGGCGGCGATAGTTGGAGCTAACGGTACAGCAACTCTCAGGAAAGAATAACCGGACGCAACAAAAACGTTACTTCCTAGTGCTAATTATTCGCTGGGAAAGATTTATGGCAGTAAAACAATAGCAAATGCCGCCTCCGACTTTTCTTCACTAGAGTATCCATTTAATCCGTGCGCTGTCGTTTGGTAGGTCTAGTTTGCACTTGTTCGTCAAGAGAGCCAAAACACCAGCTTCGGACTTCCGGATTCTGTAGATGCGCTTTAATCCACTGCAGACTCCCAGTTGAAGCTTGGCTGATAGCGTTGCGGATGGCGCTGCGTGGACTGACGTCCCGAAATTCAACATTTTCAAGCACCCACAACACCTTCTCTAAGGATCTTCGATCTTCTTCATTAGTTGCAAGCGCTTCCTGCACAACCCACACGCGATCACTTTCTGGCACCCACTCCACTACTTCCAGATAATCATCATACCAGAAATTGGTCCAAGTTGCATCTCGGTCGAATCGTACGCCATTCTCAATCAGCCACCGCGTTAAGACTATATTGTTTCACCCAACCGCTCTGTGAAGGTCCTTGAATGTGTGCAAGTTGCATCCGTGACACCACAGCCACCGAACCATCCTGATATCCCGTCGTCTCACGATAAATCGTTGTACATCGGGAACGCTTACTTCGGATCCTTTGTAAATTATCTGCATCGTTTCCGGCTTGGCTGTTCCCCAGCTCCTGGACTCCTGGACCCATATAGTATCTTTCGCGCGCACTTGATACCCTAGACCAAGCAGCCATTCGACAATCGCCACCCTTCCATACATGAAAGCATTCGCCATCAGCGGCGTCAAATACTTTGGATCGGAGAACTGACTTTTCGTCGCTAGCACTTGCACGACCTTCAGGTGGCCACCAATTGCAGCAACCGCCGCAGAATTCATGAGATCGACAAGCGAAAATTGATTTCTGAACTCTTTGTACAGCCAGCGAACCACCTCCAAGTGTCCGTTGGCTGCAGCGCGTTTAATTGCTTCTGCTGTGCAGCTTCGACGAGCGTGATCGTGCAACCAGCAGACAACGTCCAGATGACCATTGCTCGCTGCGTCTACCATTGCATCGGTTGTACATCCTTCGCGACGATTGTCATGTAGCCACTTTACCACCGCTAGGTAGCCATTTTTCGCAGCACCGTTCATTGCTGCCGTGGTGCAGCCATTATTGTGGGCATGCAGCCACTTGACTACTTCCAAATGGCCATTGGCCGAAGCTTCATCCATAGCTCGCTCTGTGATGTGACCCGACCCAACACTGCGCATCCATTTGAGCGCGTCTAACCTCCCATGACTTGCTGCATCGTCCGCAATTGTCATCTCGTGTCTCCGTCCATAATGGGCGCTGAGCCATTTCATCACTTCGAAATGCCCATTGCAAGTCGCAGATACGTACGCTTTGTCCGTGCACATGTTGTCCACACTTTCCTTCATATTCGCATTGAGCCACTTCACGACCTCGAAGTGGCCATTGGCGGCTGCATCACCCATGGCATCGGGGCCACATTCTCCACCTTTGTTGTGTAGCCATTTGACTACTTCGAGATGTCCACCCGCCGCTGCGAAGTTTATTTCACGGAAGCTGCGACCTCCACGTCGTCCATGCAGCCATTGCACTACTTGTAAATGCCCGTTTGCTGCAGCGAAATCGATTGGATCGATTTCGCGGTCCCGAACTCCTTGTCCCCAGAGCCACTGAACCACAGCTAGATGTCCATTGGCGGCAGCATCACCCAACGCGTTCCCACGGGATGGCTTGCACGATTCATAGTTAGCCACTTGGCCGTCTCGAAGTGTCCTTGAGCTGTAGCTTCTGCTAAGGCTCCATTAAAATCAACTCTCCACGGCCCCCGGCGGTCCTGGCGCTTGACTACCATCCATTGCAGTACGTGGAGATGCCCCCCTCGTGCGGCTGACCGAGTTGCCTCCAATCCGGCGCAGCTCGCCCCAGAAGATACTCGAGAGCTCGCACGGAAGCACCTCGGCCACATGCGGCGTTGAAAGCTTTTTGTCCCGGAAAGTCATCGATATATCCGTCGATAAGTTCTTCAACATGCGGCAAGGACTCGCTGCTAGGGAGACACTCCCGTGACACAAATCGAACTGCGGCACGCAGGGGCAACGCGTTCTTGTCCTTCATTGCTTCATGTAGAGTGAGAACTTGTCTTCCCCTTTTTTAAAGACTGGAGGGTCAATCACTCACTCACTCAATCAAGTGTTTGCGTTAAAATACGTCTTGGTAAAAGCTCCGAGATGTTCCAGCACTTTGAACATTGGATGCAATAAATTCCGTGGTCGCCACCGGAATGTCTTCGAAACTCTCGAATTTGCTGGTTATGAAATGGATCCAATCAAAGTGGTCCACATGAGGCAGCAGTTTCCAAAGATGGCTACAGCAGGAGGATGCAGGTGTCTGCCAGTGTCTCTGATCGTGGCCTGCTCCGTGAACCGCGTGACCGGCAAGCGAGGCAAGTTGCCATGGAACCTTCCAGCCGACTGGTCGTTCTTCAGCTCCGCCACTCGTGACCAAGTGCTGATGGTCGGCCGTCGCTCCTTCCTGGAGTTTGATGGACCCATCCCGAACCGTCACACGATCGTCGTGTCCTCGACGCTCGAGAGACCGACGCAGGCTCAATTTGAAGCTGTTGGCGGCCGCTGGTCTGGAGTGCAAGTGGCTCGGACGTTGCAACAGGCGCTGCATCTTGCACACACAGACCCGCAGTATCGGAACTGCAGTCGGATTTTCATTGGCGGCGGGGAGCGCCTGTACCAAGAGGCGATGGACGCTCAAGTCGCTGAATCCTGCTACGTGTCGAGAGTGCAGCGGCTGATTGAGGGTGGAGACGCCTTTTTCCCGAACTGGACGACACAGTTCCCCACACTGACGTACTCGGCTAAGACGAGTGGAGGAGAGGGCACTAGGTGGGTGCGTGGGAATCTTGCGTCATCTTCTTCTTGGTATGCTGATGTGTTGTGCCTGTTTGTGCTTGGGTAGAGTGAGCTTTGAAGTCTGGAGCACAGATAAATAGGGCATCATACGCCGAAGTAGTATTTTCCACCATTTTGCTGTTCTCAGGGTCGATCATGTGCTGCACATTTTTTTTTAGCTTTGGACTGTGCTTTTGGTCTCTCGTCTTGACATATTGGGTCAAACTTCGCGGCCAACTCGCCAACCGTTTTTGGCTCCATTAGAATTTTCACCGTACATGACTCAACAACGCTCTCAATTGTCCCGGATAAGCTGCGGATACCCGTCACCTGAGATTTAGAGTTTCCGCGTCTACTGCAGGGCGGGGGAACATAATTGGAGCTTGCATGGGATTCTCCTTGACTTTCTCTAGTAGACCAAGTTCCCGATTGCCATTGCCCGTGTAAAGTGTTTCCGTAGTCGTGCCCGTTGCAGCATCAGAATTACATGAGCTTTGGCCTTAACCCTTTGACCGCGAGGCCGTTCACGAAGCCAGGATGCCGAAATGCTGCGCGTTCATTCGTGTTGCCTTTGGTTACGCGCAAAAGCTGCTCCGAAAGTTGTTCACAAACCATCTCCGACGCCAGTTTCATGTTCACTTGTCTCCCGACCAATTAGCTGGCTCGTAATGGCGGGAAAGATGACGAGTGTCGGCGTTATTAGACCACAAAAGAAGACTGGGGATGACCACGATCACTAATATTTTCAAGTTAGCTTGGCTTTAGCATCAGGGATACCCTCAGGGTTCAGCCTGAGGCAATTCTGCAACACGCCACCAAAATTCCAGAACGTCTTTTCGATTGCACCACCACCCATGGGGTAAGCAGCTGGTTGGGGCTCGATTTACATGTTTATCGTACTCACCCCTATGTCACTTACGGAACCATAATTTTTTCTGCCCCTTGCTTTCTTTCACAACTACTTTGAAGTACTATTTTACTACAGTATTATGCTACAACACCCCCACACCGTTAGTTAGCTTATGGGAGCTTCAACTAATTGAATTTGGCTCTAAATCTGTTACTACCCACCGAATAATGAAATGATGATGATTTCACAATTCGAAAACATGCTGCTGCAACGTAAATGAAGATTTTTTCCGTTTAACATTTCTTGCCAATCGATAGCTCAAAACGAGCGAAAGACACGCCTTTCGAGTGGTATGCCTAAATCGCGACTCGTACTTTGGTTAAGTATTTTTTGTTTGCTGTCGTCTCATTTATTTCTTAATGCTTTACAAATCGCCTTCGTGCGTATTTTCGCTTGCTATAGAAACAAAGGCGCTAGCCTTTCGGTCTTCTTTCTTCAGAGGGGGTTAACCCGAGTTTGAATTCGTATCAACCACCAAGACAGTGATTGAAATATTGAGAACAATGATTTTATAACGACCTTCTTCATTCCTCTTCTCTGTCGAATCAAGTGTTTAGATTGCTCACATCATGCTAGACAATTAAATTGTCGACAAACTACAATAGTTGAAATGCTACCTTGCAAACCGACGTTAACGGTAACTTACGCTTCAACGAAGAAATATTGAGATAAGTATGCTACTATCGTCTGTCAGGTTGGCATTTTGTCATGTAACGTTACATGCACGCCGAGCAGAAACACACATGGATTACTCTTTGAAAAGAGTAATCCATGTTTATTTTTGTTTCGGAAAGAGGGAACTCACCAAACGAGGCCGATGCACATCGAAATACATGGTGGTGGAGTATTTCGTTGTTATCGAGGGCGGCAAGTCTGCATCGCCGCTGGCTCGTACATGTATTTTAATAAAATACATATGTATTAACCACAGACAAAGTTCATCGAGGACAATACGACATCGCTGGTCGGACAATATTATCCTACATGATTGTTTTCTGCGTACTTTAGGTTAAGCTGCACTCGCAACCGGTGGAGATGCTCTAACAGGGTTATGCGTGTAGGAGACGCCATTAGACCTGCTAGTGCTGTTTGAAAGACTGGTGTAGTTAGGCACAGGCCTTCACCGGATGCCATCAAGCTCAGATTTAGCAGAATTGTGGGTCATCCCTCCCAAATTCTTCAGATCTAACGCCATGTCATGTCAGAATAAGATCATAAAAAAGTTAACCACGTTACATCATGGTCAAGTTTCAGAGCTTCTTCGTGCGAAGCGCGACTTTGTACATGGCATTACACACATTGTATTATGCTCTCAAAGAGTACAGATTCCGCCCTCCATTCCGTCCGAGGTACCACTCTTGTTATCTTACAGTGAAATTTAGTATAGAGGGTTATTATATATTAGCTTTGCTGCCACAAGCCTCTGCATAAGGCTGCGTCGCTATCGTTCTTGCTCTTCTTAGTGTCTACGGACACCTCGTTCACGCCTCTAAACCTGTCAGTGTGTGCCGAAAGCAGTTCCGACGGCGGTCATCATCTGGATCTCGCTCCAGGTTCCTTCACACCACTTTATTACCTGCAAGTTGCAGTGCAACTGGATCACCTCGTACGCTTTCTGCTCGATTGGCCCTACGCGATTGACTCTATCATAGACCCACTTTAGCTGCTTCCTTCTGTATGCTTTCTTGAACGTGGCAATGATCCCGGCGTCCATCGACTGCAAGAACGCAGTCATGTTGGAGGAAGAACTGGTTAGCGATCGAGAGAGGTCATCCGACCTCCACAAACTCATACTATAAAATCGGTAGAGGTTATTCGCGGACTACGGGGACGGATTGGAGGGCGGAATCTGCAATCCATGTTTGTTTTGTTCGGAAAGGGAGAAGTCACTACATGTATAAAAAATAATAAGCGAGGTCGATGTACAGCGAAATACGTGGTGGTTGGTATTTCGTTGTTATCGAGGGCGGCAAGTCTGCATCGCCGCTGGCTCGTATCGATACATGGAGTAACCAGAGACATACATCATCGAGTACAGTACGGCGTCGCCGGTCAGACGCGTTGACCCGGGGTGACATTGTGAACACGCAGTGTGTGCATTATCGTACTGTGCATGGGGACGATGTAGTAATCCGAGACTGCATAAATGTGAGTGTAAACATATTGAGAGATTGGTTCATGGCCCATAGAGGAGAGGGTTTCGAAAATTCATTTCACGTTTTCCGGGGGGCCGCGCAGTCATGCAGCCATATTTTGTCCTGGTCCTCGTTCTTGTCGCTTGCGTTGCTACTGAACCAGTGGGCGTGGGAGCAAGTCTGATTGCGTCCACTTCGTCGATCGAATACCCAAACGATGTTCGTGCCAGAATGCTGCTGAGAGAAGAAGGCGGGGACGGAGAAGAGAGAACGCTCAATAACTCCCTATTATCGAAGTTGAAAAACGCGCTCGCAGGCTTCACTCGTAAAGACAACACTCCCCCGGAGGTACGAGGTTGGCTAACAGAGCTGTGGAAATATAGATTGTTTATTGATTGCAAGGGCCTAGACGAGAACAATCAATTATTGCAATCATGACAATCTAGATCGCTGATTATTGCAACCATGGGTACAACTTACACTTCGGCTGACTCGGTACTCTTCGACTGCTCGATGGCCTTTGACACATCTGCAAGCGTCACCAGGTCCCATTTCAGCTTTTGGAACATCACTGGGGGCAGTTTTTCTTAAGGGATACGACTCCAATTGGGAAATGGAATGCTTGAGAGGCACCAGTAGGCACCAGTATGTCTAACACCGAAGAAAATGGCGCCTGCTGTGCGAGAGCCAACGAACATGGCGCCAAATACCCCAGCAGCACCAGTACGATTCGTCTGAGGGCTCGCTTTGAGTTGCGTGATTGGCGGAATGCTAATGAACTAGCTGTGGTAGGCCCAACATCGACTGGGAGACAATTTCGATATTGTGATTGCCGATTGAGATCTCCGGGCAATCAATAATTGTGATTGACAATCTTGGCAATCTGACAATCGCAATCCATTTTTCCACAGCCCTGACCTAAAGGAGAAGAAGACACCAGACGATGTCTTCAAGATGCTGAAGTTGGATGACGGCCTGGAGACTGTTTTGGAAAACCAGAAGCTACAGCTTTGGACCGCCTTCGTGAATAAGTTCAACAAGAAGAAGCGTGGTGAACGTGAGGTGACTATACTAGGAATGTTAACGAAGACCTACAGAGATGAAGCGGTGGCAAAGATGCTCGAAGCAGCGAAGCAGAACCCGAGTACGGAGTGGCTCGCTACTAAGTTGCAGAATGAGCAACAGATCGTGTGGATAGTCAACGGAGTATCTCCAGACTATGTGTTCAAGTGGTTTAAGCTTGATAAGGGAACCGTTGAGGAGCTCCTTTCAAACCCAGCTTTGGGGGTTTGGTACCACTTTTTCAAAAACCTGAACCAGTACAACCCTGACAGAGACGTCACTATGATCACGAAATTGCTGAATACGTACGAAGATATCCCGTTGGCAAAGGCGATCACGGCGGCGATGAAGGACGAAAACATGCAACTTGTCGCATCCAGGTTGCAGGAAGCGCAATTTCAAAAGTGGCGGCTTGATGGGAGGAACCCCGACGCGATCTCCAAAATGATTATGACGGATAAGACTGCGGGGTGGAAGTACCAAGGCATTTTTCGAGCTTACAGAACATTTTACGAGGATGCTAACAAAGTGGACGATCTTGATACCTTAGTGGCAGTAGCTTCACCGCGCCGTTAATAGACTATTGGGACGCGTACGCACACTGCTTTCTGGTCATTCATTGCCGCACAATGATGGAACTGGAGCGAAAAGCTTCATTGTGCTATTTTTCCTGAATCAATCAAGAAAGATTTAAAATGGAGGTCATTGCGTAACAGCGAGGAAAGTAAATGGAAACGCGTTGTTGAATGACGATATTTATCCTGGTAGTGCAACGGGTACGTTGTACGGACAGCCCTTAGGGGATTAATTCAAATATGTGGACCACAAAAGCGTAATTTAGTGGATCAATACAATTTTCAAGATTAATCTATTATAATAACACGTTTGGATATATAATTGTACAGGTTATGTGGTGTCAAGGCCACGCATATATAAGATTGAAGAGTTCGGAGTGGGTGTAAGTACGAAAAGCACGAAAGCAGTGCGCCGGCGTGCTGCTATTCTAGAAGCGTTGAAATTGCTAATTACAGTAAAATTAACAACGCTCTCTGTTATGCCGGCGAGTGCCTACGATTGCCGGCCTGGTTACCCGTACTAAATGATCAACATAGGATGGTTGCGAGTAGTTGTGGACAATACGGTTCATCTAGCCGGCGGCGTTGTTGTGAACATTACGGTGAATTCAGCCGGTCTAGTTTGTACGGTCATATTAGCAGGTTGCGTAGATGATATCGTTACGCGTTTCACTGGCGAGAGTCTAGCTGCTTACACGCTCTCGGCTTCAACTTCCTTACCTATACCTTCACCTTCACCCTCACCTTACCCTCACTTTCGTCTTCTTCGTCGTCTCCCTCCCTCCAACAGGACTGGGTGAGTGCTTACGCGTTGTGAACAGCACTGGGGTGAGTCTTGGTTACGCGTTGTTGGGACTGGGGTGAGTCTAGCTGTTTCGGCACCACAGCACCCGAGATTGAACCGTGGGTACGGGGGGGCAAAGCTAGACTGGTGGCGGCGGTGGTGCCCAAGCTTGCTCGCTTGATTGATTGATAGTGCTTTGATTGGTATCTGACCTTTCTGGCTCAGAATTCCGGGAACCCTTCCTGAGAAACCTCATGGGCTAGGTAGTACTTTCTGAAATAGTACACCACGTCAATACTACTACCTGATTTTTTGTGATAGTAGTAATACTACTACCATATAGAGCGGTATTCAATATTAGTGATATTATGCTATCACCAGCTCTGTGCTATAGTACTCTTCAAGTAATACTTTTGAAGGGCAGCAAACTCGGTTCTCATCTTGCAATTCTATTTTGAGTGGCTCTCAATTAGGACCTCATTTGGAAAGACCACTATATTCGAAAACACGCCAAAGCACAGCAAATGAAGCATGGGTTGTGTCATGAAGATTGCCGGGAAGGCGATGAAGTCAAGTGTGATCCTTACGTAGTAAGCCCGATAATGAAGCTCATAAATTTTTATAGAGATTATTTTTCAATTTCTCAGAAATTCATAATTAATTTACTACGAAGTACGGTATACGACAAGCGCTGAGATTATTTAACGCGCGAGACATTTTCCCCACAGAGATTTTAATCTTCTGATAAGCACCCACCGTACTTAAAAGTACGGTGGGTGCTTATCAGAAGGTGGCCACTGCAGCTCAAGTAGTAGTGGAGTAGTACTACTAATATTACTACTACTATTACTACCCAACAGTTGGTATCTCTACTAAAGTTAGCAACGTTTACGTTTAAAAGCGTAGCATCAAAAGAACGCGCTACCAGCCCAATCCTCTAGTTGCCCAGAAAAACTCGGGCTCGTAAAGATTGATGTAAACTGACTCAGTACTAACCAGGAAAATAATACTCCCTCCAACCAACCCAGCATTTGCGAATTTGCAGGAACTTGACTAATGAAGAATTTGCCGCCGCGGCCAGTGCTTACGGCTGTATCTGTCGTTTGCCGAAAGCACTTCTCTCAGCACGCAAGCCTACTGCCACGCCTTGCTTCTCGTATCGACAGCTTCGTCGACTCATTTTCTAGCCAAGGTGCTCTCGTCAAGGCTTGCGAACGTGGCGACTCGGCACAGTCGCTGCAGTATTTTTTCTCCCGCGAGGAAGCAATCTCGTGGCGCGATGCAGTGAAGAAGGCAGCAAAGCGTGGATTCACCCACGTGCTTGAGTGGATGGCGGAGCTTCCTCTTGACCAGGGACCGTGGGCGGCAGATTTTGAAGATACCATCGACATGGCTGCGAAAGGTGGACACCTAGAAACCATAAAATGGCTGCATGAACACCGAGAAGTTGAATTCTCATCTAAAGCGATGGAGAAGGCCGCTCAGAATGGTCATTTGGACGTTGTGCAATGGCTGTACGCGAACTGCGGGGAAGGAATCAAAAGTGATGCTGCGGAGTTTGCAGCTTCGGGTGGACATCTTGAAATACTGGAGTGGTTGCACAGTAAGCAGGGCGCAACTTGCGCCGAGTCTGGTGTCGAACTTGCTGCTGAAAATGGGCACCTGGAAGTGCTGAAGTGGCTGAGTGAGCGCGCAAGCCAAGAGTTCAACTCCAGTGTCATGGATTCCGCCGCAAGGAACGGCCATCTATCGGCAGTCCAATGGCTTCATGAAAATCGTGAGGAAGGCTGTACGACCGCTGCCATGGATGGGGCTGCTGGTAATGGGCATGTTGCAGTGGTGGAATGGCTGCTCAATAACCGGAAAGAAGGATGCACTACGAAGGCGATGGACAAAGCTAGTGCTAAAGGCCATCTCGACGTAGTGAAGTTTCTTCATACAAACCGCAGTGAAGGCTGCACGACTTCAGCCATGGATCAGGCCATTTACGGTGGACATGTGGATGTTGCCCAGTGGCTCAAACACAATCGGACGGAAGGCTGGTCGGAATATACCCCTGAAAATGCAATGGAGCGTGTCGCCTCGGATGGGCATCTGGAAATGCTCAAGTGGCTTCTCACCAATCTGCCAAATGGAAAATACTCCGCCAAATTGATGGATAGAGCGGCTGGGGCAGGTCATCTAGACATGGTAAAATGGCTACATGAGAACAGAACGGAGGGCTGCAGCACGGAGGCGATGGATCAAGCAGCCGCGAACAACCACTTGGAAGTACTGAAGTGGCTGCACAGCAACCGTACGGAGGGCTGTACTGCGAATGCAATCGACTATGCTGCTGCCACTGGGAACTTGGAGATTGCAAAATGGCTACATGCGAATTGCCGCAAAGGATGCACCCTGGAAGATTTCACGCTGGCTGCGAAGTACGATAAGGTGGAGGTGTTGAAATGGCTGTATCGAACTCAACCGCGTGAAGCTGCACGTACCCCTAGGTTTCAACTGGCAATGATCGTCAACATGTCCTCCGTTGTCCGACCGTGTCCCCGTGTGGTGAAGTGGTTTTACGAGAGTGGGGAGCCGATGCCCGGAATTGTGGAGAATGCGGCTCAGAACGAGGGAAGTCTCGAGTTGATCCAATGCGTCGTGAAGCGATGCCCCAGTAAGAACACGCCCAAGGCTGTGCGAATCGCAGCAAAGCACAAAAATGTGGTGTACATGCGATGGCTGCTCGAGCAATTTAGTGAGCTGGACGCTGACTTGGTGTCCACTTTGGTCGGCGAGTTCGGCTACACGGAAGTGCTGGCGATCCAGACGGAGAGCAATCGGCTGGCTGCGATTGCGTCTGCGGCACGCGAAGGTAAACTCGACGTTGTCAAGCAGCTCTTCAAGGGGGGCCGTGAACGATTCGCAGGCACGCAGCGGATCATTGGTGAGGCGGTGCAGGGAGGCAACGAGAATGTCGTGCAATACTCTATCGTGGACCACGATAGAGTTTGATAAGGTCCTCTATTTGTGTTTACCTAGAAAGTATAGAGCCTATAGAGCCGCTGGGCGCGTCGATAACTGACTTCCGGTACACTCGAAGTACCAAGTGCAGGTACAGTACCAGTAAGTACAGGTCCAGAGATATCATGCACTTCAAGGTGTATCCATTTGATGGTCGAAGAGCCTTCGATGATGCTTCGCTTTGCAGCACATCCGCCTGTGAAGCCTTTTTAACTTGAACCATGCTTGCTCAACGAGTGAATGGGGTCTTCTTCGTACATGTATTCGGAGGTGGTGCAGAATGGCGACGGTTAAATACAAGTGCCGTGATCGCTGCCCTCTTATACTACAATGTGCTACAGGCTTACTTACTTACTATCTGACATGCCTGTTACCTTGAATTCAATAGTCGCTGCTGCTGTTGTTGCGGCTGCTGCTGTGGCTGACTAGTTACAGGGCGGTGCGTCGGCGCAAGCTGCTCCATCAGCAGCATTTCAGGCCGCTTCGCAGTGGTGGTCGGCGCGGGGACTGGACCGGAACGCTGGGGCTGAGGTTGAGGCTGCGGTTGAGACGGAGGCTGAGCCTGAGGCTGGGACGGAGCCTGCGGAGCGCTGCCACTTCCAGACGCAAGTCTTGAGGATTCATCTGGTCGCGGACGTTCCGGTCTCAGCAGGGTCGATCCTGGAGGAGGAGGCAGCAATCCCATCCGCGGTGTGCCCGCAGGCGATGAGTTTCTCCCCAATCCAGCAGAAAACATTCCCATGGACATGGGAAGTCCTCCAATACCCTTTCCACCCAGCGGAGATCGAATAGCCGCAGGGGCGGCGTGAGGCACGGTGGTGGCAATGGGCTTCGCCACTGCTGGGGGGTACGGAACCGCTTCCAGCAGTCGTTTTGTGAGTTGTACCGATGACAGGTCCTTATTCACCAGGTAAACGAATTTGAGATCTTGGAATCGCTCCGACGTCGGGTAGATGAGCGAGCGCAGCAAATGCGCCGAGTCACGCGTCAGCATTCCCTCTTCCTCTAACCGACAAAAGCGCAGATACATTTCCTTGCGAATGCTGAAGTGCAGGTCCACGAAGGAGTTCATCTGGATGCGCTCGCGGGTCTGAGGCGACTGGTTGGTGTCGACGGCAACAGGGTGGCCGGACACACTTGCGGAAGCTGCTCGCCCCGGCGATGCGCTAGTATTTGACGTGCTCGTAGATACATCGATCTTGGCACGCTTGCTCGCACTAGTGCTGCTTATTCGGCTGGTCGAAGTACGCTTCTCGCACTTCGGCTTCACTGGTGCAGCACCCTCGTCAATCTCCTGTGACGCCACTTCACGCAGGATATCGAATGCGCTAAGACCGCGCCCCCCTGCACCAGCTTGACCTTGCTTTGGTTTTCGAGCGGCCGTCGGCTTCGACGATTTTGGCGCCGTTGATATCTCCTTTCGAACCGCCTGCACGGACTTGAGGGTCGGCGTTGGACGCGGATACAGCGGGAAACGCCCGTTCTTCTGCTCCATCTTCACGTAAACTTGGAAATTGGCCGGCATCGCCATCGACGGCTTTGATGAAGTAGTGGATTTATCTTTGGCTGGGTTCAGCATGGGAAGCGATGTCACCGTGGGCTTGAAGGACTTGGCAGGTGCCTCATTCGTCGGCGGGCTATTCAAAAGCGACATAACTGTATTGCACGAGGAATGCCGATTCGAATTGTCCACCGCAGAGGACACGGACGTCGTTGATTCCGCCTTTTCTTGCTTCTCAGCCTTCGCCTCAGAGGCAGTTTTGTTATTTGCGCCAATCTTGGCAGTCGCAGCTTTGGATGGGGAGCTATGCACCTCAACAGCAACCTTGACAGTGTGCTCTGGAGACGCGTGCATCATCGCAGCAGCCTTCGCAGATGCAGCAGCACTCGCATCCGGTGTCGTAGACTCATCCGCTGCGACGTCAGCATTCGTTTTCGCCTTCGAGATTGTCGCAGTCGCGCCAGTCTTCGCAGAGTCTGCTGTTTTCGCTTCTGACGTAGCTAAATCAGTTTTCGCGGGGGAATCGCCAGAGCTTGAGCTTTTCGCTGGCGCAGAATTCGCGGGATTCGACTCGGGTGAAGCATTCCCAATGCTTTCTGTCTCCTTTTCATTCGCATTCTCTTTCACACGCGTAAAATCGTCCGCTTCCGACAGTTTTCGCTTCTTTTTCGCTGGCGCCTTAGCGACCTGGACCTCAATTTCCCTCTCCTGCTCCTCCTCGTCGTCGTCGTTGTCCTCCTCCTTCTCCTCCATGTCATCGTCATCGTCATCCATAACCACAACCGCCTTACTGGGCTTCTTAGTCTTCGCAACCGCCACTGTAACCGTTTCGCTCTCCTTCGGTGACGTCGCCTTCTTCGCAGCCTTCGCAATCGCGTTGCTCGTCGATATATACGCCGCTTTTGCCTTCAGAACCGATCGGTTGCCGTTGTGAAAGGCGCGGGCGTCGTCAATACACCTCGGACACACGTACGTCGAGTCTTTCCACCTCCCGGAGCTCTTAATCGGCGGCAAGCAGCCAATGTGGAACCAATTGTTGCAGCAGTCGCACGCCAGACTCTCGTTTATATGCTCGTCGTCCATCGCGTACCAGTCGTCGAACGACTTGCTCCAGCGCGTGAAGTGGATCTTAATGCGCTCGCCCTTGGCGTCCACCTCGGTGATCAGCGCGTTGTAGAGCACCTCGTCGTTGTCCACCAGCACCGCCTGGTTGACCTTAAAGCCCGTGGCCACCTCCGGCTCCTTACTCGTGGTGGAGAAGGGCAGGCGACAGCTGCCGCAGCGCGAGCCGACGTCCTCCTCGTCGCTCTCGTTGGCCTTGGCCTCGTCCTCGTCCGTGTCGTGGTCCTCGCTCTGCTCCGCCTCGCACTTGTGGCAGCAGAAGCCGTTGGGGTTGCCCACGTCCTCGTTGCGCAGCTTGGCGCACTTGGCGTGGAAGCCCTTGCCGCACCACTCGCAGAAGTGGTCGCAGCCCGTGCGCACGCACTGCACGCAGGGCCGCTGCGCGCGCCGGAAGGCCACGAAGTCACAGATCTGGCAGCCCGTGGACGCCGCGCTCTTCTTGCCCACGGGCCAGGCCTTGGCCACGCCCTCCAGCAGCACGCTGTTGCCGCACTGCTCGCACTCGCGGTGGCCGGGCGTGGACGTGCCCCCCGACGAGGACGAGGCCGAGAGCGCCGGGCTGCTGCCGCCCGCGCCCAGGCCCGACTTCTTGCGGCGCTTCTGCTGCGCGGCCGCGCCCGCCTTGGCCGCCTTGCCCTTGAGATTGCGCCCCATGCAGCAGAGTGAGAGTGATGGTCCCTCGTGCGCGCCGCTCGCTCGGTGGTTTTCGGAGTGGCCGCGCCGCGATCCTCCCCCGAACCGCAGACGTCGACTGCGACATCTGTCGTACTTAGTCGAAGCAAGAGTGGGATACACGCACCCTCTCGGCCAATGGCAGCGCGCGATTGCACAGCGCCTGAGTCCGGGCCTGATTCCGCGGCAAGCTGCCCAATCGGCCCGCGGCGGGCAGCCATCTGAGTACGTAATGGACCGCAAGATCGCCCGGGCGCTCGTGGCCGTTCAGTGCTACGGGAGGTCGGGCGGGCGGCATGTGGTGCCCTCGGACAGCAGGCAGGTCACAGGGAGTTTCCGCCCGGCGAAACAGCCTGTGCACCGCGGCAGGGATAGGCACTCCTCGGACTTCTTCTTCTGTGGATGCTCTTTGTGCGTGCACTCCGACATGGTTGACGCAAAACTCTTCGACTCTTACGACGTGGGTGATCATTAGGAAGGACTTTTGCAGCACGCGGTACCTCCGTCGACGTCACCACGCCACGTCACCTGCAGATCTTGAAGCGACAGGGACGCGCAGAAATTTCTCCAGGAGCGGTACCGCGCTCTAAGCCAATCACATACCATCTACATTAGGGCTAGGGTCTAGCTCGCTCGTAGTTTCAACCTACAAAGTTTCACGTCAACACAAAAAAAGACAGCGAAGAGCTGCAGACCAAAGCGAAGGGCGAAGGAAAGGAAGATGCAGCGGCTCGTGCAGCGTGACAAGGGCGCGCCCGTGGTGCGCGAGGGCGACGAGGTGGAAGTCGACGACAACCCGCCGCTGGACCTTGCCGAGACGGAGCAGCAGCTGGCCGCGCCTCTTCCGGCCGTGGTGCGTGACAGTGGTCCGGGCAAGTTCCGCGCGTCGGCCCGCTACGTGAACCTGCACTCGTACGACCCGCAGAGCGAGAGCGCTGGCGGCTACGCAGAGACGAAGATTGGCGGCCACGAGCTGGACCACAAGCGCCCGTTCTCCTCGGAGTGGCAGCAGCAGCTGCATGGGCCTCTGAAGACAGCCGTGTGGGGCGCTGTCGGGGCCCTGGGTGCGGCTTTTACAGGCTCTTCGGCGGCGCTGAGTACGCCGACGTCGCAGGCCAGAACGTCTCCCGCCTACGCAGCCCCGAAGCCAGAGGTGCTGGTCTACTCGGCCGTTAAAATCGGCGGCCATCCACTGGACCACGTGCCGTTCCTGAGTCGCGGCCTGCCGTCGAGGCCCCTTCTGGGCTACGTGTCTGAATCGGACCGACAACAGCCACCGCTGGCGTTTCAAGCGCCGAGGCTCTCTCCTGCGGCGGTGACGTACGAAATCGCACCAAACGTGTCGAACTTGTACGACTGCAGTCGCTGCTTCAGGCTGCGGCAGTCCCCGCGCGTACAACTTTGCTGTGGACATCCTGTGTGCGCCAAGTGTGTGGCGTCACGCACGATTAAGCATGTGGAGCACAAGCGCACGTGCTTCTTGGAGTGTGCACGCTGCAATGACATGGTGGCCGTCGAGGCCGTGGTGTTTACGAATTATATTTTACGAATGGAACCTTTCTCGGCTCGGACGGTCTCGGAGCTGGAGACGCCGGTAGAACAGGTCGGAGAGGAAAAATCCACGTCTCTTGGAGGTGCCTGGAAACAGGGCGGTGTACTTGCAGCGCTGTCCTTTATCGCTGGCCGACTCGTTCCTACCAAAAAGAGCTCGGATATATCTCGACAAAAGAAACACGATGCCATTGATGAGGCCAAGAAGCTGGTGGCTGAAGTTCTACCTGACGAAGCAGACGAATTGCTCGTGGAGGGTGTAGCAGGCTTGTCGAAGCAGACTGCAAAAGCTGAAGTATCCCTGGCTAAGGGGCCTGACAGATGGGCCAAGCGTGTGCAGGGTCTGCAGCCTCCATCCAAACTGCTGAAGTTTAGTTTTGTTCGCACCTTGGGCATCGGAAACTTTGCTGAGGTGATGCTTGTGGAGAACCGTAAGGGAGAGCTGACAGTGCTAAAGGAAAGTGACAAGCTGCCCGAGGCCGCGAACGAAATCAGCATTTTGTCACGTGTAAGCAGCCCGCACGTGGTGCAGATCCAGCAGTACTTCATCGAGGAGATCGGGCACCGGCACTTTGCGTACATCGAAATGGAGTATTGCGACGGTGGCGATTTGCGGGGAGTGTTGGAGACAAAGGTGGGTATTCTATTTACCTGTGAGGAGGTCAAATGTTAGCTGGCGTCTGAAGTGATTGCTTTCTTGGGTATAGGGCCGGCTGGAGGGCGACGACTTCGACTCGATGTTCCACCAGTTGTGTCTTGGCTTGAAGGAAATTCACCGCCATCGAATTGTTCACCGGGACTTGAAGCCGGGCAATGTGTTATTGACAGTGAGTAACTGTGTAATCGTTGGTGGTATACTTATCCTCTTCAAAACAGCTAACCAGTTTCTGTTGCAACTGCAGAGCGACGGCACCACGAAAATTGCCGACTTTGGCGTGTCGACGTATTTGGAAAGCGACTTGCTGACACATCACGCTGCCGGTACGCTGGCATTCATGGCCCCAGAAGTACGGCGGTATTTCTTGGGCGAAGTCGTTAGCTACGACGCCAAGGCAGACATCTGGTCCCTGGGTGCTCTTGCTGTCGCGATGTTGACAGGCAATCCCGAGCCGCGAGTGGCCACACGCCCAGGTTAGCGAATTTCCTCATCTGTGTGTAAAGGATACGGAACACTGAACTTGTGTGTTGCTGTTCCAGTGGAGGAAATCGTGGACGAGCTGAAGGTGGACAAGCTGGACGAGAAGTATGCTCGGCTCGTGGAAGGCACTCTAGCGGAGCATCCTGCGGATCGAATGTCTCTGGAAAAGCTGCTTGAAGCATTCCCTCCGATGAATTCACGTTTGTAGTCATTTCCAAACCATGATCACGAACGGTGTCTGGCCATATTACGTGAATATATTTATTTTTCTATCGATCGCAGTTAATGGCAACCATGAATGACGGTATTATAATACCGCCCTCTAAATTCTCCAGCAGCATTAGAAGCCGCCGGAGTCTGTCACTTAGTTGGACTCGAGGAAGGCGTTGATCCACTCCAGCACCTTGGCGCTGTCCTCGTCAATGAGGTAGTCGTCCAGTGCCTTGTTAAGCAGCTTGAACTGGCGCTCGGAAGCCGTGACGAGCTTCTTCTTGAGCTGCGCGCGCGTCTTGTCGTCCACCACCTTCTTCTCCGACAGCAGCTCGAGCGCCTTGAAGGCCACGTCGAACTCGTCGTCGCTCTCCTCGACGCCGTTGCTCGCCACGTGCTGCTTCTTGGCGATGGGCAGGTCCACGCCCGTGCTGCCGAAGCCGCCGGCGCCACGCGCCGTGTCCTCGATCTCGTCCACCTCCTGGATCTCCGGGTACTCGATCTTCTCGAGGATGAGCTGCGCCACGCGGTCTCCGCGCTTGACGGGGAAGTCCTCGGCCGCGTGGTTGAACAGGATCACGCCCACGTTGCCGCGGTAGTCGGCGTCGATCACGCCGGCGCCCGTGTCGATGAACTTCTTGAGCGCGAGTCCGGAGCGCGGCGCCACGCGCGCGTAGCAGCCGTCGGGTACGGCGATGACCAGGTCCGTCTTGACGAGGCCCTTGCCGCCCGCGGGGATCACGGCGTCGTAAGCAGCCGACAGGTCCAGACCCGCGGCCAGCATGGAGCCGCGCGTTGGCAGGATGGCCTCGGGCGTCAGCTTCTTCACACGGAGCACGGGGGCGGAGCGGCTGCGCTTGGTCGACATGGCGGCTGAGGCTCGGAGGGCAGGATGAGGATTGCGGAGCAGCACCGCAAGCATTGCGTTTGCATTTTGGCGCGAGCGTTTTCCATTGGTCAGAATCAGATCTTGGCGTCGACAGCCAATCGTTGCTCAGCTGAAGTTGTGACCATCACTCTTGCAACCACCGGGCAACTCCTCGCAGTCAGTGCGCAATCTGATGAACATGTACGTGTATTGGTGCTCTTAGTCTAACGTTACCTGCGTGCTTCACCCCCTGCGTAGAAGGCGCGACACGAGGCCTGGGCCCGCGTTGCTGGGGCTGTTCGTGGGCGTGGTGAGGACGGGCTCGTCCGCGTCTTGCTGGCTCGCGAAGGCGTTGAAGATCTGCTCCAAAGTGGTCTGCGAGACGCTGTACTCGCGGATGGACAGTCGCGCCTTGGCGCTCTCCACCACGTCGAACACGTTCGCCAGACGCAGTGCTGGGTTCTGTGAGTCTCCATCTGACTGGTCCAGGATCTTAAACCAGCACGAGTCGTGCTGCCGCTCCAGCAGCTCGACCGACCCGAAGCTCCGCTGCAGAAAGGCCCACACATTCTCGAACTGCGTCTCCGTGATCCACCACGCGGCCAAGCTGCTTGCTGAGACGTAGTGGTCGCGCTTGACCAGGTTGGCGATTGCGTGCCCTGTCGGGTGCGTGTTGACGATCTTCTGGGCCCACGCGGCATTGCCGAACAACTGACACGTGTCAGGGAGGTCGTTTTCGACGATGCGGCTGTCGATTGAGTCAAAGTGACGCAACACCAGCTCCGACACAGCCTCAGCTGAGGGAGCCTGGAGCTTGGCGTCAAACATGAGCCCGTCGCCGAAGCGGTTCTTCAAGTGCTGCACGCTGCCGAGACACTTGAGCTCACCGCCGACCATGATGCCGACGCGCGTGCACAGCGCCTCGCACTCCTCCATGCTGTGGGTCGTCAGTACCACCGTCGACTCCTTGTTGTACGTCGAGATCTCTGAGATGACGTCCCACATGAAGCGTCTGGAGACCGGGTCCATGCCCGTGGATGGCTCGTCAAGGAACAGAATCTTGGGCGAGCCGATCATCGTGATGGCCACGGACAGCTTGCGTTTGTTGCCGCCGCTCAGACTACCCGCCAGTTTATCTTCGAATGCTGTCAGATTGAGCTGCTCCATCTTTTCGCTCACCACGAAGTCCAAGTCCGTACTCGAGACGCCCTTGATTTTGGCGAATAGCTCCAAGTGCTCGCGAACTGTGAGTAGGTCGATGAGTGCGTCAAACTGCGGGCAATAGCCGATCTGGCGGCGAACTTCCACTTGCTGCGTCAAGATGTCGTAGCCACTTAGCGTCGCGTTACCGGATGTGGGCACGATATCGCCCGTCAGCATCTTCATCGTGGTGGTCTTGCCAGCGCCGTTGATACCAAGGAAGCCAAAGCACTCGCCCTGCTTCAGCCCGAACGACAAGTCCTGCACCGCAACCTTCTCTCCCTTCCGATAGACCTTGCGGAGGTTTTGCAGCTTGATTGTGTCATTGTCCGCAGCGCCGATCAGGACTCGGTCCACTTCCGCTCCAACATCCTCGTCAATTACTCGGTGCGCCACAGGGATGTCGGGGTCCTTGGACAAAGCCGACTTGATCTTGGGGAAAGTCATGGCGTAGTCAATGCCCACAGCAAGCGCGTAATACAGCACCGCGTCGACGAGCAGATAGATGATCTCGTAGCCCGTGTTTTCCAGTGCAAAGGGGTCTTTCGAAAGCTCATTTGTGGCCTCGGCTCCTCCAGTGTGGGTAATTTCGATGATGGTCAAGTTGAGGAGGCCTCGGCCAAGGCAGAAAAGCGGTGACAAGCGCCAAATGAACTGAAGCGCCTTATCCGCGCTTTCAGTGCTGTCGATTATCTGCATCACGAAGGAGACGATCATGAGAGCGAGCCCCAACACGAAGTTGATCAGGATCATGTACGTCTGGGAAGACGCCGGGTCGGTGAACAAGTAAGACCAGCAATACGCATGTGGGCAAATGGCCAGCCCGAAGACCAGCACCAGCACAATCACAGCGATAAATGTCGAGTCACCGCACGTAGCGCAGGCACTAGAACCTGTGAGCG
This sequence comes from Phytophthora fragariae, assembly GCA_009729435.1. Taxonomy (NCBI): domain Eukaryota; phylum Oomycota; class Peronosporomycetes; order Peronosporales; family Peronosporaceae; genus Phytophthora; species Phytophthora fragariae. The sequence continues at coordinate 1,049,910 of QQOI01000027.1, forward strand.
CCGAGAGATCATAAGCCTGGATGAGCGCCAGCGCTATCACTCCAGGAATGAGAAACACAGCGAAGTCCCAAATGTAGTTTGCTGTCCAGAACGAGTTGATTCCGACACCAGACACGAGCTGCTGGTGCTTGGAGTTGTGGTCGGGAGATCTTTCTCGAACCAGCATGACGACGATGGAAGCTGGATAGTACGCAAACGCGATCACAATGAACAACACCGCCGTGAACGAAATGTACGCCGAAAACAGTGCAGTGTTCTCAGCGGTCAGCGGAAGCGGATGGTTGTTCACAGTCAAGCTGAGATCCGATGCCCGGATAGATGAATCATGCTGTGTGACCATCAGTCTGTAGAGAGATTGGTCCATGAGTTCCTTGAACACGACTGAACCGTGCGTCAGCGTCGTGTTAACCAGCACGTTATACCCGAAAACGTTGTTATCCACGTCCGCATGAATGAGATATCCGCCAAACTGATCCGAGATGCGATCCGTGAAGGCCCGGCCGAAAATCTCTTCGCTCAGTTTCAACTGGTAGCCCGTCGCATCGGTCGCATTGATGAAGGGGTTGTCGTACACTACGTCGAAGACGGTGGGCGAGTCGCTGGAGTAGGGTGGATTACCGATATCGCCTTGACTGAGACTCACGATTGACGCACCCGAGAAGTAGTCGCTACCTAACGCGGTTTCACACCAGCTACCAGAGCTCTGCTCGCAGAAGGACGGCAGCAATATGCTACCAGCATCGTCTTCCAGGCCATTTAGTTTCAGTGCCATGAATGGGTCGTTGTTTGTGAGACCTGCACCCTTCAAAATGGACAGACCGAAGATCAACCACGCCACTGGCAGCAGCAGTCCCACCACGAACAATTTCTTGTCCCTCTTCGCCATTCGGAAACGCTTCTGGATCATGGCCCCCATTTGGGTCAAGAAAACAGATCGTGAACGTCCCAGCGGCAACGAACTTCCTGTTCGGTCGAGGCCATGGTAGTGCCCATCTGCAGGCTTGTCACCAACGATAGGAATACTGTCCTGAGTGCTCACTGCATGCTGCTTCACCCGGTTCTGCAGCGTGTGCTGCTGATCTTCGTCTGACGCTTCAGCTACCTTGATGAAAACCTCCTCCATTGTCGTCACCGAGATGCCATAGGACAAGACCTGCAGCTTGTGAAGATTCTCGTCGAGCTTGCGGAACATCTCTGGGAATTGAGACGAACTATCCAAAGGCAGCTGGAACGCGATTTCGGTGCCCACGTTGCTCAGCACGCGACTCGATGGAATATATCGCGAGACAAAGTCGATCACGTTCGCGTCGTTGCAGTTTTCCTCCTTCACGATCGTCAAGTTATAGCCCACTCCAAACTGGTTCTTGAGGTACAGCGCCGAACCGCAGCAGCGGAGCTCGCCCTCAGCCATGATAGCGATGCGGTCACCCAAGATGTCTGCTTCGTCCATAAAGTGCGTCGTCAACACCATCACACGGTTCTGTCGGTTGCCCATCAGGATCTCCCATGTGCTCCGTCGAGAGTACGGGTCCATGCCCGACGTTGGTTCATCCAGGAACACGAGCGAGCTGTCTCCAAGAAGCGAAATAGCTACGGATAGCTTGCGCTTCATGCCTCCCGACAACGCACTAGTGATCGTGTCTCGCTTGTCCACAAGACCGACTTCGCCGATTTTGGCTGTGACTTCATCCGCGAGCGCTTCGCCCGTATATCCTTTGATGCGAGCGTAAAATTCAAGATGGTCTTGGACAGACAGTTCAGGGTAGAGGACGTCGTGCTGGAAACAAATACCGAGTGACTCGCGGATTTCGTCCATGTCTTCGCGGAACGAGAGCCCGTGGAAGGTGGCTTCGCCTGCCGTCGGAGGTGTCACGCCCGTGAGCATGGAAATCAATGTTGTCTTGCCAGCACCATTGTGTCCAAGCAAGCATGTGATTTGGCCCGAGTACATGTTGATATGTAGCCCCTTGACAGCTTCCTTCTCGCCACCGGGTACGGGGAAAACCTTGCGAAGACCTAGCACAGAGAGCGCCTCACCCGATCTCTCTTGTTCCCTTAAGTCAGCGCTCACCGGCTCAATGTTGCGGTTCATGTCCACCTGCACAGCAGATCCGTTCTCATTCATCTGTGCCGATGCCACAAACTTCCTGGACTTCCTCCAGTACGAAGGCCGTAATGGGAAGTACCATTTCTCCGGAGTGCCGTATTCCTTGGGGATTACCTTCTCGAAATACAGCCCCAGCAACGTGTACAATATCGTGTCAAGCGCGAAATACCAGAGCGCCGTCGAGAAGCGGAAGTTGTCGATACGCTGCGACGCGGTTGCGAACGAAATCCCCACGTGCGATGTTTCTGAAGACGCGAGTGAGTTGATGCCGAAGACGAGTCCAACCGGGGCCAGCAGACACGTGATGTTCTTGGACGATTCAGACGATGAGTCATTAAACGCTCCTGTCACGCCGTACATGATGAAGAATGTGATGAAGCCAACATAAACGCCCGTGCGCGATTTCGAGAACATGGAGCTGATCATGAAAGCGAAGCCCAGCACACTCATACTGAAGAGGAAGAAGAACAGAAACAGCAGCACGACATTCGTGTTCGGGAACAACTTGGCACCGGCCGCTAAAGCCTGCAGCACGCAGCTCACGAACAGGATCACGATGTACGTCAAGTACCAAGAAATCACGATGCTGGACTCTTTAACACCGAGAATTTTCATGAGCTCACGCGACCTTGTTTCTCGCTCGGACATCAGGCCAACGAGGATCTTCGACAACGGGTGCAAGTACGTGAGGATGAAGAAGATGGGGAACGCGTTTGTGACGGCATCGTAAAAGGAGGAGGAAGCGAACGAGTTGATGGGGAATGGCGTGACGAGCGACCCGAGGTACGGCTGTGGTGCCTGTCGAAGTGGCGTCAGCAGAGCTTCACGAGTAGTGCTGTCCAGCTGCAAGTCGGCAGCGTCGGAGCTAAGAGGCGATGACTCGGTGAACAATTGGCTGAACAAGGCGTCAGCATACTTCGTAGCGGGGTCGTTGATCACGGTCTCCAGCAGACGCAGATCCAGATCATCCGAGGACAGTGCGGTAGATGCGTTCACTTGGCAAGCCCCCGTAGTGGTTTTGGTGCTGGCGTCCCAGTCGGGTAAGCAGTTGACAAAGCGAGTGACGAGCGTCTGCAGCGTCATGAACCCGTTCGTCGTGTACTGCTGATACTCTGTAGTTTCAAGTTTGCGCTCAAATGAATTCCAAGCTGAAGCGCCATCGCTACCAACAGTTCTCGGGATGTATCGATTGTCCTCGCTGTCGCCGACATAAGTACTGTTCAGGCGCAGCGTGTACTCAATCGAAGCAGGCTGGCCGATGGCACTGGCGTCCGTCGGGTAAGTGGTGAAGACGATAGCGCCGAAAATGCGCGGCTGAGCTGCGGTCTTGGCGTAGTCCGACCCCTTGACGTACTTCTCCAGGGCGTCCTCCGTGTCGAAAAACACCGTGCTGTCCTCGAACGACGGGATCACGAACTGTGACGCGTTGGATGAGTCATTTATGACGATAGTCGGATACCACTGCTTCATCGTCTCGAAGAAGTAGTTCCGCGTGAAGTCATCGTCTGGTGCGATGGCGAATTTGAATGGCGACACGCGACCTTCACACTCCGATGGAAGAGCGTAAGGTGACGACGTGTTGAGACTGACGCAACCACCAAGTGCCAGCTCGCGCTCGCAGATGGTGCGGTTCTCCGAAGTGAAGGTCTTCATGAGGCGGCCGTAGTCGAACGACATGTAGGCCAGGTGCAGCATTAGTCCGGATAGTGTGGTCTCAGGCGTGGCGAACATGGGTGTCGAGCTCGACCCCACGAGCGACCAGCCGTCAGGGTTGAAGAGGTTGTAGGACTTAGTACCTGAAGAGAACCCGGAAGGCACGGTCTTGTCGGTGCTGGTGATACGTACGAGGTCCATGACGACGATGAAGAGCACGGGCGTGAGCACCTCGAAGAAGAGCGCGACGGGGTGTTTGCGCTTGAGCAGCCAGTTCTTGCGCAGCAGCGTGGGCACGAACCGCAGGTTGGAGCGCTTGGCTGGCGACGATGCAGGCGCATTGACCGTCAGAGGTTGGTCCATGGCAGTGAGTCAAATGGAAGAACTAGGCTATCCGGTGTGGCGTTTGAGGTGCTAGAGCTTGGGGAATTGGCAAATTGAAGAGTGAGGAGTGTCTTTAGCGAAGAGATTCGCTGTACCCACTACGGTTGCCAGCGGCACTCGCTTTAACAAGCATTCCGTTACGTGGGACAGAAGATGCGGCGCCGCAGCGTTACTGGAGCGGCTCCAGTGGAGCCAAAGGTGTTTTAATTGACGTTGTGGGTGTGTGACTCATGCTCCTCCGAGTCAAAGGCTTTGACGCACGTGATAACTGACTGTATCACCGCGGTGTCTGTAATGAAGTGAGCCTGGATTTCTATACCCGATCGGAGGCGTTGTGGTGTTCAGCCTGAACTTCAGGTTGTGCTGGTGATTACCAGTGTAATCATTCTGAGGTTAAGTTTAGTCGCTGCGGAGATACCACAGCGCAGGCAATGATCTCCATGCTCCTGGCTCAAACAGGCCTCTCGACTTATAGCAGCAACCTCAGCCCGATCAATAGCTCAGACGTCCTCGGTCCGAGACTCGGACGATGAGTCCGAAATCCGACCCCGGATCAACTTGACGAACAGCAGACGCCGTATTTCGCGATGTAGAAATCATAACGAGCACAACCTTGAACCGAGTGGCCATGCAGCAGTGGATATTTGCGCTTGTCCACTTGTTGTCGAGCGAGTGAATCCTGTATCTATCTATCTATCTATCTATCTATCTATCTATCTATCTATCTATCTATCTATCTATCTATCTATCTATCTATCTATCTATCTATCTATCTGCAGTAGGCTCGCAATACTAATCGTCGCTTTGAGTGTTGCAGGCAAGCGAAATAGCCGATCAGGGTAAGAAGACAAGACAAGCGCGCGTTGCTTTAGAAGTGTATCACACATTACAAGACCCACAGCCGTCGCTATCAACTGATCAACCGAACAGGATGCGGCGCATGACTTCGGCGAACTGCGACCCTGACGCCTCGTCCTCGCCCTTGATGGTGGCCCGCAGCGTGCTGCTAGCCTTGTCGACGAGCGTCTCGGACAGGAAGTAGCGGCCCTGCGTGTCCTGCGCGTAGAAGAAAAACTTGTACTGCGGGCCCACATCACCCGAGGCCATGGTCACGATGCCACGCGACGCAAACGCCTGCTCCAGCTCGCTCTGCGGGGGCAGCGTCGGCAGCTGAACCACGACCTCCGCCACCACAGGTCGGCTGCCCCAATGGCCCTGGAACGTGGGCGCATCCATCACGGGGGTCGGGACTAGCGCGAAGGCGGGGTTGGCCGCCTGAGGTGGAGGGCCACTGGATGCCGACCCGAAGTCCATGTCCAGCAAGTCCATGCTAGGGGCCGCCGGCTGCGGGGGCGGAGCAGATTGGCGCTGCTGTTGTTGCTGCGGTGGCTGGTGCTGCTGCTGCTGCTGAGGGGCCCCGTTGTTGTAGCTCTCGGCCTCGTCATCGTCCTCTTCGTCTTCTTCGTCCTCGAGAGGGGCGACAGTGCCCGCCAGACGCGAAGACGACACGAACAACTCGCTGGGCTTGTTGTACACCACCGCGAGCGAGTTGAACTCCTGGAACAACTTGTCCTTGAGATCCGTCTCGATGGACTCGGCGAACACACTGACGGTCTCCTCCGTGCGGAACTGCGCCACGATAGCGGCCGCCTGCTCCGTTGGCTGCTGCTCGAGCAGACGGTAGTACAGCAGCGCTCGGTCACGCACGTCCTGGTGGTTGGACTCGTTGATGGCCGATCCAAGCAGGCGGCCCAGCATGCTCTGCACCTCCGGCGGCCGCTTGAAGAACAGCTTCATCGTCGCGGCCAGCAGCTCCAGCAGAACGGACGGAGCGGCCTCGTCGTTGAACTCGTCGATGAGTTTCTCCAGAACGTACGGCGCGCGACGCAGGTCCTGACCGAACTCTCCCACCATCCACACGACCGCAGCCTTGGCGGCGGGCTGCTCCACCGACGCAATAATGCGAGCCAACACGGGGAGGACGTCGTGACGCTTCTCGGGGTACTTGCGCAGCAGATCCTTCATCACAACGAGACTTTCGTCCCGCACGTAGTCCAGGTCCAGCTCCAGGAAGTCCACCATGGTGTCCATGATGTGATCCTGCATCTGCTCCACGAGCTGCTCCGCCGCCTGCTGGCCATACGCCTCTGGCACATTGCCGCCGCCTGGGTACTGCTGCGGAACTGTATTCACTGAAAGGTTCGGGCTCACGGCAATGTCGGCGATGGCGCGAATCGCACGGCGAGCCAGCTCCTGGTCTACGTCGGTGACGTACTCGCTCAGCTCCGTCACAATGTCCGCGACATTGGCTCCATCGGCCACCAGAGCCAAAATATCGATCTTGACGTACTTGACGTGCGTGGGCTCGTTGTAGCGGTTGTAGAACTGGCGGTAGTCGCGGCTGAAGATGTGCGGCTTCTTGCCCACAAGCAGCAGGATGTGGTGCAGCACGCAGTAGTTGATTTCGTGGCTGCCACCGGCCATCAGCGTGAGCAGCGGCTGGCGCATGCGCTCGTGCACTTGGTCCTGGATCTGCTCCATGCCGCGCGTCTGCGTGAGGTTGAAGAAGCACTTGGCCGTGGCCAGCACGACGGCGCTGTTCGACACGCGCAAGCACTGCTCCAGCGTGTTCATGATGGTAAAGACCTCGTCGGGGCCCGTGGGCTTGTACTTGGCCACGATCTCGAGGATGTTGCACTGGCCCCACTCGTTGAAGTCCGTGATGCGGCTCAGCAGGTGCATGACGATGGGCTGGTTGATGGCGATGCCGCCCTCGTCGGCCATGATCTCGTTGAGCGCTACGAGGCAGTTGGAAACCACCTGCGGGTCGCGGTCTCGGATCATGTTGTACAGCGTGTCGATCATGTCGCTCTCCTTGATGATCTCCGGGTTGAGCGAGTAGACCTTCAGGATGCCGATGACGCCCGTCTTGCGCACGTACGCGCTCGTGTCCGTGAGCGACGACTGCAATGGGTCGTGGATGTACTCGAGGATCGAGTCCAGCCGCAGCGAGCACAGCGAGCGCAGCGCCAGGCCGCGCACCATCGGGTCCTCGTTGCGGCAGTCGTTGAGCAGCGTGTTGATGCACATGATGGCGAGCTCCGAGTTCTTCTGCGCGTAGTTGGTCAGGTACAGGTACACCATCTTCTTCGAGATGAGGTCCTTCGTGTCCACGCACAGCACCATCTCGCTGAAGAGGCGCGACACGTCGATGCCCAGCGTCATGTACGCGATCACCTTCTTGATGATCTCGCGCTTGCGCTTCACGTCCTTCTCCACGGTCACCTCGCGCAGCAGCTGTCATAGTTAATTAATCACATTAGTATCATATTAGAGAGACCATGAATATGGATACATAGATCAAATATCAAGTATGAGGTCCCGCCACGTACGTTCTTGAGCTCGTTGACCTCGCCCTTCTTCTTGTCCGTGAAGTAGCTGGGGTTGCTGCCGCCCGCCGGACGCTGCGTGCCTGGGGCGCCGCTGGGCGCTGGGGGTGCCATGCCGCCGGGAGGCGGACCCTGCGACGGGTAGGACGGATTCAGGCCGGCCATGGACGGGAACATGCTGATGGAAGAGCGGCGGCGACTGTGGGCGGCTGCGCGGCAGATCCTCCGAGGTGGTACAGTGACGAGGGCACGACAAAATATAAACTTTAGTAGGTTTTGGTATGGAAGTTGTGTGTCTATATACGTTATGGGAGGTGACAGGTGCAATACTGAAGTCAAGCTTAAAAATACTTCTGAGATGGCAACAGATATATCTGATGTAATGCACATACTCTTGTGTGCCCCACATCGTCGACGACTTACTTTCCCACTACAATGGCGGGCGCGGCTCCGACGCTGGCGGCGCTGCGACGCGCCGAGACGGCCGCTGCGGCCTCCAGCGCCATGGAGCAGGCCGTGGACCGCCTCATCGCCTGCGAGTCGCTCTCCGAGTCGCAGCACCTCGTGCTCGGTGCGTGGAGCCTCTGTCTGCCTGCGATATAAGATATTCATCAATCTGTGATACGTGATACCCCTCTAACCCTGAATACTTCCCAATTATTGCAGCACTGCAGGATTGCGCCAAGAACCATCACTCTTCGCCGTTCACTGAGAGTTTGTATGTTAAACTGCAACAAGCGGCTGCCATCTGCTCCGAGCCGTCAGGCAAGGCGCAGTACCTAGGCTTCGTGCTGCTTCAGGCAGGTGTCCACCTCTTAGAGACGCTTGATGTGTCCACCCAGCGTCAAGTGCTGCTCAAGGTGTTTAGCGCCAACAACGGCGTGCTGTCTGGTTACGTGGCGGCACTCACAGCTTCAGATGGACCCTTTTTCAGTTATCAGATGGACTACCGTCGCGTCACGATGACGCTTGAAACAATATCGCCTGTCCTCAAAAGTGTCCTCATGGACACAAATCAGTCTGAGGGACACAAAGCCTCAGTGCTCGACGCGCTCAGCCGCATCGCATGGCACTTTGGTGGACACTCGGAGGACCACGAAGCTCTGAGGACAGCTGTGGCCCGTGTCCTCGTGCAGGCGCTGGAACTCGTGCCGCACTCGCAGCTTTCCCGAGCGACCTACGCCGTCCACGTGGCCCTAGCGGTCGATCTGCTGAGCTCTCGGACCACTCAAAGCAAGGAGCAGGTGGCGCTGGCCAAGAGAGCGGCGAAGTTCGTGCTCGAGTCGACGCAGATTCTGATGGGGGAGGGCGAGGGCGTGCTGGCTCTGCTGCAGTCACTGGAGCAACTGGCTCAAGTTGTGCCCGAGGCGCTCTGGTGCTCGGAGTTTCTCACTTCTACTGCGTATTTCTTTTTGGACAAGTGCGAGACGCCGATGGAGCAGCGACTGCTGCTGCGGGTGCTCACCCACACGTTGGAATTTGGACGCGACGTTGCGTCTGATGACCGCAGTGTCTACGTGGAAATTCTTCTGCTGCCGCTGTCGTCGATGATTTCGTTGCATGGCAGCGCTGTGTCGGAGCTGCTAAAGCTGGTGATGGAGATCAAGTCGGCGAGTGAATATCGTCCTCATATGGAGATTGAAAAGGACCCTACCCCGACGGAAACTGCGACCCACGCTCGCTCAGCTGTGCGGCTGATAAGCGACGAAAGAGAATGTCAACGTTGGTTGAGCTCCCTCTTCCAGTCTCAGGAACCAGAATCTCCCGACTCCAAGAACAACTCGACGGACAAATGGTTAGCGCTACTTTTGGTGGCTTTGCTATCTGATGAGCGGTCTACTCTTCGACTTTGTGCGGCGAACTGCTTGGAACGTCAAGTTAGCAGCAGCCTGAAGTTTTGGGGCGCCGACTCAACGAAGGTGCTCGTGGCGAGTCTCGTATTCCTCGTGTCCCAGCACCCGTCTGGAAATGCCAAGACTACGTCTGGACGAGCTTTCGGTGAATGGGTAACGTCTTGTTTGTATTCTCTGGCAGCGCTGGCTGCTACGACGACAGACACGATGCGGATCGTTCTTCGTCTCATTGATAGCATGAACGAGGCCACAAAAATGCGGCCCATGGCTCTCAAACTCATGTACGAAGTGTGGCGAAATGAGTCCCGAGTGTTCCCACGGCTGGAGACTATGCTGCTTGAAGCTACCGATCCCGATAATGACGTAGAGCGCCATGTTGTAAACATGGCGACGATCAAAACGCTTTGTGAAAAGGATCCCGAGCTGGGTGTGCAGTTCATTTCATCCATTCAAGGGTTTCTGGAAGACGAGCTGGAGTCGGTTGTTTCAATGGCAATGGATGGTATCACTGCATTGTGTGGAGGAGATTGTTTGGACTTTTACTTTGCGTTCAAAATTATCGCTCAAAAACTGCGCAAGAACAAGGTGACGTGTGCTGACGAACCCCTCTTCCAAGAGCGCTTATGTTGCTTTTACGCACTTGGCGGTGCTGAGAGCGCAGCAAATGAAAAGCACGCGTCAAAGCTGCTAGACCAGGCCTGGGGGTTTGCGGACAGCGAACATCCCAACGTTCGTAAAGCTGCTTACGCGGCGATGTGCCAGTTTCCGCTCGATATGCTAGGACTGTGCATGCCGGTTGCTGATAGTGCGGGTCAAGATAGCGATGATGATGATCAAATGACTGAGGAAGAAATTGAAGAGCAACTCGACGACTTGATGCAGCGTCTACATAACGAGCACGACCCCACTGTTCGCGCCGAGATCGAAAACCTCGTGGCAAAGGTTATCGAGCACGAGAGTACGAAGCTAACTGCTGGAGTTGGACGAGGACAGCGAATGGCATCTGCAGCATCAGGACAGCAGCAATCTTCTCAGCACACAGGATCGGTTGTTTCAGCTGCAGCCACCAAGGAAATGAAGGCGCTTTTACCATCAAGAGCGGAGGTGCAGGGTATGTTTTCAACTACCCCGGTTACTGCCGATTGGAGTGGCTTCTTGTTGACTTATCAACCTAAGTCGGTGATTGATGCGAAAAACGTCAAGCGGAAGGACAAGCTTGTACGCTTGGCGACGCACAATGTGGATGAGTTGGTAGAGACGGTATCGTCCGTATTGCAGGCGATGGAACTCCCGTGGGCATCACCGGGCGTATCATCAGATGCGTTATTGCGTATTCAGGCCTTGATGGAAGGATGGAGGGGCTTTATGGCAACGTTTGCTTCTTCACTTGACGAGCTAGCGGAGCTCAAGACACCGGTTGGCGTCGATGATGCTGATGTTGCCTTCCGTGTGTTCTCGGAAGGTGTGGCTGATTTACTAAACTCACTGCTAAACGATAACCCAAACAAAATAGGAGGTGCATTAGCTGCCGGCGCGCTTGCAGGACAATTGTGTGAATCGAGGCATTGGCAGAATCCCCAATTGCGCGCGAAGTACGAAGAAACGGTTACAGAGCTATCTCGTCGACTAGCACTGACAATTGAGCAGGCTCGTGTGTTTTCTGGGGACGCCAGTGAGGCTCGAGTGTCCTCCATTGGCTTTTTGATAGCACTCCAGCTCTCATTCGGTCGACGAAAGGTTGACGCGAGTGAAGACTGCAAGAGTTTCTGCATTCAACTGGAGAAGGTCGAGGAGATTTTTATGGAGTTGTATCGTAACGCGTCCGATCAGCTCTTGGGTACCTGTACTTTGTTGGGAATGAGTCACATTGCAGCTCTCTTTATGAACGGAGACGAACTGGAAGCCTACGAGGTGAACCAATGGAGGCAGCAGCGAGTAAAGCCGATTGCCGAACTTCTCCTCGTATCATTCCTACTCCCTGACCAGACAAGGCAAGCCACGTCTTCATCATCTAGTGGCGATATGGTGTTCCCTCTTAACAAAACAATCGGAGCGGACACCTCCATCGAAAAGGTTTCTGCTGATTATGACCAAGATGGTTCAGGTGATGGGATTTTGTTGCGGTGGGCGTCATTGTTGGGGTTAGCGCGCCTCTGTAGTGGATTCTCAAGCATCAAACGCCTGGATTGGCTGACCAATGTGCAACAGGTTCTTGCTGCTGTATGGGAAGTAGGCAACTCTAGTAGCATTATAGCTGTCGCGCTTGGACCTGTACTACTGGAGTGTGTACACTTTAGTTTGGCACCCTCGTCTAGCCTGGAGGGTTTTGTTGCTAGTTGCATTGAGCGTGCTGCCACTTTTGCTGCGGACGGTCTTGACAAGGGCTTGCTGATGATGGCTGCAGCTCATGTACTGTGCCATTTCGAATCGTTTGGGGGCTTTCCTGGGACCATCCAAAATCAAACCAAGTTGGTCGTCGAGCAGATTCAAGAAACGCTCGAAGATGAGAGTCAGCAAGATCACGCGATGTGCGCGTTCATGGTATCCGGTATCGCGAACTTCTTCCACTTGGCATTTGGCATTTCTGGAGAATTTATCTCCGCAAAACAGAAGACGGATGGGAACGTGGAGCTTACGCTTGATTCCAACACGATCGGTACCCTGGTGAAGTTAGCTCGAGCGGAGGCTGAACGTAAGTCCATTTATTCAAGCGCAGTGCTTGGTGCTATTGCGCGTGCAGCTGATGGGTTCTACGTCTCCCAAAAGAAGAAATCTTTCGACGTCGAAATCCGCTCTGTCCCAACAAACACCATGCTGTCGAAAACGCTCGAGTGGCTGCGACAAACGAATCCATCGGGTAATTCATCGAACACTGAAACTATCGCAGACACGCGTATAGCAGAATCCTTGCTGGCCTGTTTGACATCGACGGGGTCTGTGCTTCCGTTGCTGGACTATTCTTCATTTACGCATCGCGTAATGCTGCGATTCTGCTCGGATGGTACCAGCGTCGCCTGTATTCGCTTCGCTGCCACGCAAGGCAGTTGTGACGAGCTTTTGACGACCGAGTTGCTGTCAAGCAGATGGTTTGCGAATGCTGATACAGCAGTTCAGGCTGAGCTGATCGCGTCGCTTTCGTTAGCAGCTACTCGTCTTCCCACTGATGTTCTTCGGACTCTTTTAATTAATCTATTCGACATTCTCAAGGACGTTTGGCGCCGTGATACGTCGAGCAGCAATAGCACGGTGCTTTTCGATAGCTGGACGGATATGCTACGTGAGGTGTTAACATCCACCCGTCGTATCCCGGATACTTCGTTGGACATGGTTAATCAGGTTATTCGCGAAAAAATGGTCGTGGAGCTTCCGTTCGGACTACAGGCCTCGCTTTTCGTTGAGCAATTCGCCACGCACGTTCTGTCGAAGGTAAATTACAGCGAGTGCGGCATTGCTGACACGTTTTTGATGCCGTCTGCGTCGAATTCTTCGATGTGGAGCTGGTGGAGAAACGGCGTATTCGTTGTCGAGCTAGCTAAGCTCGGCGTCCTGACTATCTCGAAGCGTGAGGCATCTTTGGCATTTCAGTCGATTTTGCGTCATGACTTCGAAGAATGGACAGACGACAGTCTTGTCGGAAACTACTTGCAACCGCTTATGGCTCGAATCGGAGCTCTTATTGCTCAACACACGCGGCCGGGAGAAAACGTTTCTTCGCTTCTGGACGTGATCGACGCGTTCAGTCGAGGCATGTCCTCCCTCGATTTTTCTACCCGCGCAGACAGTTTCAAGCGCCGCGCCCAATTCGACGTGATGGCATGCGTTCTATCATGGAATCGGTCTTTGAGTCATGAAAAATATCTGATGACTATTCCACGAGCTGAGATCGCAAACATGGACACCGCAAGCGACTTGTTACCCTTTGGGTTGATATCATCGGGCCATAACGCGAAAACGGTCTCGGCCGTTGGTGAGAGACTACTGGCCTTGCAGCAACAGCTGAACAACGTAACCGCGGATGAAGCGAGAGAATATTCTGCGGCTCTGCACGTGTGCAGCCGGCAGATGTACGTAGCAGCCGATAGCTGTCATATCCCGAACACGATGTCCGGAGATATCAGAGAGTTTTGGAGCCTCGACAATTCAAACTAAAGCACTCGAAGCTCAATGAAACCCGTAGAGAGAGGTTCGTACTATTGTATGTGCCATCTTATGCCATTGTTGGATCACTGCAGAACTAACGTGAGTGCAAAAACTTGAATTGACTCGTGAGGTTGCTACTCTCGCGGAGTGGTTTGTTCTCCCAGTCCGAGGCCCAATCCGTCGCCGGTCTCCTGTCTTGCTATATCACTTTTTCGTTACGGGCATTTGCAAACGCAGTGTCGCTCAGACCATCCGCCTCCTGCCCGACTACATGAATTGCCCACGATTGCCAAATGCCAGCAGCATTTGCAATCCTTGGGGCATATCTTCATCCCGAGCTCTGGTACGGCCGGTGGCCGGTCTGAAAGCCCAAGTGTAGCGATCCTCGTAGTCGACGTGTTGGCGCAGCCATTGCACGACATTCATCTTGCCACCCTGCACCGCCTCACCAATGACCCGCTGCGTGCCTGCGAATCGTTCACGGTCCCCCTTGAAGAGCTGCTTGACAACGTCGAGTTTACCTTCGCGTGCAGCAGACGCGATCGCAGACAACCGATTGCTCTCCGTTTGAATCGCCAGCACTTCCGTGTAGCCGAACTCGACGACCAAATCGGACACCAAGTCAGCGTCGAGCTGACTAAATTGCTCGAGCAGCCATCGCATGACCACCACATTTTTGTGCTGTGTCGCAATTCGCACAGCCTTGGGCGTGTTCTTACTGGGGCATCGCTTCACGACGCATTGGATCAACTCGAGACTTCCCTCGTTCTGAGCCGCATTCTCCACAATTCCGGGCATCGGCTCCCCACTCTCGTAAAACCACTTCACCACACGGGGACACGGTCGGACAACGGAGGACATGTTGACGATCATTGCCAGTTGAAACCTAGGGGTACGTGCAGCTTCACGCGGTTGAGTTCGATACAGCCATTTCAACACCTCCACCTTATCGTACTTCGCAGCCAGCGTGAAATCTTCCAGGGTGCATCCTTTGCGGCAATTCGCATGTAGCCATTTTGCAATCTCCAAGTTCCCAGTGGCAGCAGCATAGTCGATTGCATTCGCAGTACAGCCCTCCGTACGGTTGCTGTGCAGCCACTTCAGTACTTCCAAGTGGTTGTTCGCGGCTGCTTGATCCATCGCCTCCGTGCTGCAGCCCTCCGTTCTGTTCTCATGTAGCCATTTTACCATGTCTAGATGACCTGCCCCAGCCGCTCTATCCATCAATTTGGCGGAGTATTTTCCATTTGGCAGATTGGTGAGAAGCCACTTGAGCATTCCAGATGCCCATCCGAGGCGACACGCTCCATTGCATTTTCAGGGGTATATTCCGACCAGCCTTCCGTCCGATTGTCTTTGAGCCACTGGGCAACATCCACATGTCCACCGTAAATGGCCTGATCCATTGCTGAAGTCGTGCAGCCTTCGCTGCGGTTTGCGTGAAGAAACTTCACTACGTCGAGATGGCCGTTAGAGCTAGCTTTGTCCATTGCCTTTGTGGTGCACCCTTCCTTCCGGTTATTGTGCAGCCATTCCACCACTGCAACATGCCCATTACCAGCAGCCCCATCCATGGCAGCGGTCGTACAGCCTTCCTCACGATTTTCATGAAGCCATTGGACTGTCGCTAGATGGCCGTTCCTTGCGGCGGAATCCATGACACTGGAGTTGAACTCTTGGCTTGCGCGCTCACTCAGCCACTTCAGCACTTCCAGGTGCCCATTTTCAGCAGCAAGTTCGACACCAGACTCGGCGCAAGTTGCGCCCTGCTTACTGTGCAACCACTCCAGTATTTCAAGATGCCCACCCGAAGCTGCAAACTCGGCAGCATCACTTTTGATTCCTTCCCCGCAGTTCGCGTACAGCCATTGCACAACGTCCAAATGACCATTCTGAGCGGCCTTCTCCATCGCTTTAGATGAGAATTCAACTTCTCGGTGTTCATGCAGCCATTTTATGGTTTCTAGGTGTCCACCTTTCGCAGCCATGTCGATGGTATCTTCAAAATCTGCCGCCCACGGTCCCTGGTCAAGAGGAAGCTCCGCCATCCACTCAAGCACGTGTGTGAATCCACGCTTTGCTGCCTTCTTCACTGCATCGCGCCACGAGATTGCTTCCTCGCGGGAGAAAAAATACTGCAGCGACTGTGCCGAGTCGCCACGTTCGCAAGCCTTGACGAGAGCACCTTGGCTAGAAAATGAGTCGATGAAGCTGTCGATACGAGAAGCAAGGCGTGGCAGGAGGCTTGCGTGCTGAGAGAAGTTCTTTCGGCAAACGACAGATACTGCCGTGAGCACTGGTCGTGGTGGCAAATTCTTCATCAACTTGACTAAGCGGCACGCTGCAAATTCGCAAATGCTGGGTGTAAGTATGATATTTTGCTGGTATAGTACTGAGTAAGTTTACATCAATCTTTGCGAGCCCGAGTTTTTCCAGGAAATCTCGTCATTCAATCCATTTAATTTCCTCGCAGTTATGCGACGAATTCCATTTTAACTAGGGCTTCGCGAAGGCTGGGATAAGGGTAAGGCGAACCAACATGCCGCACCAACCCAACGTGCCGCACTAAACCCTGTCCAAAGCGAAAGTGTTAGTATCGGTTTGGACAGGGTTTGAGCTTGAGCCAGCAAATTCGCCATTCGATGGGCAGGACACGCCAGGCCTTTCATGTGCACCTAGGTACTTGTACTGTACAAGTACAACAAGGTGGTTCTGTACAAGTTGTACAGCACCACCTTGTTGACAGTGGCGGCGTCCTCCGTACCGTCCGTGCTGGTGGAGACCTCGTACAGTACACGGCCTGGTCGTCAGTGCCTGGGAGCTTCTTGAGCAGCGTGCGGGACTCGACATTATCGGAGTCGACCGCATCATGGGCCTTCTTGATCTCCTCGAGCTCCTCGGCGCTCTCCGCGATCTTCATCCGTGCGGCCGCCCAGGAAGTCGACGGTCACGTGTCCAGCTTCCTTGAGGGACACCTGGCCCGTCAGCTCGGCCGTCGACAGCGTTGGCTTCGACGCCTTCATGAGCTCCAGCTCAGGCTCCAGCACGGAGATGGAGTTCCTGTCATCACGGAGATGACAAGAACTCCTGGTTCAGCGCTGACTGGTTGGCCGCAAACTCGAGCGAGATGTTGTCGTAGCTCTCGTCCTGCACGACGATGGTCCTCGATGTAATTAGTGACGGCCGACCGAACCAATTTGGCGATCAAGGTCCGTTCGGCAAGTGGGTTTCGCTGTTCCTACAGCGCCATTCATATGTACTGACCATCCGGAAGGCCAGGATATTAGATAGCATGCGAGTGAATGCAGCCGACAAGCATGAGATTGAGTACTTCTTTGAAGAGTACATCGATTTTCTCACGAAACATTCTCCATCTCCTGCCCAGATATACAAATGAATGCTGTACACTACTAAGCACGATACAGTAAAGCCAACTACCGGTAAGCGGAAGAAGTGTCAATCTAGACCCATTACGCCATCTGAAGCGGCCCTACTTGCCCAGGAGCACGCTATCCCTATCGAGATCGGGGCACCCTCCAACTCACAGGCCGTTTTTGTAGGTTTAGACTCTATCGTTGTCCCTTTTGCGAACGTTCAGATCAGGTGCGGCATGTTGGTTCGGCTCAAGATCGAGCTGAGAAAAGTATGTGAAGATTTTCATTTTGCTGGTATGTCGTCTCTACTTATTGGTTCCTCAAAATGAAGGTTGCATTGGATAGCTGACACACAGAGCTTTCGGATCCTACCATCAGATCGTGCTTATTCGTTTTTGTTGGCAAGATATTTAGTTTTTTCTGAAAAAGTGCGGCATGTTGGTTCGCCTTACCCTTAGGATTTTTGAATTGCGACGTTTTGACTACACGTAGAAATTATAAGTAATCTATCAGAGCACAAACCCAGATACAAACAACAACACAGTCAGGCTCGCGCATGCTCTACCTCTCGAGTCGTTGGTAAATTGTAGACTGATCTTTCTTCACGGCTGTCGAAGCTGGCTTAGTCACGTATCTTCAATCTAGCTTTAAAAAATTAAAACTTCTTTCAGTCAACTCAAATATTTCATCGCACATCTTCCTCTGGATGCAAGAACTTTCGTATCCTGGCGCCCAGGAACTTGCTTTCGTTGGCACAACACGCACATACACACGCTTTCTCCCGTACGAAGTTCTTTTGTTTTTAGCGAAGACCACGGGCATCTCCTGCCCTGCTTCGCAGCCGCAGCATCTGCCCGGTGTTGAACCTAATACAGGGAGTGAGAAAGGCTGGACACACCGCCGACAGGTCGCTCATGTCCTCGCCTCGCCCCTTTGATATTTATTAGCCATCGATAGTGTACCGGTACCGAACTGCCCACGCAATTAAACCTTTTGGGGACCGCCTTAGCCACCGGTAGCGTACCGGTATATCGGTACCAAACTGCCCACGCAATTAATCCTTTTGGGGACCCCCTTAGCCTCCGGTAGTGTACCGGTATATCGGTACCAAACTGCCCACGCAATTAATCCTTTTGGGGACCCCTTAGCCTCCGGTAGTGTACCGGTATATCGGTACCTAACTGCCCACGCAATTAATCCTTTTGGGGACCCCCTTAACCACCGGTAGCGCACCGGTATATCAGTTACGTCCCATGGAATTAATCCTTGTTGGGCTGGGCTATACACTTCGCTCCTATCCCAGGAAAATTAAATCTTTCTTCAGGAAAAATAGCACAATGAAGCATTTCATCATTGTGCGGCACTGCCTCACGAGAAACAATTTTAGTCTAAGAACGGCGCAATGAAGCTACTGCCACCGAGGTATCAAGATCATCCACTTTGTTAGCACCCTCGTAAAATGTGTTGTAAGCTCGGAAAATGCCTTGGTTCTTCCACCCCATCCTATCCTTCAATAGCAATTTGGTGATCGCGCCGGGGTCCCTCCCATCAAGCCGCCACTTTTGAAATTGCGCTTCCTGCAACCTGGATACGACAAGTTGCATGTCTCCGTCCTTCATCGCCGCTGAGATCGCCTTTGCCAACGGGATGTCGCCATAGGTATCCACGAATTTCGTGATCATAGTGACGTCTCTGTCAGGGTTGAATTGGTTCAGGCCGTGGAAAAAGTGGTACCAAACCCCCAAAGCTGGGTTTGAAAGGAGTTCCTCAAGGGTTCCCTTATCAAGCTTAAACCACTTAAACACAAAGTCTGGGGAGAGTCCGTTGAGCATCCACACGATCTGTTGCTCATTCTGCAACTTAGTAGCGAGCCACACCGTACTCGGGTTCTGCTTCGCTGTTTCAAGCATCTTTGCCAACGCTTCATCTCCGTAAGTCTTCGTTAACATTCCTAGTATAGTTACCTCACGTTCACCACGGTTCTTCTTGTTGAACTTATTCACGAAGTCGACCCAAAGATGTAGCTTCTCGTTATCCAGAACAGTCTCCAGTTCGTCATCCAACTTCAGCGCCTTGAAGACGTCGTCTGGTGTTTTCTTCTTCTTCATCCAACCTCGGACCTCTGGGGGAGTGTTGTCTTTACGAGTGAAGCCTGTGAGCGCGTTTTCCAACTTCGATAATAGGGAGGGACTGGTATCGATTCTCTCTTCTCCGTCCTCACCTCCTTCTCTCAACAACATTCTGGCATGAACATCGTTTGGGTTCTCGATCGACGAAGTGGACGCAGTCAGACTTGCGCCCACGCCCACTGGTACATTTGCAACGCAAGCAACAAGGGCAATAACCAGAACACAGTATGGCTGCATGACTGCGCGGTCGCCTGCAAACTGTGAAATGAAACGCTCTCCTCCCTTCTCAACTCTCAGAATACAGTGTACGTGTGCAGCACCACCTGGTACATGTGAAGCAGTTGGCGGGACCCCGGGGTCCCCCTCCAAAAATGATCGGTATCGGGAATTATTTATTTTATTTGAGGAGGGAGATATGCCTATCGATACCTATCATTTTCAACTCAGCCACCAGCAGCAAATGATAAGAGAACGAGGTTGTGTACTAAAAGCAGAACAATGGAAACAGTAGTATCCTAGAATAGTAGTAATAGCGGGTAATTGCGGTCGTATACGATGGCAGACCGACGCATATACACCGAAACAAGTCGGCGATGCACAACCAAATGAGATAACTGGGCTAAAATCGAGTCAACGATCCTTAGAGAAGTTATGGAGCTCGCGAACGTGTAGGCAATAGGGCGCTGCAACCAACCCATACATTTTACAGTGCATTCGGTGATCGGTTACCGGTATGTGATGGGAGCACCGGGGTCCAGGTGGGACCCCGGGGTCCCGCCAACTGCTTCATGTGCACATCATGAGGCGCCCTCTGGGACTTTTTTGCTCATGTACGACAATGCACAATACATGTACCGGTATGCATACGTCCCTCTCCGCATACCCACCTCGATGAGTGATTAAATACCCCGTGTTATCTGATGTGTGGTTCTGAGGCCCTGGTTCAGGTGCTGGCACGCGTTCTGTGCTGAATATTTCAAGTAATTCTATTGGGCAAAATTTAGCTGGTACTGTGTACCGTTTTCAGACTTCGCGTTCCAGCACGCTTTATTTCAGAGTGCTCGCCTTGAGGTGTTCTGGCTAGAGCACATTTGTGCTGCAAAACTCGCGCGTTCATTTCCATCCATTATAAAACCCACCAGCACCCTCCAATGGACCCCGAAGCCGCCGCTGTGGCCATAGTTGTTCTCAGCGCTTGCGCTGCCGCAATTACAGCGGCTACGCTGGACAAGCGTCGCTGTAGACGCCCGTCATCTACTGTCTCCACCTTCCGTACCACTACCTTCGAGGAGGCTATGCGCGCTCCTAGCACGACCTGGTTTCATAAGAAACTTAGGTGTGATCGCGAGTCATTCATACGCATGTACCGAGAAGTACACGCTGCGTTTAAACGCAAGCCAGCTGCCAACAGTAAGTGCCCGTTAGTTAAGCGATTTGCTCTAACAATGCTCTACTTGGCACAGGGAGGGACCATGGACTCGGCCGCTACGGTGCTAGGTATATCTAGACCCCGCGCTGTCGTATACATCAACGAGTGTTTGGATGTACTAAGTACCATGGCAGCCACGTACGTGGTCCTCCCCAATGCGAACGAAGTGCAAGCGGTAGAGGACGGTTTTTTTGCGGTGGCAGGCTTTCCTGGGGTCGTAGGAGCTGTGGACGGGACTATCATTGCGATACCCCGCCCTCATGACTTTGAGGGCTGGTACTGCCGCAAAGGATTTCCTGCTGTGAATGTCCGAGCCGTAGTTGACCACCTTGGCGCGTTCCGCTCAATCTCCATTCGATCAGGCTCTAATAATGATCAGTCGATGTGGAACGGATCAGGGGTGAGAAAGCGGTAAGTTGTATTGTCTATTTTAATGTTGACTATAAATATCGGTTCTGACCCATATTAACTTATGCACTGCTTTCTGCAAGTCTATCCGAGTTCGTTTCACCTGGGAAGCACTTGCTCGGCGACGCAGGCTACAAGATATGGGCTCACATGCTGACGCCATATCCCGAGTCAGAGGCTATCGTGGATTGCAGGAAGCGTGTCTACAATCGTCTTCACTCGCGCACAAGGATTGCAGTAGAGTGCGCATTTGGTCGCCTAAAGAACCGCTTCAGGATTCTCTTAGGCAAGCTCGAGCAAAAGACGCCGGAGCGTATCAGCAAGCTTATCTACAGCTGTATCGTGCTACACAACATGCTGCTGGCCGTCAACGACAACCATGCTGTACATGGTGACGACCCGCTTCGTGCTGTAATGGATCCCCGCCGCGATGATGGAGGCCTATCGACGTCCGAGCAACCATTTTCACACAGTCTAGGTGTAGCTAAGAGAAACGACCTCGCTGATATATTTATGTCTTAGTCTAATAAAACAAACAAGACATGATGGCATCAATGTCGGAGCTGTATTATGCAGTATCCTGCTTAACGAGCTGCTGCAGCAGCGTAGTTGCGGAGCTGTATTACGGAGTGTCCTTCTTAACGAGCAGCTGTAGCTGCAAAGCTTGGAAACGCCTGGTCTCGTCGTGCTGGCGTTGAAGAGCTGCAGTAAGGCTTTCGATTAACCCATCGGACGAAGCGCGCGTAGTGAGTGATGCCGCAATAGCCTCCATACCCGTCTGCATGGCGGCACTTAGACTTTCGACTGGCGAGACTTTCCCCTTCCCTGCTGTTGCAATAGTCTCGTCGACACGGGTACCAGGTGTACCGCCAGCACCTTGGTCAGCACCAGAGCTATCGCCTTCGTCGTCATCCAGGTGCGAGTCGAGCAGCACCTCCCCACTGATGCCCACTCTACCCGAAAAGGCATCGTGCAAAATACCCCACAAAGCATCATCTATTTCGCGTAGCTCGCGGGCACAATTACCGGTCTGACCTGCCTCACGTTTTTCCTTGCGATATATGCATTTAAGTTTGCGGTACTTTTGCGACACCTATACAAACACACATATTATAAGACATGGCTTCACAATTTAGACAAGCAATTGAACAGCACATACCTGCTCACGGGTGATGACAACCCCCTGCGACTGCGACAACACGCTGGCGAAGTATTGAAAAGCGAGGGCGGTCTGTGTCTTGGTCCGCGCAGCCTCGAGCCGGTGCTTCACATCGCTGTCCGTGAACCGCAGCCGCAGCAGGTCGGCGATCATATCGTTGGACCATTTGAAGCGCTTGCCTGTCTTCACCTTCTTCGTGCCGGTGCCGCCAGACGCCGACGTAGACTCCATTCTCGGCGCTCCGCCGTTCGCTGCCGCCCCGCTAGCAGCGGAAGCGCCGCTGGAAGTTGCGCTGTCCATCAAAATGCCAAATGAGCTGAGCCTTTGTTTGCTCGCTACGTCTGGCTAATGGTTGGTTGGCTGAAGCTGGCACATTACTTGGACAAGACGAGAACACAGAGCATGCATTACCTAGCACCCACTCGGACAGCACACATTTACCCCTAACCTCTATACGCTGTCACGTCGCGCTTGCTGTGCTGGCACCTGAACCAGGGCCTGAAGGTCCAAATAAGCAATTATGCATGCCATCTTAAATTCCCTTCCAAATCGGTTTTGCAACCCCACCGCTCTTGCAGAGAGGTAAATCTGTATACCGTCGTGTTGTCGTAGTGTACGAATTTGATTACTCGACCACAGACTCCAAAAACAGGCGGATGTCTACCGGTAAACTACAAAACTTTTTGTCAACCTGTCAAACGATCGTGGCATACTTATTAGCATAGTTGTACTGGTAGTGCCTTCGGTTACGAAGTGTACGTACAGCCCAAACAGGATTAATTCGGGGCACGCCATATGGGGCACACATGAAACAAAAGTATACAAACTTCAAGTTAAATCGTTTAATAATCTCAAAAACCGGATGATTTCTCAAAATCCACGGGAAAATAGAGGCTTTTGAGATAAATAGCCAACTATTTGAGTAGGATATAGGATTCCAGAGATTGCGGGAAAACGTTAAGTACGATGATAACGGGCCTGGATTTGAACCTCTGTTTTGCGTGTGGGTTTTGCGATGCAGTGAAATTATATAGACTCAAGCGAAAGTTTTAACGTATTATACATTATGTATGCTAGTAGCACTGTAGATGATGATATCGCTGTCTATAGTAAAAACAAAACGCATACCGCTACATGTACCGGTGCATACGATAGCATGAGGTTGTAGTCTGCGCTCGACAACTAGCAGTGAGTGGACCAGCTTCGCCATGCCTCCAAAAGCGTCAACGCTGCTGCTCTCTCCCTGGTGCTCGAGCTTACGCACGTCCTCCAGCCTTCGCTCGCGCAGTCAGTTGGCAGCGATGCGGTCCCTGAGCCGCTTCGGCACCTTCCTGCTCACATGAGACATTGGCCGGCAGCTTGATGGCCTCGCGTTTGCAGCGCTTGTGGTGTATGCCCTTCGACGACGGAGAAATCGATAGTAGCGAGTAGCTGTGCTTCCGTCCCGAGGTGAGTACTGCTTCTTCGGCGCCACAGCAGCGAAGGTTTAGCCGTGAAAACGGGGAGGGCTGCTGTGGTGACCGAAAAGCAAGACTGGGTGTTGGTGGGCGGCCCACATCGGTTCACTAGATTTATTGATAGTGATTTGAAAGAAATTGATCTGTTTGTCCGGAATTCCGAGAACCCTCCATTACGGATAGGTCCTAGGAAATCCGTGGGGTTTCCGCGATCGAATAATGGATGTCGCGCAGATACTGCGGCTGCGAAGCAGGCGCAGGAGATGCGCAGCATTAAAACTAGGGATTGGTAGTAGACTCCAGAATAGTAGCGATAGTAGTGCTATGCTATAGCACTGGTCTTTCGGGCGAATAGTAGTGCTACTTGAATAGTAGCGAGAAAAAGTGGCAATAGTAGTGATATTAGCACTACTATAGTTCCCGATCTTCAACCCACGCCAGATCTTCAAAGGGCGCGAAAATCGGTGGTTCTCTGGCCTCCCCCTCACCTCAGCTTCGCTCCTGCTCGCTCATTTCTCGATTTGCAGCACAAGCACCAGACCCATGAAGTGCGCTAAGGTGGACTGCAATTGGGGGGATCTAGCGGAGACGTCTCCTTGTTGCGTGTGTGGCCGTCTGGTACATCACCTGTGTAGCAACGAGCTTTGCACGCAGCCAGACGTTGACCTCTCGAAAAGGTAATACTGCCGTTGCTGGTGTTTAGGCGTCTTCCCCTTTAACTAACACTATCTATTTGCAGGTTCTGTAGCCACTCGTGTGTCAGCAGGTTCTTCAATGCTGACAGCGAGTCCCAGGAGTTCACGCCAAGCAGCACGTCCGGTATCTCGTGCTCGAGTGACGCTACAGTGATCCGTGATGGTACGTGTTTAAACGGTTGATATGCTAAACGCTTCTGTATCTCATTAAACTGTGTTTGTCTTTCAAGGGTTGGCGCACAACATGGTGACAACTCCAGCCTTTCACGACTTTCTCGCTGGCGTCACGGGGGACCCCAACGTCACCATCCCGTCCAGCAAGACCTACAACGATATCCTTGACAACCACTTCGAAAGGTTCACTCAGGACGCATCCGAATTGTTTCTTGAAGAATTCAAAGAGCTGGACGAAACGCCTTTTATGACAGTGGAGCATGATCTGTGGACAAACAGCTCAAAGAACAGTATTGTTGGAGTGTCAGTGTAATGGGGCCAGGATCGGCCAGTGACCTTTTCAAGGAAAAGGGATGTTCTCTGGTGTGGCCCACAAGAACTGAGTGTCACACACCACGATGGGTACTGTGTACCAGTGGTCCTTATATAGAGTATTCACGGTAGACCCCCCAACGTACTGGGTTAAGTTAGGTCGGTCGTACTTAAGGACCCGATGCACGAGAGCCAACCGCTGAGGAAGATCGCAATTTAGACAGGGATTCAGTATACAGATAGAAAGCAGTAGATAGAGCTTTATGAGGGTTATTAACCCCTTACTTCCCATATGTTGTACGGTACTACATAAGAGGTGTATACCCTAATTCACTTCCCGTCGCAGCATCTATGCTATGTAGTACGGTACTACATAAGACGTGCTTATACTTGGATTTTGTATGGGACAAGTGTCCATGTACCGCTATAATAAAACTAAGATAACATTTTGAGTGTAAAACGACCGAATGCACAGGTTTAGGTTTGCGGTCTGTGGGATTCGGTTGCAGAGGATAAAGACGGGAACCACTCACCCACTAAGACGAGTGGTGCCCAGCTACCTGCCCGTCATTCTCCAAAAAGACAGAAGTCCAACAAGTAGATCCAAAGCGCATGGCGATATGACAATGGTGAACGGCACAGCAGACGCGATGGAGGCGAATGACACGGCGGAGGTGGTGGGCACGGCGCAGGAGATGGACACGACAGGGGAGAAGGACACAGCGGGGGGGTTACAGTGGAGGTGAAGAGCACGGCGGAGGAGATGGACACAATGGGGGGCGATGGACACGGCGGGGAAGAAGGACACAGCGGAGGTGAAGAACATGGGGAGGTGAATGACACAGCGGAGGTGAAGGGCACACTGGAGGTGAAGGGCACACTGGAGACGAACAACATGGCAGTAGTGAAGAGCATGGTGCAGGTAAATGGCACGGCGGTACGGCGGAGGAAAAGGTCATCGTGGGGGGCTAACGACACGACGGAGGATATGGACACGGCGGAGGTGAAGAACGCGGCGGTGGTGGAGGACATGATGGGGTGAAGAACACAGCGGGTGTGAAGAATATGGCGGAGGCGAGGGGCACAGGGGTGGTGAACGACACGGCGGGGGTGAACGACATGGCGAGGGTGAAAGACATGGCGGGGTGGACGAAAGAGTGGAGGCGAACGGCATGTCGGTGGTGAGTAGCACGGCGGAGGCGAAGGTGAACGGCAAGGCGGGGATGAAGGACATGGTGATTGCGAAGAAGAAGTTGGAGGTAAATAAGGGGACGCGTTTGGAGCTGCAATCGCCATTGTAACATTGATACGGCGCTTGCTGATACAATGGCGATTGCAGCTCCAAACATTTTTTTGACCTAAGTGCTTATGTTGGATACTTTCAACATAAAGCAAGAGTTTTTCTAGATTATGTAGCATAATACATCATATGCACTACCTTCTACTTTTACTTGTTGCAGAAAGCAACCTCTGCTAGGGGTCTCACTATTTTCCACACGCAGCATCGCCGCCGCGTACTTTGGAAGAAGTAGGTGTAGTCATAGATAGCAGAAAATCTCGAACCAGGCGACGAAGCACAAGGCGTGAAGCGGCGCCAGCATTCTACAAAGACCAACATCACAAGTTTACAAAAGCTATTTGTCCACGATGATATCACTAGAACACACGCTAGACACCGCATATACTTCTCATTCAATACAGAGTTTAGGATTACAAGTTCTACGATGATGAAGCAATTATATGCGCAACGTTCTACGCGACGGAAGGGTAGGCACGTACTGTCGAATCTGGCACTTCGACTACAATAACTGGAACAATATCTCCCTTGAGTTGATGCAGGGGCCCAGGTTGCGCACAAAACTACCGGCGTCGCGGCCAGGCAAGAAACAAAGCGCCAGGCGCTAAAATGGTGTCGATGGTGTCGGTGGTGGTGTCGGTGGTGTTGGTGTCAGCGCCGGAAATGTAAGTGGCGACGAGGCTCAAGTGGTGGGGGCTGAGGAGTAAGCGATTGCTTTGTCTAGTGGGCATCTTTGGAGCTAGCAATCAAATGAAACGTTATTCATCTTCTTTGTGCCATTGGCTAAAACATGTGAGCTCATCGTTGCTGGACGTGTGCAACGAGGAAAAAAATGGACAACCAAATAACCGGGTCACAAGTTATGTTGATTCCTCCATCATAAGCAACACCGCAGGCTCTTTTTGCTTACATAAGACAGTTGTATGTTGTAGGTGTCTTTACTATGGTCACGTGTCTATCCTCATACACACCCCGAACCCCCACTTCGAAATCCGTACTTAAACGGTGTTGCATACAAAAATATATATACTTGAATATGGGACGGGGTAAAAATATACCCTCATGAATATACCCGGGAAGTAAGGGGTTAATACAAGACAGTTTAACTCTAACCTTCAAGTGTACAAGTCTCTTTAATACTCGGTATTAAAAGGAGACCGATAAGGCAGGGCCTTTTGTACTAAGAGCAACAGAGACGCCAGGCGTCTGTTGTGGTTAGCGTGTTACGCTTCCTCCTAGCTATTGTGCGTGTGACCCCCGTCACACCTGGTAGCACTTGTAGTCAATCTCGCGACCGACGCAGATCTCTACAATCAGGGTCTCTTTGAGTATGGAAGACTCAGGGAGTCGGCTGCCGGCGCGGCAGGACTTTCCTCACCTCTCCGATGCCCACTGGGCTACGCTGGAGAAGATGGTCAGCCTCCTGGGCGAGGCAGCCTTCGCTGGATTCCCCAACCTTCCTGCTGAGCAGCAAAGGGCGCGCGTGGAACACTTCGACAAGTACGAGTCGTCGCTGATTGCTCACGTGAGCGCTGCTGCGCAGGAAGCCGCTCGTGCGACGATACGAGCTGAGGCACAGAGTGCGGCACAAGCGTCCGCCACGAATACGGCCTCATTCGCTGCGCGTCCAACCACGACGAAGCCCGTCAAAATGTCGGTACCGACGTTCGACGGCAAAGACTCAGATAGTCTTGTATTCTGGGTTCGCGAGATCGAGATCGCGCTAAGCGCTGGTCAGATCTACGACGCGCGAGCTCAGGTGGCGTTTGCGCTGTCCAACCTTGGAGGGCGCGCACGCGCATGGGCCATGGCCTGTGAAACGGCGACGCCGGGGTACTTCACCTCGTGGTCGTTCATGGAACAGGAGTTACGCTCCACCTTCCTCCTTGCCAATGTGGCATACCGCCACCGCTCCAGTTTCTTGCGATGCAGGCAAGGCAATCGGTCGCTTCAAGACTACGTCATGGAGCTCCATAACCTCGAAGCCGCTATGGCCGGCGCACCCCTCTCTGAGGACGTCAAGGTGACTGTCTTCATGGACGGCGTTCGCACGGGTCCGGTTCGGACGGAGCTTTTCCGGCGTCAGCCGAAGACCTTTAACGAGGCGGTCCACATCGCTATGCTGGAGGACGACTGCGTGCGCTCAGCGCAAGGGCACACGCCTCATGTTGAGGCCAGTGAAGGTCCCACTCCGATGGAGATCTCCCTTGCCGAGTCGGCACGCTCTCAGAAGACGCAACGGGCGAGTGGTCGCTGTTTCGGTTGTAACCAACCTGGTCACTTCCGTCGGAACTGCCCCACCAACCCATGGAAGGCGCCACGCGACAAGAAGTACGCAGCGCGTCCGGCTCTCAACAGCCTCGAGGCGACAGAGTCGGAAAACGGCGACTCCCAGTAGGGGCGGGACGCCCTGCTGGGAGACTTCGCTCCTCGTCGAGGAAAGTGAATCTCTCACCAGCCTCTCCAAAGGAGCAAGTCCCTGGGACGACACTTCTGTGTCTGTCCGTGGCCGCCGCGCGGTCTAACCTCGTGATCGTCACTGCCAGCGTGAAAGGGTACCCCGAACCGATGACGGTCCTGATCGATTCAGGAGCGTCGTTTAACTTTGCGACGAAAACCAGTGTGGCTAGGAACAGTACATTGTATGCTAATGCTTTAGAAGCTTCTAAGAGTAATACCAATGTATCTGTTCGCTTAGCGACTGGTTCCATCGTGTCTACACGCAAGGTTACGGTACCCCCTAAGCGTGAAGTTTGACGACTTCAATTCGGTCGAACCGTTCATTGTCTTGGACATGGATGATCGGTACGATCTTATCCTCGGCATGCCTTGGCTTGCTAAGCACGAGCCGTGGATAGACTGGCGTAGTCGCACCATTGGTGCCAGCCACAACCCCCTCGCGGACAGAGCCCTGGCGGGTCATGTCCCCTACTCTTCCCGAGACGGGTTTGTGCATGAGCACCGTGTGCCGCGCGGCGAACGGCAGTTTGCCGGCACTTCGGAAGTGTTGGAACTGCCCATGGCATTGCCTCCACGAGCGCGGGAGCTCGAGGTAGGTGGTGGAGAAGATCCGCAGGATCCTAGCACCTCTCCGGGTAGAGGACAGGATTCTGCAGGTGGCAACCGAGTTGCACTTGCCCAAGGGGCAGTGAAGACTCAAGGCGCGGACGCTGTACGAGCTCGCGCAGGAAGGGGTAGCGTCCGAGCTCCCCCTATGCAAGGCGTGGTGGCTGGTTCAGCTCACGTCGAGAAAGGCGCTGGAGTTGTTGCTCGCGCAAACAAGAGTGGTCGAGTCAGAACTCCCACTACGCAAGGCGTTGTAGCTGGTTCAGCTCGCGCGACAGAAGACGCTAGAGTTGGTGCTCGCGCAACCACGAGTGGTCGAGCAGGGGCTCCCACTTTCAAGGACAGCAAGGGTGACAAGGTCACGAGCACGCCCAAGGCAGAGGCGTCTAGCCGCGATGCGGATTCCGCGGTTGGAGACAAGGTCCCTCAAGTAGTCGACGTCTTCACAGGCGAACCCAAGGTGGGGGAGGTGCTGACTCCGTTACCCACAGTAGCAGAGCTACTTGAGCTCGAGGAGCTTTCGTATGTCGAGTTTATGGACTCTCTCAAGGCGGGAGAGTTGGCAGAAGTGGTTCTCCTTCGCCCGGAAGGCAGCTCACTGGAGCTCAACTCCTCGTCGGTCATGGACCCCGAGGTGTCGGAAGACGAACGAACCTCTAAGAGGCAGACGCGGTATGGCGCTGCCATCTTGAAGGACCCTTCGGATCCGTATTACGCCCGCCCTTCTGAAGGAGTTTTCGGATGTCGTTAGCGACGATCCTCCTTCGGCCCTTCCCCCGGATCGGGGCGTGAGGCATGAGATTGATCTCGTACCCGGTACTAAGTACTGTACCACGCGGCAGTGGCCGCTTCCGAAGGAACAGGTCGACGTCATCGACGCCTTCTTTGCGGCAAAGCACGCCGCTGGCATGGTGCGCGAGTCCAAGTCGCCACATTCGTCACCGACGTTCTGTGTGCGCAAGCCCAACGGGAAGTGGCGCATGGTGCACGCCTTCAACAAGTTGAACGCGGCAACCATCCCGGCGTCGACGCCTATTCCTCGGAAGGATGTGTTGCAGAACAACATGGCTGGTTGCACGGTCTTTAGTGCACTCGACATGGTCGACGGCTACTATCAGTTGCTGATGCGGGAATCGGACATCCCACTCACTGCAGTGAGCACTCCCAGCGGGATGTTGTGGGAATGGTTGGTCATGCCCCAGGGGCTGTCCAACGCACCCGCCACGTTCAACAGGCTCGTTACACAGCTCTTCAGGCCGATGCGGCAGTTCGTACAGACGTACTTCGACGACATCTTCGTGCACAGTCGTGCGTCCGAAGGGAAGACGGCCGTCGAAGCCCATCTTGGCCACCTCCGTGAGGTTCTCTTGTGCATGCGCGAGAATCGCCTCTACGCGAACATCAACAAGTGTATATTCGGAGCCGAAGAAATCCCCTTTCTGGGCTGCTTCCTTGGGAAGGACGGTGTCCGTGCAGACCCGAAAAAGGTGTGTGCCATTGCACAGTGGCCGGTGCCCGTCTCGCAGAAGGACCTGCGGAAATGGCTCAGCCTGGCCAACTACTTGCACAAGTATAGCGCCAATTACGCCGAGATGGCAAGGCCACTAACGAATCTTCTCAAGAAGGATGCCGTGTGGTCATGGACCTCTGAGGCTCAACAGGCTTTTGAAGCTATCAAGAGCAGCCTTCAGAGCGCTCCAATCCTGGCGTTGCCTGATGAGGAGCGCCCCTTCAGCGTGGTATGCGATGCATCTGACTTTGCCATCGGCTGTGCCCTGCTGCAGGTGGATGCCGAAGGCAGGGAAAGGGTAGTGTCTTTCCAATCTCGCCAATTGAAGGCGGCGGAAAAGAACTACCCTGTCCACGACAAGGAGCTCTTGGCGATGAAATACGCCTTGGTTAAGTTCCGGGTGCACCTGTTAGGTCAAAAACCCTTTGTGATCTACACAGATCATGCCTCGTTGAGGACGGCGACCTCGTCGCCTCACCTCTCTCAGCGCATGGCGCGGTGGCTCTATTTCTTTGCTGAATACAACTTCACGGTGGAGTACAAACCGGGAAAGCAGAATGTCCTCGCGGACGCGCTCTCCCGGCGGCCAGATTACGAGTTGGTACACTTGGCCTACCTCGAGTCACCGCTCTATGAGCTTATTCGTGAGGCGTACGCCGACGACGACGACCTGGCAGGCCTAGTGGAGGCGCTGAGTGCTCCAAACAAGGTCGTCGAGCTTACGGCGCGACAACGCTCACGTCTGCACCGCTACTCGGTAGTGGAGGGTTTGCTCTACTACCAAGTAGACGGGGGCGACGAGCCTCGCATTGTCGTTCCGAACGACGAGGACCTGCGTCATCGTGTCCTCTATGAGGCCCATGATACGCCGCTTAGCGGTCATCTGGGGCGGGAGAAGACGTACACGTCAGTGGCCCGCAACTTCTGGTGGCCCCACATGTACAAATGGGTACGTAAGTACATACAGACATGTGAGACGTGTCAGCGCGTCAAGCCTGCGCCCTCGGCGTCCGCTCCCTTGATGAGCTTGCCGGTGCCGGCGGACTGCTGGCGCTCTGTGAGCATGGACTTCATCTTCGAGCTTCCGGCCGATGCGCGTGGCCACACTGGCATCTTGGTGTTTGTCTGCCGCCTTAGTAAGATGGTACGGCTGGCCGCTGTGCGGAAGAGCGTGACCGCGCCTCAGGCAGCTCAGCTCTTTGTGGACAATGTCTTTCGTAACCACGGCCTCCCCGAGGCTTTCGTGAGTGACAGAGACCCAAGGTTCGTGTCCCACTTCTGGCAACACCTCTTTCGCCTCTTAGGCACGAGGTTGGACATGCCCACAGCGGACCATCCTCAGACCGATGGTCAGACTGAGCGGGTGAACAGAGTTCTAGAGGACATTCTTCGCAGTGTCTGCGCAACAGAGCCCACGAAGTGGAGTGTGCTTCTTCCACAAGTGGAGTTTGCGCTCAACAATGCCGTGCATTCGTCCACAGGCTTCACCCCGTTCTATGTGAATGGGCTACGGCACCCGCGTACGCCACTGACGTTGCCCCTGGCCTCGAATTTGGGTGGGGGAGAGGCTAACGCCGAAGACCCAAGGGGTCTTAAAGGCCTCAGAACGTCCGTCAAACGGAACCTACTCTCGTTTATCGAGACCGGTGAAGCTGTCAGACAGCGCGTCCGTGACGCCATGGCGGCCGCTCAAGACACTCAGAAGGAACACAGTGATCGCCAAGGGCGTAAGAACACGCTTGTGTTCAAATTTGGAGACCAAGTCTTATTAAATGCCAAGAACCTTCCTACTCCGGAGGTCTCTGCTGTGGGCAGCACCAAGCTGCGAACTCGCTTCGTGGGGCCGTTCATGGTCTTCGGGGTCCACGGCCACGCCTACACGTTGGACCTGCCATCGTCCATGGCCACGCACCCGACGTTCTACGTTGGCTTGCTCAAGCCCTATCGCCCGGCGGAGGCTGCTGAGCCTGAGGAGCCGACTGCGTCGCAGAATACTGCTGAAAGGCACTCGCCATCATCCGAACGAGATCTTCCGAGGGAAGCTGGATAGGCGCAGGAGCCAGCGCCGGCGCCGGATCAGGAGCACGAGCCGCTACGTGACGAGCCTCTCGCGCCTCCAAGTAACCCACACGGTCGTACAGATCACAGATCCAGGCGACGTGCCTCTCCAGGCCCTGGCGTACCCGCTCGTCGTTCTCCTCGCCTTGCGAACAACGGGTCCGCAAGCGTTCGACATCGCCACCAAGCTGCCGAGGCAGATCCCAGACGCGATCCCGCAGACAGTCCAAGTCCTCTCGGACATCCTGGAGTTTCTCCAGGCGGGCCTCCGCATCTTGGACGCGAGCGCGAAGCGCCACCATCTCGGTCCGCTGACCATCCAGCAGTCGCTGACAAAACTCCACCCCGGAGAGAAGACTCTCCAGGTCAGGACGGGAGCCAGCCGAACGACGCTGAGCGTCTTGGTCGGATACCACTGCCGCCGCGGGCTCCGCCGCCTCTGCTTGGTAATGAGGGCGTCCTCTACTACCATGTCGAGAGGCTACTGAAGCGCCGCGGGCGTAGCGGTCAGTACCAGTACCTGGTAAAGTGGCGGGGCTACCCGAGTAGTCGTAACTCGTGGGAGCCTGGGGCTCGCCTCGAGGAGGACTGCGCCGACCTCGTGGCCGCTTCTGAGCGTGCACACGGACCTGGTCGGCGCTGACAGGGCCGAGAACACTCTTAGGCTCTATCGGCTGCGACTGCCAAGACTTATGTATCTTCTGAAGAACCTCCTCGAGGATGACGCCCGGCATGGGCTTGTGGCGATCAAAGAATCGGTTCGGCCACGTGTTGTCAGCGATCATCTTCGCCATGCGAAATCGCAGACGACGCTGAGCCAGCCAATCGATCCGATAAGGAGAGTTCAAGAACTCGGGCCTGGGATAGCCCAAGTGGTCCAACCACCCCTCGAACTCAGTCTCGTTCCTTTGGCGGGAGAAACCGGTGTCCACCAGGAGCACGACCGGACACTTGTCGCACTGCGGCGCGCCTGGGCCAGGCATGCGACTCTGACGAAGGTGTTCGCGGTACTCGTCCCGAGTCCAGTATCGCAGTGCGAGTAACTGGTCTTGGGTACGTGGGGCGTGGGTCTCGCGATCTCGCTTGGTGCCCACTGCCTGAGAGGCCTCCTGATGAGTACGATCGGCCAGGTGTTGCCGATTCTCGGGCTGAAGCAGCTCAGGAGGGACTCCCTCGTCGACACCGGCATTGGTGATGACCTGGGGCTCCGACACCGCAGCGGGCGGGTTGTCTCGACGAGACAGGGACTCCTCCAAGAGTCGGGCGCGTTCCACCGCCACCACAGTCTTGGGAGACATGGGGCTTCCCGGATGGATGACCAGCTGGGCATCAGTGATCTGCTTGGGCGACCACTCGACCTCGCCGTCCTCGTGGTCCACGTCGGGCTCCGACTCCTCGTAGTCCACCCCCAAGGATGAATGCGGCGACGGACTACGCCCCGGCGGGGAAGTGGGCGCGTCTTTCGCGGAAGCCGCATCGTCCTTTGTGGACGTCCCAGCTCGAGGAGCAGGCGAGTCGGTGCCGCTGACATACCCGGGGTTCGGGGTGTCCGTGTCGGACGAGTCGCTGCTCACGTCCTCGTGAGGGCCGGGCAGCAGCACATCAGTGCGCTTGGGCGGCAGCTTCGGGGTCTTCGGGCTCTCCTTCGATTCGCCCTTCGTCTTCGGAAGCTGCTTGGCAGCGGGCTTCTTCACCACGGGCTTCTTCGGAGCGGGCTTCGAAGAAGCAGTCACCTTCTTCGACTTCCGCGTGGCCTTCGGCGAGGCGGGCGTCTTCTTCGCCTTCGCCTTGGCCGCCGCGACCTTGGGCTTCTTAGAAGCAGGCTTTTTCGCTTCGCCCGCGTCCTTCGCGTGCTTCTTTGAAGCTGGGGTCTTCTTCGCCTCCTCCGTGTCATTCGCGGGTTTCTTGGAAGCCGACGCGGCCTTCGCCACCTCCGGATCGCCCGAGTGCTTCTTGGAAGCAGGCGCCGGAGGCTTCTCCTCCATGTCGCTTGGAGTGGGCGCGTCGGCGTGGGTCTTCATGGGGCCTACAGCCCGAAGGGCGTCTGGGGCGGGTCGCACGATGATCCGGGTCTCCGTCGTCATGCCCTGTGGGCCTTGCCGTGTGCGCGTGTGCTCGGAAGAGCGTGAATTGCCGAATGAGGCTGTGCTCGTGTTTCCGCTGGATTCCCCCTGGGAAAGGTGCTTCCCGTTTGGGTGAGGGAGGGTGTAATGGAGCCAGGATTGGCCAGTGACCTTTTCAAGGAAAAGGGATGTTCTCTGGTGTGGACCACACCGGCCGGTGTGGCCCACAAGAACTGAGTGTCACACACCACGATGGGTACTGTGTACCAGTGGTCCTTATATAGAGTATTCACGGTAGACTCCCCCAACGTACTGAGTTAAGTTAGGTCGGTCGTACTTAAGTACCCGATGCACGAGAGCCGACCGCTGAGGAAGATCGCAATTTAGACAGGGATTCAGTATACAGATAGAAAGCAGTAGATAGAGCTTTATGAGTGTTATTAATACAAGACAGTTTAACTCTAACCTTCAAGTGTACAAGTCTCTTTAATACTCGGTATTAAAAGGAGACGGATAAGGCAGGGCCTTTTGTACTAAGAGCAACAGAGACGCCAGGCGTCTGTTGTGGTTAGCGTGTTACGCTTCCTCCTAGCTATTGTGCGTGTGACCCCCGTCACAGTCAGACAGTTTCATCGACCGCCAGTGGCGGCCTAGGCGCCTCGCGCTTATGGCAGAAGTGAAAAATGATGGGCATAATTCTGAAGAAGTTGCTGCGTTGATGGACAAGCAGTTGAAGAGCCGATATGGTCTGGACGTGAATAAAATGGCTCGCTTCACGATTTCAGACACGGCGCCGGCGGCTCGTAAAGTCTCGAGGCAGTTTGATTCTACCCTGCAAACGGACTGTGCGATGCATGCACTGAATCTCTGCATCGGCTATGGCATCGGCTTGAAAGAGAATGTGCGTAATGAGTACAAGAAAGACCCCAAGACCAAAATATTTGTCAAGGAGCGAGTAGTGGTGACAGAGGGTGGGGCATTTCCTGAAGGTGGGGCAGTGATTCGAAAGCTGCGTGCGCTGAACAATTTCTTTGCGTCAAGCAAATCGCCCGAACGTGTCGCTCGTCTAAAAGAAGTTCAAAAGTTCCACAAGTTACCTCAGTTGGCAGCTCTCATTGACATTGACGTTCGAGTGGCTTCTACTATCGAGTTGTTCCAGCGCTCAATCATCAATTTTCCGGCCTATCAGGCGTTCTTCCAGAATGCAGACGTATCAAAGAAAGAAAAGCATGTCTTTAGCCGCATCACGGATGCCGAGTGGGTGCTAGTTGTTCAAATGGAGGCAGTTATGCAGCGAGTAGCGGAGCTCGCCTTGATAGAGTCTCAGTCTGCAAGCATGATTTCGTCTACGATGTACGTGCTGCTCCGCGTGGCGTCCGCTCGAATGAACTCGCACAAGTTTTCGTCATACTGCCTAGGCGGGGCTCGGGACACGGAGACCAACGAGAAGAACTTCCCTCGTATTCAACTGATGCTGCCTGTCTGATCTGGCCCAACGCTGCATTAAGCGCACAACGTATCAGATTGCTGAGCGCTTACCAAAGCCTTCGGTACCTATGGGCATGGCTTTGCTTCTCGATCCGCGCACGAAAACCCCTGCCAAAAACTTTCTGCGCATTCCTGACACTGCGGAAGCAGTGACTGATGTGATTCTCTGGAAGAGTCAAAGGCTCTGATGCGCGTCGAGCATCGGGTGTTCTACAGATGTTTGCATGCTCACGATGATCAGGGTGAAAATGCGGATTCGGCTTCGAATTCGCCATCAGCAGAGTGCAACAGCAGTTCTGACACCGATGCTGATTTGTTGTACGGGGAAGAAGTATCCCAGCCGGTGGAAGAGAGCACTGCGGAGGCTATAATGAACGCAAAGGCCGATGCACTGCTGGTCGACTGGCTCAGCTTCAGAGTTGAGTGGGCTGAAGTGGCAAAATCGCAATACCCAGCCAAAGCCGAGTATGAACGGGTGCTATCCAAGCTGGGTGTGCGAGACAGGAAACGAAACGTTCGTGTTTGGAATGTTGAGCAGCTATGCGGGAATATTGATGTGTGTCGCTGGTTCGCCGATATTGGCGAGAAGATGTATCCGTCTATTGCAAAACTTGCACGGGTCTGGCTAGGGAGGGGCATTTCGACTGCGTTCCAAGAACGTGTGTTCTCGACAGGATCATTTGTGATGAGTCCGCTACGGACAAGGACTGATAACGAGCGTGCGCAATGACAGCTAATTCTGCGCCACAATCGCGATGAACTGAGGCGCATGGAGGAAAACAAGCAGAAGTTACGTTAGACGCCGACATGGGTACATTAGTAGTGCTAATAGTAGTGATATTAGTAGTGATACTACTATCGCCACATCAGATCTACTATAGTAGTAGTAGTGCTATTGGTTCAGAGTCGGGTAGTAGTAGTAGTATCACTACTAAGCTAGAATCCTCACTACTACCAAACCCTGATTAAAACGTAGCATTTCACGAGCACTATAATATACTTCAATACAATAGTAATATACTGTAATACTATAGTAATATATTATAGTCCTGCTCAATAGTATTTTTAAACGTGTAGTATTACACGAACACTATAATATATAGAAGTATTATATTAGATTTTGTATGACCAGCGCTACCAGCCCAACCCTCTAGTTAATAACATAGTACCATATACATGTAAGCGCGTTCTTAAATTCCCGCCCCAGGCGAAGGCTGAGATAGGATATACGGATACTTATGTAGAATCTCGAAGCCCCCCCCCCCAAAAAAAAAGAAAAAACAAGAAAAACAAGAAAATAATTGGGTTGGTAGCGCCGTTCTTATAATGGTATGTTTACGTTAAATTGCGCATCTCCTGTGCCTGCTTCGCAGCATCTGCACGCGACATACTGTATACAGTGTGTAATAAAAATATCGTCCGGGTCGTTGCATTTGACCTGGTGCTTTTGCGTCACATAGAGTACGCTGGCACTGAGGAAATAGGACCAACACACGCCCACGCGCGGCCAGCACACACGAGGGTGGGCGACATCTAACACACAAAGCATAGAAGGGCCACCGGAGGCGAGCGGGTGTGAGGAGCGTGGCCAGAGCAAACCCGCGCGGGGAGCCCGCGAAGCAGGGCCGCGCGGTATTTGCGGAGGCGGGCCCAGCGACGAGCTCCTCAGCGAGACGACCACTGTTCTGGGTAGAACTTACAATCTTTAAATCGAGAGCGAAGCGCGGCTGGTCACTTTTATGGCGTAACCTGCAATACTTAATTATAAAATCGTGCGTCAGCCGGGAGGTCAGGATCCATAGTTTATCCTAATCAAGAGGATTTGCTGTGTGTTCTTACGGCATTAACGGGTGTTCCGCATGTTCTGTCGCTGGCACTGCCGATACTGCTGTACTCGTGTTGGCACACTGGTGTATAGTATACACTGTATACCGGACCACACGTCTCAGATTGGCACCGATACATACCGTCACGGTATTACCGTGTGTACCGGACCGTTTGGGCTGTTTTTGCAACTTTGTTCCTACAGTATCTCAGAATGATTTTATCTCTCATTGTCTTTATAGTGAAACCCGGTCACTATGACTATTTAATTAAGGCACGTGATGCTGTCCCCGACTGGGTGTTGCAGTAGCCTCTCTACTGTAACCGACTCGCCCCTTTTATATAGCGGTCTATACGTGTCCGGATAAAAAGAGATTTTTTGTACACCCCTGACTAGACCCCAAAAACCCTGGCATGGGGCTCCTAAACCCTACCGCGCTTCGCGCGGGACTCGGCTCGCTGCGCTCGCTATGCGCACCGTTTATGCCCTCCGGACAGAAGTAATCATGGCGTATACTTCAGTCGGGGACAGCAGTCACTCTCTTTAAATACCGATCGCTTTTTTTAAAAAGCGGACGATTTGCGCGGATTATTTGATAAGGTACTCGTTATTTACGGTACCTTAGTCCGACTGGGCGTTAGAGAGGCTATGAAATGCATAATTTTTATACGTATAGGAGTATAGTACGGTTAATCACCCAGGTAGGCAGGTATATGCCCCCACCTGTAACCCCTGTCTATTTTGCATGAGCTCATTTATACTTTTTATAGTGTGTTCGTATTTGCGGGTGAAGGCCAAATAGTTGCTCGTCTCTCTCAAGGGCCTCGTGATTGCAGCCTTGGAGGATAATGCTACGGAAATCTAGCAGAGCAGACAGCAGGAAAACGATCCAGACCCTCGAGGAAGAAGGCGAAGAAGAGGTGGAGGACGATGTAGACGGTGTAGAAAATCAAAGCCCGCAGAGGCAGCTTCAACCACCCAACACCACCACTTCGAATTCGGACACCATGACGGTGACGGTCGTTCAGCCGGTGAATAATGTACGACCGCATTTACGGTTAACACGACGCTCTTCAAGTGCTGTAGAGAGAGTCACCTTACAGCCACCTCCCGAAGAGAAAAAGAACGGAGGCGACAAGTCCCTAAGACCGAGATTTCTGCAGGAGAGGTCTGCAACCATTGTGCACATTCAACCATCGGTGACTGATCCGTCACGAGTTCCCCGATCCAAGGCTAGTGCATTTTTGCTGGGTGTGTTAGCGAAGTCCAAGACGCTAGCTGGTCCAGGGCTAGGAGAGGGCAAACGTGGGGCGCTAGAGCCACTTCGTGCTGGTGTAACCAATACTGTTCACTACGTTCCCTCTCAAGGAGCTGAGAGGGGAATACCGCTACGGTTGGCAGGGCGACGTAATAGCTGCCACTTGGGACGCCAACTCTCTATCGTGTCAACAACAGACCTACTGGAAAAAGCGGTACCTGATGGAGCGAGAAAGCGCCGCGTCAGTGCCAGCCAGGAGCAGATGGCTGCTGTTCTTCGAGCTCTTCAGGCCAGCAAGCAGCAAGCTTCTCAGCAACTCGATATTTTGCACAGTATTCTACGCTTCATCAACTCTAATGACAGAGACGACAATGGACAGCGACCTGTCGTCAAGGAAATGGTGGACGTTGGCTTCATTCCCGAACTGTCGAGTATATTACGCGAGTTTCGATTCAATACGGACGTACAGGCACGAAAGCAGGCGCGTACTTCGTGCACCTAGAAGGATCCTAACTCTCTTTCTTTGTATCAATAGGTTTGTGCTATGAGCATTTTAGCGGCCGTGGCGGAGGAATCGTCAGTGTACGCCTACATGATGAGTGAGGTAAGCAAAACCTGCTAAGCTTTTCTCCACATTGAGTTTTTACTTGAAGTAATGGATCTATCTGGTTCTTCTGTGCAGTTTAGTCTCGAGAAGCTGCTTCAGAAGAATGCTACCGTGCACGGTACCCATGAACACCTTGTGTTGCTTGCCTCCAATCTTGTCCATATCATCGAGGACTCCAAGCTCTCAGTCAACATTCAAGCTTACCAAGCAGATAAAGCCGCAAGGCTTCGTAGGCAATCAGCCACCTACACTGACATGATCGTCGCAGCAATTGGAGCCTCAAAGCCGAAACAGTCCGCGGCTTCTCCGTCACCAAGCAGAAAATGTTCAACAGCTCGACGTTCATATCAACCGGAGATCCCAGAGACTGAAGTGGCCCAAATTCGCGCTATGCTTACTAGCGCTCCTCCCTCTGAAAAGAGCGGGTCGGAGCGCGATTTGGGGCGATCTCTAGGGCGCCAACGACAGTCATTTGCGCTTCCAGTGGATCCACCCAAGTTGAGTGCAAACTATCGCTTGCTCATCGCGCCAGAGTTGAAAAAGTCAATAGTTCAACCGCTGCAAGTAGCGGAAAATGAAGTAGAACCCGGTGGTCACCAAGAGCGACGCGGTCGTCCTTCATCAAGCCCATCGCGGAAGTCATTGCCACTTGATTTGACCTCGAGATCTCTGGCCACAGCGATTTACTCTGGCGGATCAATATTTGTTGAACCATCACCGCTTTCAAAGCGACTGCCACGTCAAGGAAGCTTCAGCGCTGGAGGTTTCCGTAAAAAACTATGTGCGCCAAAGCGGGTTCAACGGGCACAGACGGAGAAGCTGCCTCGTACCCAACCACTATCGTTGAGACCTACTGAGTCTCCAACGCTGCTTCAAAACTCCGATCTGGGACCAAAGTCGTCATTAATCGCAGATAATACTTGTACAATATCTGCAGCCCGGTCAGCACAAAATGCAGAGCTAAATGATGAAACTACTGAAGTCGCTGGGGAGAAAGTGGATGAAGAGAAGGGTGAGGAGGAGGAAAATAAGACGGAGGAGAAAGAGGAGGACGAGGAGGAATCGTATGAAGACGATTTCGATGGCGACGATGAGTCCGAAGGCAAAATGATGCCAAGTCGCAGTGATAATGCTACAATTGCGTCGGACGGGGAATTGTTTGGCATGTTACACGATATTTCAGCTCAAGATCTTGGCAGTGCTGCAACGCCAATAGAAATCAGAGCAGCCACAATCATCCAGCGTCGTATTCGAGGGACATTGGCCCGAAAAGCCTATCCTCGACCTCGTAGGAGTTCATCAAGTGAGAACATTACGCAAGCATCAGAAAAGAAAACTCCACGAACGATTTCCACTGGTAAAAGCACGAAGAGAAATTTGCATCCTGAAGGAACTAAACGGAAGCAGATCCCGTTATCAGCACGAGCTCCTCGGCAGCTCCAAACTGAAGCTAGCAGCAGGCGTGGCAACTCCTTACGAAGTATTCCTCAAGCAGCAAGTCGAACAACGTCTTCTCGACTAATTACACCGGGCAAAGAAGCAAGCAAGACGAAGGTTCCAAGTGCTGGTGCTGGCGTTCGGCATCCTAGTTTGGCGACCAACAGCCATCTCCTTAGCTCCAGCAGATCGTTGCGGTCAATGGGACATTCAGCATTCAGACTCTTCTCTTCAAACAGCTCTCACGACATCGATACTGGTAGCACAGAAGTCGCGAAGGAGCCTCCCGACCCCGAATCACTGAAGCAGATCCAGGCATTGTACGCTGAGGGTCTACAGCACCAGAAGGAAAACCACCTCGGTCTCGCCATTGAGTGCTACGAGAAAGCGTTGGCCATTCCAGGCGGACAGAGTTTCGCTTCAATTCACGTAAATATCGGATCGGCGTTGATGGCAAAAAACAAGTTTTCGGAGGCGTTGGAGTCTTTCAGGCAGGCAAAGCGCATCCAACCTGACAACACCAAGGCCATCTACAACTATTCCTTGGCGTTGCTGCATCTCGACCGGCCGCAAGAAGCGCAACAATTGGTACGTCGTGGGGCTGTCCCTGATAACTGTCGTAAAATATCTGACCGACGTTGTTTTTTTTTTCACTTCCATGAAGCTGCGCCGCATTCTTGAGCTCGATCCGAACCACGAAAAAGCTGCCATCGCGTTATCTCACATCCAAGGCGCTATACTATGAAGACGACACGGGTACTACAGTAGAAACTAAAGTTAAATTCTTAGAACAGCAAAATTGTATAAACGAGAACGAGGTTCACGACACGAACAGTATATTTACATGCAGCCATCAACCGGACAGGCCCTTGCAACGCACTACTAGCCAAATTAACTAGAGACATCAGCCCCTTCTTCCGGGTTTCATTAAAGTGGCAAACAGACGCGAGTCAGCTAGCCTATACTACTTCCAACGCCCGCCGCGAGTGCTCGTCGGGGCTGCTGCTCTCCGTGCTGCTGGCGTAGTCCTCCTCCTGCAGCTTCTGCGGAGTCGAGACACGGAACACGAACGACTGCGCCACGATGTCATGTTGACGCGGGCTGCTGAGGCTGATGGGCATGGCGATCGAGTACTTGACAAAGTTGCCGAACTTCTCGTGCTTCGAGACCAGGAAGATGCCGAGCGCCACGAGCACAATCGCGATCGGGAACATGATCCACTGCGTCCTGGTGAAGTTGTGCGCCTGCTGGAAGAAGACGACGCCGCTGATGTTGCTCATGGT
The DNA here is from genome assembly GCA_009729435.1 of Phytophthora fragariae. NCBI lineage: Eukaryota > Oomycota > Peronosporomycetes > Peronosporales > Peronosporaceae > Phytophthora > Phytophthora fragariae. Next base: position 1,092,465 of record QQOI01000027.1, read on the forward strand.
GATCCAGAAGCCCTGGAACACGGGGTACGACGACATGGTGTCTCCGCTCATGGTGGCCAGGTTCAGCGTGTGGGTCTGGGTCAGCAGCGTGCTAGCCATGCCGGCGCACAGCACGTACGTGCCGAAGTACCTGAACTGGTTGTCGCCCGAGACGGTGGACGAGATAAGCTCCACGACGCACTTGGCCAGCAGCACCGAGAGCCCTCCAATCGTTCCGGAGATAGCGGCCCAATAGAGCGGCAGCTTGGGGTCAATAATGAGCGTGTGCTTCTCGATCTCGCTCACGTCGTACTTGCCGATCTTGAGGCTCGACAGCTCGATCTCCTCCAGGTGGTCGTTCTCCTCTCCGGGCAGGCGCTTGCCCATGGGGGACAGCGACAGGTGGTCGCCGAAGATGGGGGACGGGAAGGGCGACATCATGGCGCGGTTCCCCCTGCCGCTGGGCTCGTCCAGCGCGGGGGACGCCTCCGAGTTCTTCTGCTGCTGCTGCTTCTGGTTCTTGGCTGCGATCTCGCGCTTCTTCTCCTGCACGTCGTCCACGCGCGCGTCGTCCTTGTCCGTGCTGGCCACACGCAGCGCCGGCGCCTTGGAGCGACGCGCGCGCATGTACAGCGTCATGACGAAGGCCGTCGTGACGACCGCGAAGAGGATGAAGGGCGCGGCCTCCATGAGCTGGTAGATCTGGTCCATCTGGTAGTGGCCCTCGTCCTCCTCACTAGCGGCGGCAAGCACCACGACGCCCAGCGACACGAGCGCGACGCCCATGAGGTCCGTCAGGTACAAACTCTGCTTGAGCCAGAAGTGCGACATGATGCAGTTGCCCAGGATCGTCGAGCCGCCGCCCAGCGACGCCACGAGCGTCTGCGGCGCGAAGCCCAGCGCCAAGAAGTCGCCGAGCGACGCGCCCACGACGCAGATCATGCCGACCCACCAGATCGGCCGCAGGTGGTACGGGCGCTGCACGGCGCGCAGCTCCTCCTTGTCGTGCGAGTACTTCTGCAGGTTCACGCCGAAGATGGACAGGAAGGACGACACCACGGCGATGGCACCGCCGATGAAGTCACTGCGCATGGTAAGATCAGAGTGATGGTCGCTTCTCTCCGGTGCTTTTTCTCGACTACCCAGGTGGATTGGGCTTGTGTAATGTATGGCAAGGCGGTCTCGAGGGGACGAGGTCGGTGGCGCGAGTACATAGTGGGGCACGGACGAGGCGAGGGCGGAAAAACGGATCACCCGTATTGAGCAACTGGGGTATAGTTGGTGTTTGATGATGTTGCTGGATGAGGACTTTGTCTGGCTATAACCCCCTGCCCCCAAGCATCAGTTGCATGATGGCATAGAATCCAGCCGGTCAGGTTCAACCGCTCGGGATGGCTCCAGCACGTGCTGCAAGACGCAGACTTTTCCGCTTGTGGATGCGGGTCGACCCGTGGAAGAGGTTGAGAGGATTGACGGACGGGCATCGACCGCCGAGGATGACGTCGCGACGAAGTGAGCGCGGCTCGAAAGAGAGCACGATGGAGATGTGTACGTGTGTGTACACATGCAAGTTATCACTCGTTGCACTCCGCCGCTGAATTCAAGGCGAAAACTCCCTCGCGCAATTCGTCGTCAAGTCAGCGCTGAACCAGCTCACCACGCCAGTGCGGAGCTCTTGGTCGGATTCACACCTAATGGGCAGAAAAGGACGATACAGTCATTTAAGTCCCGAGAAGTGCCCATTCTCACTGTGAAAAGGAAGTGATCCTATTTTATTTCATTTGAATTGGCCACCTTGTTGGCGCTCACAGTTATAGTACTAGAAGCTATTGCAATTTGTATCTGCTGCGCTTGTGATGACTGCACCCCAAGAGGGCAACACAACACCATCGGCTGCGGAAGCAAAACACAGGGATGTATTTTCCCCCGCGGTAGCTAACCAGAATGGCAGGAGATGCAACTCGAGTGCATGGTTTTGCGGGCCAGGATCGCTCGTGTCGCCAGGCAAGATAGTCCATCGACCTCGTGACGATAGCGAATATCCTGGTGGCAATTGACATATATCTATAAGTTAGTACCGGTAAACGCGTACCCGTAGATTTCCTTGCAGGTTTTCTCGGCAACATTTTGTGGTGACCCATTTGAAAGCCTCCTAAGACTGCCCAAAATAGCCCGAGCCCTTCAGATTCAGACCAGCTGCGCGCTGGCCGGTGGCAGCAGCCGACAGGAGTCGCACCGCCCCGCCAATCAGGTGTGTACACCGCATGCCTCCCTGCGCCATTGGCAGAAACTGAGCGACATAAATATGTGTGGCAAACATCACACAACCCACTTATAGTATGGATTCACTTCTGAAGGGATGCATTTCGGTGCAGGCGACGACGCCATCCGCGTGATCGCGCACCGGCTCACGTTTGAAGTCAGGTTGGCGTTCGTGTGTGCAGCTGAGGAACATCGTAGAGCGGGCTGCTGTCAGCACTGCTGACTCAGCAGCCTACCTTGCAGGCGGCATAACTCAGCTGCAACTTGCAGCTGAGTGATTACCTCAGCAGTCGGGGCGGCAATGTGCTTGCTGCAATCTGGCTGTCGCACGTGGTCGGCGCCAGAAACCGACGTGCGCCTTGGTCTGCTCGGAGACGTTTACCAGCAGCGGTCCTGTGTCTGTGTCTACCGGTACATATCCACGTCGAGGTGGAAGCATTGCTTCAAGCAACCTATACATACTACACTGTGTAGTCTATATATAATTCACATGCTGGAAAGCTTGAAGACAATTTCGCACTCATAGTTCAACGGGCAGCACTGTATCATGGCGATTTTCAATTTGAGCAGCGTTTTGTGTCTTGATTTACCACCACCGGGGAAAAATATTGATATTGATACATGTATGGACTCGGAGGTCGAGAATATCTGTATGCTTACACTTGTTTCAAGTCTACGCTACCGTAGCATCCGCTCCAGTACGTGGTCTACGCTTTCGTGTTCCGCGCAGAGCTCTTCAATATCGGCAGGCGTGAAAACTCGGTCGGACTCCTTGAGCGTTTCGAGGCGGCTTCGCTGCTCAGAGCTGAGCGTGGTCGAGAAATAGTAGGCGATCATCTTCTCCATCTGCACCATGGACATGTAGAGCGACCCTTTTTCCTCGAAGAAGACATTGTCGAAGGTCTTGTCGTTGCCCAGTGCGTAGCGCTTGTGGTGCCGCACCACTGGTGCGGCGCACTCAGCTTGCTTTCATCGTCCGTGTCGGTTGAAGCTGGACGGTCAGAAGAGCGCACATACATGTATCGGGAGGTGTCGCTCTTGAACTTCTTGTTCTCAAGATCACGGTAGAACGCAAACGCCTTCTCCACGAAGGCGTCGATGCGCTTGGGACCGTCCGGTAGGTTCGACCGCAGGTGGAAGATGGTCTTGGTCTCGTGGATGGTAGTTTTCTCGTTGTCTTCTTTCTCGGTTTCATGCATAAACTCCACTCCCTCTTCGACTGCCACCCATCGGTCAAGTGGAGGAAGAACACTCACCCCAAGCTTGGCGACTTCGGGCGATGCAGGTTGGTCAAGCAGAACCTTAAGGCGCTTCTGTTTATCCAGATCCATGTGCACGAACTCCTGCTCCATGAGCAGCTTCTTGGCGTTCGGTCGCTCCAGCAGATCGTACCGTCCAGACTTGTCGAGCAGATCCAAGTTCTCGGTCAGATACAGCACGATGGCCTTCTGCAGCAGCTCGTTGCCCTTCGAGCCGTTGTCGAGACGGTACGTTCCATTGGCACCCGAGAACTCCTTGGTCTCCACGACGTGGGTCACGTACTTCCGCGGGAGGAACAGGCAGCACAAGAACTCAAATGCTGCCTTGAAGATCCCGAGCGCGTCTTGGCCAGAGTTGGTGATCCTCTGGACCACGGCGGGCACCACCATGCAGACCACGAGGTCGTACACAGCGTTGCCCGTGCGCAACGTGTTGATCACCACGAATTCGAGTGCCGTAGACGTCGACATACTTGGTGGGCGTGAGACTTGGAGACACTTTTGGGATTCTTGGCACCTTTGAAAGTGGCGAAGGTTCAGGGACTGCAACAATGAGACCATCACTCACCAGTAGTCAATCACTTCAACTTGAGGCATACAAATACCAAGATATGGACGGCTGGTGAGACTGTCAGCAGATGATTTAGAGCCAACACAATGGGTTCAATTGACCGGGTGATCTTTTGTGAGTGAAGCTCACGAGTAGCTGAAGGCAGCACGTTTCCACTTCATAACTCAATTTGCCGTCCGCCTGCAGCTCCAGCCACCGTCTCAATGGTTCCTGCTAAGGCCTTCCCGTCCATAGTCCAAGCGCTAGCCAACCCGCTCTTCGAGTCTGCTTGTGGAGCACAGCACAGTAGTTTCAGACTTGAACACAAAGTAGTTTCACAACGGACGCATGGCGCCCACTGGTAAGGGTCGCCATGCCAGCGGTCGCAGGGGCAACGACCAAGTAGGAGCTGTAGGAGAGGCAGCTTTCCAATACATACTATCGCTTTTGCATTCAACAGCACAAAAGACCACAAAGTATACTTTGGTTGCGAGCAGTTCGCAATCGGTAGTCAAGTAGACCAAGGATGTCGCGCTTCAGGCTGGACAGCGATGCGGAGATGACGGTTCCGCAGCCGGTCTACGAATACATCGGGCCGCCCAAGTTGGTCGACTGGGATCAAGCTTCGCTCGTGAAGTGGCGAAGGGCTCGAGAGCAGTATGAGGAGAACATTCACGAGCGCTGTGAGTGGACGGGTGAAGACTACAAGGCCGTCGTAAGAAGTGTGCGCAGTGCGGTCGACCCAGATATGATGACGTTCTTAGCCACGTACGAGATCGGCAAGGACAAGTCTCAGATCACGGACGAGGATATCATGGTCAAGGTCAAGGAGAGGTGCGAGACGACCAATCGCGACTATCTCGCTAACCCAACCGCGCTGTTCACTCAGAATCTGAAGATGGACTTGATGGTTAAAGACGTACCCGATCGAGTGGCCAAGTACTTCAGACAGTTCGAGAAGATTATAGCGGATAACGGCTTTCATGAGCATCTGGGCCGAGGTTCACCCTCTGATGACGACTACGTGGCACGGATGAAGCAGCGGACCAAGATCTTGGTCGATAATCTATCGCCACCCATGCTACGGGATGAAATCAAAGGCATGCTGGAGCTAGTGAAGTTTCGTCACATTCGGACCAACGACCAGGCATTGTACAAGTTGATCCTGGAACGTGCCGAGCTGCAGCAGTTATTTTACAATCGGTTTAGGCAAGCCGACTCGGCTAAAGCAGCTCCTAGGACGAGCAACCGCAAAGGAGGCAAGGTGCCGTCAACGCAGGAGAACACCCGGTCTGACTCCGGGCAACGCAGCTCAAATGAAGGTGGGAAGGCGGCAACAGGGCCAGGTAACCGCGGCCAGGGTCAAAACCAGCCCCGAAAATGGGGATCAGGACGAACGCCACCACGTACGGGTTGTCTACACTGCAAGCAAGATCACTGGCTACGAGATTGCCCAGTAGCCACGCCAGAAGAGAAGGAAGCAGCTCGTGCAACCCAGCAGTCCAAAAGCTGGAAGGTGAAGAGGGCTGCTATCGGCAAACACGATGGCATCGGTGAGTTTGCAGACAAGGGAGCGATCCCGACGAAGGGAGCGGATGATGAGGAATACTCGGTCGTGATTAATGGAGCTGTGGAGATTTCGATGTGCCCTGATACGGGTGCAGACAAGTGCATACTTCCAGCTACAACGGTCAACCAAGTACGTTCAGCAGGGGGTACGCTCGAGACGACACGCCTGATACAACCTACGCCTGTCGAAGGGGTCGGCGGCAAAATCACCCTGTGTCATGAAGCAGCACAAATAGATGTGCAAATCCGAACCTCCGCAGGACCGGTCAATCTCTACAAGCTAGATTGTCTAGTAGTCGAAGGAGAAACGCAATTTCTCCTGAGCAAAAAGGTGATGAAGCGCCTGGGAATTGATGTCAAGCGCGCTTTTGAACAGTTGGCAAACACCAGTATTGAGCTCAATCACGACGATTTCCCTGATGAGCCAGAAGTGGGTGAAGTGGTGGACGCAGATATTGAACGGGAGCTAGATCGCATGTGTAAGGAGGTCAACGAGGTGCTGAGTGATGACCAGTACAAGGATTTCCGAGCTGATGTGATCAAGTTGAGTAAGGAGTTCACGAGACTCTATCGTACACGGATCGGACATGACGAGCCAGCTTTGGTGGAGCCCCTGGTGGTCACACTAAAGAAGGGAGAAGAACCGGTTCGCTGCAAGCCACGACGATATCCGCCAGCGCAACTTAAATTCCTGGAAGAGCATGTCGCAAAAATGCTCAAGTTTGGGTTCGTCAAGAAAAATAATCTCAGCAAATGGGCGTCAAATGCAGTACCAGTGCTGAAACCGGGCAGTAACAACGAGTTCCGGGGGACCAACAATTACATCAAGATCAACAATAAGACAGTGTCAATTGCGGGTACTATGCCACACTTCTCAATTATCCTGAGGCATGTGTCTGGCGTCAAGTTCATCGCCAAGTTTGACATGTTCAAGGGGTTCTGGCAGATCATGCTCGCTGAAGAACGCCAAGAGATGTTCAGCTTCATGACACACGATGGTGTCTACACGCCATTGCGCGTGCCTCAAGGAGCGACAGATTCGGCGCTACACTTCCAGAATCAAATGCAGACGGTCTACAAGCCACTACTGTACAAGGGGGCGCTCATCTGGATCGATGACATCATTGTGTATGGCCGGACGGAAGAGGAATTTTTGGCAAACCTCCGGTTGTTTTACGAGCTCACTGCAAAGCACCGCCTGAAAATAAATGTCAAGAAGAGCGTCCTCATGGCGTTTGAGGTGTCGTGGTGTGGGCGAATTATTGACGGCCAAGGTATTAGACAGGACCCAGAGAGACTATCAGCTTTAGTTTCGCTGCCACTACCTCAGACAGCAGCAGATCTCCAACGATTTCTGTGCGCGTGTAACTGGATCCGCGACAGTATCGTGGACTTCGCGAGGGTTTTCGAGCCAATGCAGTCCAAGTTGAATGGGGCTTTGGTGAACCGGAGCAGGAAAAAATATTCGGCCCGAGCAGTAGCTTTGACGTGGGCCGAGGACGAGCGGGTGGCATACTCGTTTGCTCTCCAGGCAATTGCGGCCTCGGCTAAGCTCTACTTTCCAGAAGACAAGGCCACAATTTGTCTCCTGACCGACGCCAGCGATTACGGATGGTCAATTATCCTGACACAAGTGCGCGACTGGAGAAATGACATCCCAGTAGAAGAGCAGGCACACGAACTCTTAATTTGCCAGGGAGGTGTCTTCCGCGGAGCGCAGATTCACTGGTCTGTGGTTGAGAAAGAAGCGTACCCAATTGTGCACGCGTGCATCTCACTCGACTACATTTTGGAGAGAGAAGGAGGATTCAAAGCATTTTGCGATCACTCTAACCTGTTTCAAATTTTCTCGCCGTCGGAGGATGTAAAAAAAAACACTCGAGGCAAATTACTCAGGTGGGCACTACGTATATCGTGTCTGAGATACACGATCGAGCATATTGATGGAGAACGCAACCTCTGGGCGGATATAGTGTCGAGATGGACACCACACGGATCAGCAGTAGCAACGATGACGGTCCGCGTCAAAGCAGCGAGAGCAGTAGGTCCAGGATCTTTGTCAAGGCTCCGACCCTTGCAAGATGATCAGTTTGAATGGCCGACGTTGGAATCAATCCAAGAAGCTCAAGCATCAGCAGAAAACCCAGGATCAGGGTTTGAGAAGGATGAACAAGGTGTTTGAGTGGCGGACGGCAAGATATGGCTGCCATCCAGCAGAGAAGATCTCATTTTGCGTGTGATGATTATCGCTCATTGTGGTACGCGAGCCCACCGCGGAGCAGAAGCCATGCTTCAGTTGCTACGCGACGAATTTGTGGTAGAAGATTTGCGGGTGCGTGTGGAACAATTTGTGAGCGACTGCTTATTGTGCAAGCACGTTAAAGGAGGGAAGCTAATGCAGCGTCCCTGGAACAGCACTCATACCGCTACACACCGGAATGAATTACTGCACATGGACTTCTTGCAGATGGGGGAGAGCTACGGCGAGTCGAAGTACCTACTGGTCCTTAAAGACGACCTGTCTCACTATTGTGAGCTGGTTGCGTGTGAGAGTGACAACGGATTGGTTGCGGCCTCTGCAGTGCTCGACTGGTATAAGCGCTTCGGACTACCAGAAACCTGGATGTCGGACAACGGATCTCACTTTCGGAACACCCTCATGGAAGATCTGAAGAGCAGGCTTGGAGCCCAACAACGTTTTGTACCTGCATACACACCCTGGCTGAACGGCACGATAGAGCGCTTGAATCGCGACGTACTTCAAGTGGTTCGAGTACTTCTGCTGGAATTCCAACTGGACTCGCGAAACTGGGAATATTTGCTGCCCGTGATACAATCCAATTTAAACCAGACCCCAGTCCGATCGTTAATGGGGAAGTCCCCGATGGAGGTTTTCACTGGTTTGGATCGTGAACCCATTGTGAATGTGGTTCTGAAGCCGCGAGCAAAAGCAGGGGCGTATGATGTGGTGCAGGGCGAGTTACAGCAACACGAGACCCAACTAGATGCACTACGCTCGAGTTTGAATGAGCTTCATGTAGAAATCGTCGAGACAAAGGAACGTCGTCGACTACAGCAGCAGGCTGCGAAGAAGGGACGGGAGTGCACATTCTCAGTGGGCGACTTCGTTCTCTGGTCGAGGGCAGATCCACGAATGTCCGGGGGAAAGCTGATGGTTCGATGGGTAGGACCTTTCAGGATTGTCCAAGAGCTTCCGACTAGCTTCATGATCGAGCACCTACTGACGGGCGACAAATTTGATGTGCATGCGATTCGACTAAAGCATTATGCCGACAGAATGCTCGAGGTCACGGAAGAATTAAAGCACCATGTGGCGTTGCAAGGGATCAACCTCGGTGTTCGTGCAGTGCTCGATGCGAAGTACCATCGCAGAGCAAAAGAATGGCAGCTTCTAGTAAGCTGGCAAGGTCTTGTAGACAGCGAAAACTCGTGGGAGGCGTTCGATGGCATCTACGCTGCGGTCCCTGACAAGGTGGCGCAATACGCTGACAATTGCGCAGACAATGGTTTCAAGAAATTCTTGAAGAGCCTTCAAGACAACATTGGAGTGTGACCAAGTCTTGGGGGGCAGTGTGGAGCACAGCACAGTAGTTTCAGACTTGAACACACAGTAGTTTCACAACGGACGCATGGTGCCCACTGGTAAGGGTCGCCATGCCAGCAGTCGCAGGGGCAACGACCAAGTAGGAGCTGTAGGAGAGGCAGCTTTCCAATACACACTATCGCTTTTGCATTCAACAGCACAAAAGACCACACTGCTTCCAACAGGACGGGGGACTTTGAGGACCACTTTTCTTCGTCGACCCTCAACGTGTTCTTCAACACCCTCCTCCTTACATTGATGCCCCTTTGTGTGCAGCTAGCGCTATACCCATCACACCTCGAGAAGCTGGGCTTTAAACTGAAGAGCACATTCGTCGGAGGCAAAACCAGCGATGTCGTTCTCCGAGAAATCAAGGCCATCACGTGCTACGGCCAGTACTATGTGCTGGACGAGCATGAGAATCGCCACGGCCACATCCTGCAAAAGGCCATCGCTGTCCACCTCGCTGATGTGCTGCAGTTGCGCGGTAAAGGTGTCCGCTACGAGATGGTCGAGCGCGAGCTTGACGACGAGACCCAAGAGGAGCTCAACATGGTCTCCAAACGAACTACATGTAGTTACGATTAGGATGACGATGACGACACCGAGATGTACGAGGAGCTCAACCGTCTGAAGATTGCTTCGCTTCCGAAGTTCCAGACATGGGTCGAAGTGGAGAAGGGCATCTACTTCCAGCATTACCTCGAGCATCCGGATGGCGAAGAAAATGGTCGAAGCACCGCAGTGCAGAAGACCAAAGAAGTCACAATGGTCTATCAGTTCAAGTCCCGGGAACGTGGCGCGTCCGCGAGAATCGACAAGTTCATCAACGATGCATTTACCAAGTACCAGCTACTGGAGCTCCTGAAGCTGGCAAATGACAAGAAGCGCTACATGTACGTGCAGACCGTGCAGGAAGCCAAGCCGCCCGGAAACAGTGAGACTGAAGCGGGAGGCGATAAGTCGACCCCCGCTGTGGTCTACAGGCGATATGCCCTGAGCGGAGAGAAGTCGTTCAAGAATCTGTTCTTCGATGAAAAGCCGCAGTTGCTCCAGCTTCTCGACAGCTTCATGGCCCGCTCTGGCAAATTTGCTGTCAAGGCTTCCCATACAAGCTCGGTTTGTTGCTGCATGGACCACCTGGTACTGGTAAAACCAGTCTCATCAAGGCGGTGGCACAGTACACCAAGCGCCACATCGTGACCATCTCCTTAGGCAAAGTCAAAACGAACCAGGAGTTGATGAATGATCTGTTCGATCTCCGCTTTGTCGTGGAAGGTGTCGACCTGCCAGTAAACATGACGTTTGAGGACGTCGTGTTCGTCATGGAAGACATCGACTGCGCTGCGTCCGTTGTGATGGCTCGTGAAAACAAACCCGAAGCCTCGCGGCGACAGCGCAAGCGGCTCTCCTCGTCCTCTTCGGAATTCGACAAGCTTAACCTGTCGGGACTGCTGAACGTCCTGGATGGAGTGATCGACTGTCCTGGCCGCATCGTCATCATGACCACGAACCACCCCGAGAAGCTGGATCCCGCACTCATCAGACCCGGGCGTGTGAACAAGAAGCTCATGCTCGGATACATGAACAGCGTCCAAGTCCAGAACAAGGTTGAATATTACTTTGCGACTACATGCTCTCCGGTCCAACGCAAGACGCTCCAAGGAGTCATGGATAGCGCCACCCCTGTAACTCCTGCGGCCGTAGAAGCCTTGTGCTCTGAGCACGACGATATCGATGCGGTACTAGCAGCATTTCGTCAGATGCACCACATTTTGTCGCCTTGTATCATAGCAGCATAATCTATTATACTTCCCTTTTTTTAACCTCGTCTTCGTGCTACTTTACTGTAAATGCCAGCTAGCAGTGTAACAAGTCTGATAACGCTAGCTTGCCAGCGGGTCGCCGCTCGTAGTGCTTTACGCCGCGTCCGTACCAAGGTCCGTTGCTAGAAGTGCGCCAACTTCAACTTAGTCGATCACTGGCCAACAGGGTCTCTCACCGAGTCCTGTGCCGGAACTCTACGTTCCTACTTTTTGTATTACACTTCGTTTCTTACTCCTCGTCCGTCCTCGTGAACCCGTGCGCCTCGCTCACGTAGCCTAGCCTGCTGTCCGTCGCCACTAGCCTCACCACCTCACGTGCGCGTCTCAGTCTGTTGGCTGGATACGATCCACTGACCGCACACAACCTCACCCCGCACTCCGCAGCTGGTCTGTCGGGTAGCGTCGACTCAACGTCGGCACTAGCCGCGCTGGTTCGTAGCCTGGTCTGTTGGCCGCACCGACACTAGATCGGCGCCTGCCTCACCCCAATACTCGCCCTGCTGGTCTGTTGGCCGACCGTCGTCCGCCTCACCCCACCACTCGTGCTGTTCACTCGTGCCACGGCTGCTGTTGCAGTCGTCGCCTTCGTCTCCGTTCGCCGTCTCTTGCTGCGTGTTGTGTAGCGCAGAATCCAGACTGAGCGGCCTCAGCCGCTCGCCACCGCCCGTCGTCCCGTGGCTCCAGCCACTCAGCGCCTTGCGACCCTTCGCCTCGCGGCTGGCGGCCGCTCGTTCCGCTCCGAGCGACCGCTGGCACCCAAGATCGCCAACGTGCAGTCCTCGTGCCACTCCGTACCCGGGTTCACCCGCATCTCGTCCAGCTCGTCGTCCCCACCCGTCGTGCCGATGGCTGCTCGTGATGTCCGCCACGCCAAGTCTGCCGCCGTGTTCGTGGCCTGCGGTACGAGGCACACCGTACCTGTTACACGCCTTCCTCCCCTTTAGAGTCTTCCACGACTCTACCGCTAGTGAAGAGCTGCTCGTACTCGGACAGGGACACCCATAGGCGCTCGTCATCTCCTGCTCCACGTCCGCTACACCGCGCTGGTCGCAGTTCAAATTCGAGTACCTAATGACCAGCTTGGTTGCGCCGTCTTCGTCTCCGCAATTCCACCACTTGCTCACCCGTGTCTCTCCATGTAGTTTCACGCGCCACTGCCTGTCTAGGGCGCTTCGCGCCTCTGCCTCCTGCTGCAGCTTGTACGGCCGCCGTCGCTGGCGCATTAGTCGTGCCTGTTGCCGGCTCATCGTCGCTGTTGTTGAGTTGGGCTTCATGCTCAAGCTGCACCTCAATATCTGCGGCCACGCGCTGCAGCAAGTCGACAGGGTAGTGATAAGATATTAAGAACGACACATGTGCTGTGAATCGCTCCACGTCCTCGTTCTGATCTTCTCTTTCCACTAAGAAATTCTCAACACCTGCCGGCTCCACTATGCGTAAAGGTCCAATCCACTGGTGAACGAACTTAGTGGCTTTTGGGCCACGAGGCGGCCGGTACATCCATACCCGGTTGCCGGGCTCGAAGTCGCGACGTTTCTTCACTTTCCGGTTGTAGTACTTAGCTTGTCGGCTTTGTTCCCGTGCCCTTGCCTTCTCGGCGCATTCATGACTACTCCTCGGCGCCGCTAACAGGCTGCGATGGTGCTCGTTCGGGCTGCCCGCCTCCGTCACACTCATCGCCCGCAATAACTCGTTTGGTGCTCGCAATCTCCTATCCATCATTAGCTCGTTGGGTGATAGGCCCACGGTAGAATGTCGGCCAGAATTATATGAATAGACTGCGAAGTCTACCCATGTATCCCAGTCATTTTGGCGATCTTCGTGCATGTAGATAGACACCACGTCCTTCCACGTCCGATGAAATCGTTCCACTAGGCCAATCATCTGCGGTCTATACGGTACGGGGTTGGTTTTTTTCGACTGCAGCATCGTTACCAATTCTTCAATCACTTTCCCGGTCAACTCGGGTGCTCCGTCAGTAAGTAGTTCACGAAAGGGGCCGAATCTAAGCACCACGTGCTTCAACAGGAAGGAGGCTACATTCGGCGCCGTATGTTGTTTCACCACTGCGGCCACAGCGTAGCGGGTCACGTATTCTACTGCGGCAATCACATAGCGTTCTCCCTCGTCACTCACAGGAAGCGGTCCTGCCACGTCCAATGCCCATCTTTCGGCTACATCACCGCCGCGTAGGCTTCTCAGCGGAGGTATGACTTCCCGCGGTTTCGTTTTCCTGCTGCCACACTCTTGGCAGCCCCTCACCCACTGACTAACTTCCTTTTGTAGGTGTGACCACCAGTAGAGCTGCGCGATGCGTGCGTAGGTATGGGGGGCCCGAAGGTGACCCGCCCACACGGAATCATGGTGTTCCTTAAAAACTATCGCCCAAAGTCTAGGAGGCAGGATCACTCGTTTTCCATGCACTGTTTTGATCAGCACCAACCCGTTCTGCTCGAACACCTCCATGCCATGATGCTTGCCCTTCTCCAGTAGTTGCTGTACTAATCGACTCTTCTTTTGTGCATCCAGGATCTCGTCGTCGGTGAGTTGAAGTGTCTCGCTGTTCGTCGTGGTTTGCACCACTGCCTGGCTAATTCTCTCCGACTCGTCAAGTTGGCGCCTTGTCCTTACCTGCCGCTGTCCTTTGGCAGCTTCCGGCCCTGATGGGCCCGTCAATGGTGGGCTCCTCGCTGCCCTGGTTGCCTGTTCTCCGCCCGTCGTGGTCGTCACCTCTTTCGTCGTCGTTGACCGACTCGCATGAGTAGGTTTCGGCGGCTTCGTCGTCGTCACCGTGCCAATTGTTTGTGGACCCTTCGTTTTCGTGACTGCCCTTGGTGTTGGTGCTACTTCTGCTGCTGGCTCCGCGCCCAACATCGAGGGCGCGTTGGTGGCGGTCTCCCGCGGTTCCCCTCGTCTCGGGCTCCGCTTTCGCCCGCGTCGTTCATCACCGGCCGTCACTTCTACGGTGTCTTGGCCACCCGTCTCGCCACCGTCGCGTGGTGCTTCGTTCGTCCGGGAGGGGGACGGCGCGTTGCCCCCGGCCGACCGTTTGTCTTCGTTTGTTGGCCGCCACCCATCCGCCCAAGTCACCTGCCTGCGTCGTGGCGGCGTCGACTGTTCCGTCTCGGTCGTCCCTCTGCGCGTGGTTTCAGGCTGCGACGCACTCTCCGAAGGTCGTGTGGCCTCCTGCTCCTCGCTCGGTGTGACCGTCGTCGTGTGGTCCGTGCGGTCGGTCGTGGCCGACACCGCCGCCGCTTCTTTCGTGCTTCGTTCTGCTGCGTCCAGACGTCGTTTGGCCGCACGCGTAAGGGGTCCGAAGGCCGCTTCACTGCTCTTCGACGACTGTCCGGAGTTGATCGTCGCGGACCGTGACGTGTCTCCGCCTGCTAACTCCTCGCTGTCGTGCGCATTCTTGCGCTTCTTCGTTTTACTCGACCACCTCCGCTTCGTTCGGGTACTGCCGTCGCCGGCTACGCCCTCATTGCTCACTACCGCGGGTTCCGCAGCTACTGCCACTTCCGTCTGTGCCAGTGTCGTCTCTCCACGTACTGCTTCGCCTTCTTCATGGATGGTCTGCTGCTGTCGCTCTGCCGGCTCAGTCTCCGGCTGGCTAACGTCGCTGGTTCCGTCACCTACCGCTACTCCTTCTTCATCAGTGACGGCTGCTCGCCGCCGTCTCCACCGGCGCCGCCTACCCATCGCCGCTAAGACCGGTGCTCGTGACAGGGCATCTGCAACCACATTGGTGCTGCCGGGCTGATATTCCACCTCGAATTCGTATTCTTGTAAAGTTAGGGCCCAGCGATGCAACTTGCCAGTCAGATTAGGGCTCTTCATGAGCCATTTCAGTGCCGAGTGGTCGGTCACGATCGTAAAGCGCTGGCCATGGAGATACGGGCGAAATAATTTAATGGCCCAGACAACTGCTAAGCACTCGAGTTCGGAAATTCCGTAGTTGCTTTCCGCTGCCGAGTTGACTTTGCTCGCGTATGCCACCGGGCGCCACCCTTCGCCGTGGTCCTGCATAAGACAAGCCCCTAGGCCTATCTTACTGGCGTCGGTCACTACTCTGAAAGGTAGTCGAAAGTTTGGATAAATCAACAAGGGTTTCGTAGTCAAAATCTCTTTTACTGCGATGAATGCTGCTTCCTGCTCACTATTCCAATTCCACTCGACACCTTTGCGTAGTAGTTTCGTCAACGGAGCCATGATAGAACCAAAGTCTTTGACAAATCTGCGGTAATACCCCGCCAAGTGAACAAATCTTTTGACTTCCGTAGCATTTGTAGGCCTCGGGAACTGCTGTACGGCTGTGATGAGTCGCGGTAGAGGTCGAACGCCCTCGCAACTCAACTCGTGGCCCAGATATTCCATCGACTTGGCCGCAAATGTGCACTTCTTTAGTTTCAGGGTTAGACCGGCAGCCGAAAGCCGTTCCAGGACGCTAGCCAATTCTACTACGTGCTTTTCGATACTGCCGCGCGTGAACACCACAATATCATCAAGATAAACTAAGCACGTCTTCCAGGTCAATCCCCGCAGGACAGAATTCATCATTCGTTGGAAGGTCGACGGTGCGTTGGTAAGGCCAAACGGCATACGAACAAAGCGGTACAATCCTTGTTTTGTCGTGAAAGCTGTTTTGTCTTTGTCGTCTTCGGCTACCAAAATTTGCCAATACCCCGCCCGTAGGTCTAGCGTAGTAAACCATAGCGCGCCACCGAGCGCCTCCAAAGTTTCATCAATCCTGGGTAGTGGATAGACATCTTTCTTAGTGACGTCGTTTAAAGCACGGTAGTCGACGCAGAACCGCACTTCCCCGTCTTTTTTTCGAACCAGGACAACTGGGAAGCCCCAGGCTCCGTTGCCCTCCTCAATCACCCCGGCTTTGAGCATCTTATCAACGTTGTCTTCGATGACCTTGTCCTCCATCTGAGCGTTCCGTCTTCTTTTCAGCATTATAGACGCAGCACTACCAGTGTCAATGTGATGCTGAAGATCTAACGCCGTAGCTGGGGGACAATCACCTGTATTACCGGTCAACTTACGATACACTCGCAGTAGTTTGGTGATCAGAGCCCTTGCGCTCGGCTCTCCCACTTCAATCTCGTCTTCACACTACAAGGGCGTCTCGCTGTCGCCCAACCCGTCAACCCACTGCTCCAATTCGTCCGAACTCGCCTCGTGATCCATGTTCATTACTGTAGTGTCGTCATCAAGAGGCACCCAGGTGCCCAATTCCTTCTTGCTCGGAAGCCTCATGGACTTATCATGGGAATTGACCGCCGGCACCCACGCGTACCTGCCCTTTGCAGTTGTCACGGTAGCTGCCAGCATCACGGCACCCGTGCGCTTCGTGGGAAGAAACACGCCCCTTTCTCCGTCTTCCGCCGGCACCGCTATCGCCACAGGTGTCACTGTGCGACCTCCCAGCTCAGTTTTTCGTAGCATCCGCACGGCAGCTACTCGTGCTCCGCCCTCCTTGTCGTAAGTTCGGAATGGCACCACAACTGCACGCCCTTTGTCTCTGTAGCGAACTTCGCTCTTCTGGAAATCCATGACGGCACCGTGCGCCCTCATGAAATCCACACCAACCAAGAACTCTGTAGTGCAGCCCGCTACGATGCAGGCATCAATCTCAATTACTTCATCGAAACTACTGCGGAGTCTGAAATGCCAAACTCCAATCACATCCAGCAAAAACCCTCCGATACCCTCCACGTAATTGACCGGTGCCCGACCACACACCTTGTCGCCATACTGCATCCACTCGGTCCCCGCTATCGTATAGCGCGCGCAACTGTCGAGTTTGATGTGACGGCATTCACCCGCCACCTCCACCGTGGCAGTGGGTAAGCCATCGTCGGCCTCCACACTGGCTGCGGTGTCGTCCTCCTCCGACTTCTGCTCTCCTTGTTCGACATGCCGCCGTTGCACTAGGCTGACACGCACGGCTTCACTGCTGCGTCCCGTGACCCTTGTCTGCCGCCCACTCCGTCGCTCGTTCGCTTCCCGCAGCGCCTCGTCGGCTTTCTGCCGGCGCTCTTCTGATTCCATCTCCACACGGCACCGACGCTCGGCTTCTTCGACTTGTTCGCGCCCTTTGCGCTTGGCGAGCGCGCGCTTGACACGTTGCCGCTTCGCCTGCTTCCGTGCCTTCCGTCGAGCCAGCCGTATCTGGCCGATCACCTCGTCGGCAGCTTCCGGTGTCTTCTCCGTTTCTGCCGACGACTGCCCCGCCGACAGCGAGGGTGCCTCGACCGTGCCAGTATCACCCGCTGCTTGCGGAGTCGCCTCGACATCCGCGAGCTTCGTGGCGTCGCTCACGCCCGCTGAGTCGTCCGGGCGAGTCGCTGTGATTGGCGTCGGTGTCGCCGCACTGTTCCTCGCCTCCGCTGTGGGCGACCTGCTCGCCACCGCCATGGCCATCGCGCTGTCCGTTGCTCCTGCCGTTGTCGACGCGCACTCCCTCATCTCTTCTTCGTAGATTTCGTCCACGGCCTTCTTCGTTGACTTGCTGGTTGTCGCCCTGCGGCTCTCTGCCTTCCCGCCCAGTCGACCTTCTCCGTTCGGGTCACTGCCGGGGTTGCTCACGCTTGTTCGCGCGCCTTCCCCAGGTTTCGTACGGCCCCTTGTTCGCCACCCTCGTCATGATCCGCCATATTGGCGTACACGTAGCGTGCGGCCGCCATTGCCGGACGCACCGTCGCTACCGAGACCGCCGCCTTCTCCTCATCTCTCTGCTCTGTGTCACTGTATAGGCGTTGTAGCATCTCCTCCACCTCATTTCTCGGCGCTTCCTCGCTGTGCTCGACTGCACACTGTCCGCGCTCCACAGACCCTTCGCCTACCACCGCTTCCGGCTGCTCCTTAGCAACCCCACCATCTTCCACTCTCCTCCGTTCGCTCACTCTTCCTCGCTGGGGACCACCGCTACTATCCGGACGCCGTATTCCCCCTACGGCGCCCGACGCTAGTTTTCCGTACTTCGTGGTTTTGGTGGCCGCGACCTCAGGTACTCATCGTTCCGAGCTTTCGCCTCGCTGTCTGGGCATTCTCGAGCCATGTGGCCCAATTGGCCACACGCGTAGCATTTAGGCTTGACGGAGCACGCAGCTGCCCAATGGCCTTCCTGCCCGCACTTGTTGCACATGCTGGCGCCACTCGCCGGCTGGTTCATGCTCCGCGGCTTTTCTTCCTGCACCAGGCGGCCGCTGCTCTTCTGACCGTCCCCGGCTTTAGTCTGCTTGACCGCCGCTTTCACCTTTTTCGGTCGAGGTGACGCCTCCGGCTCGCTATCGCTCGTGGCCCGCTGCTCCCGGTTTCGTTTGGCCGGGGTGGCAGCTGGCTTGCCGCTCTGGTTGCTACTCGATGCCTCGGCGGTAGACGCACGCCTCCGTTCCGTCTTTCGTGGCTCATACCAATATTTTCCATTCCACAGGTGGCCAGGTGGGGGTTCCCACGTGCCAGAATACTTGTTGTATATGCCCTGCGGGTTGGTGAACAAAGCAATCGCCTGCACGTCGGTGGACGCTGCTCCCGCTGTTTCCGTACCTCCGGACATGATCGTCGCCACACCAAACCCGCTCGCTATCCCGGGGATCACGTTCGTCTGCCCCATGGTGCCGTCCATAGGAATGACGTAGCGACTCGGCGCCGTGGCCCACGCTTGGCCGATATTTATCATGCCCTGCGCCACGTTATCCATGGGGTCGTCGATTTCTGTGGCCTTCTCAACAGCCTCTTCCAGGGTTGTTGGTTTCGGTGCTTGTTTCACTAATTTCCGAGTGGTCTTATCCAAGCAGCGATAAAATTGAGCGAGCAGTACTCGTTCTCGCACGCGGTTTCGACCGACCACATCGCGTAAGCCCGCCGCGAAATCGGCGTACGTCTCTCCTGGCATCATTCTCCGCATGCTGACCCTCCACTCGGCCGTGGACTTGTCCAGCTTCTCACCGTAGCGTCGAAGCAGGGCTTTTTTCAGGCTCGTCCAGGTGCGTTTGCGCTCGGGTAGGCGGCGATCCATATCGACCCACCACTTGGCTGCATTCTCCATCAGTTTGTTTCCTAAGATGAAATAGAGAGACTTATCCAACCATTTGCCTCGTCCAGATTCCTCCGCACCTTTCAGGGCCAGGTCAACGCGGTCTATCCACGTCGAGACCGAAATCTTCGGTGACGGGGTGAAGGTCGGCAGTTCTAAGTCTTTCACGCTCTTCCGCTTCGGTCGCTGTTCACGCCGGTTGCGGTGGTGTCGCCACTGTTCTCGTCGGCGCCTGCGTGGTGCGTCTCCGTCATCGCCGCTGCTGTTCGGGCTTGCTTCGCTGCTAGAGCTCCCACTGCTGGGATCGTCACTGTCGGCTCCACGCGCCGCCGGTCGTCGCTTCTTTCCTTGCGCCGTGAAGTCGTCCACATCGTCGCTGCTACTCGACTCGCTGCTGTCGGGCGAGTCCGGTGGTGTCGCTGCTATCGTTCGTTGGCCACGCGTCGATCTTCGCTGGTGTCGGCGCGTGGTCGTTGTTCGTGCTGGTTCATTGGTGCCGCTGGGGTTCCGTGGAGCTGCCGCCCCGTTTTCGTCTTGCTGGTGGCCGTGCTCGGTGTCTGCGTTGGTCGTGGCAGGTTGCAATCCTGCCACCAACGTGGTCAATTGCTGCAGCGCCGCCATCATGTTCGACATCGTCGTGGTATCCTGTGCTGCTGTCGTCGCTTGCGCGTTATCTCCCCGGCCCAGTCCCGTGGCTGGTGGCGGCGTTCGTGTCGTTGGTGCCCCCACGTTTGCAGCCGTCGATGTCGACGCCCCCGGTCCGTCTTCCTCCAGCCGGGCAGTAGGTGGTGGTGACCGTATCGCTACCTGCCCATCCGAGGTATCATGCTCGCTCGTCTCGTCATCTTCGTCGTCCTGCGCCCGTGAGACGCTTCTGGTTCTTGGTCGTCTCACCAGCTTCGACTTGCCCGATCTCGTCGCTGAGCTTCGTGCTGGTGCCATTG
The DNA here is from genome assembly GCA_009729435.1 of Phytophthora fragariae. NCBI lineage: Eukaryota > Oomycota > Peronosporomycetes > Peronosporales > Peronosporaceae > Phytophthora > Phytophthora fragariae. Next base: position 1,112,502 of record QQOI01000027.1, read on the forward strand.
TCGTCGTAGTCGTAGTTGTAGTTGTAGTTGATAATCGTAATCCACTTCACAGCCCCAATAAAATGACCACCATGTAACAAGTCTGATAACGCTAGCTTGCCAGCGGGTCGCCGCTCGTAGTGCTTTACGCCGCGTCCGTACCAGGGTCCGTTGCTAGAAGTGCGCCAACTTCAACTTAGTCGATCACTGGCCAACAGGGTCTCTCACCGAGTCCTGTGCCGGAACTCTACGTTCCTACTTTTTGTATTACACTTCGTTTCTTACTCCTCGTCCGTCCTCGTGAACCCGTGCGCCTCGCTCACGTAGCCTAGCCTGCTGTCCGTCGCCACTAGCCTCACCACCTCACGTGCGCGTCTCAGTCTGTTGGCTGGATACGATCCACTGACCGCACACAACCTCACCCCGCACTCCGCAGCTGGTCTGTCGGGTAGCGTCGACTCAACGTCGGCACTAGCCGCGCTGGTTCGTAGCCTGGTCTGTTGGCCGCACCGACACTAGATCGGCGCCTGCCTCACCCCAATACTCGCCCTGCTGGTCTGTTGGCCGACCGTCGTCCGCCTCACCCCACCACTCGTGCTGTTCACTCGTGCCACGGCTGCTGTTGCAGTCGTCGCCTTCGTCTCCGTTCGCCGTCTCTTGCTGCGTGTTGTGTAGCGCAGAATCCAGACTGAGCGGCCTCAGCCGCTCGCCACCGCCCGTCGTCCCGTGGCTCCAGCCACTCAGCGCCTTGCGACCCTTCGCCTCGCGGCTGGCGGCCGCTCGTTCCGCTCCGAGCGACCGCTTGCACCCAAGATCGCCAACGTGCGGTCCTCGTGCCACTCCGTACCCGGGTTCACCCGCATCTCGTCCAGCTCGTCGTCCCCACCCGTCGTGCCGATGGCTGCTCGTGATGTCCGCCACGCCAAGTCTTCCGCCGTGTTCGTGGCCTGCGGTACGAGGCACACTGTACCTGTTACAGCAGGATCCAGGGTGATTTGAATGTTCGTCAAGTAAATGGCAAAATTGCCGATTGCTACTTACCAAAACAACATCAACACTAATACAAATCAGAGCACCATAGCGCATGCTGTAGTGCAGAGCTGCTGTGGACGAGTGACCGGTCATTGTTGATCAAGACTTCATTCGGCTGCGAATTTAACGACCACGTTTCCGCCGTCAAGGAGAAGATTTAGATTTAGAAAAATCGATCATGAAAGGTCACATTGAAGTTGCGACCTTTGAGTAACCAATCAGCAGAGCCCACGCTACCGAACCATATATTGTGCACTTCGCAAAAACCAAGAAGAAGAAGAAGATAAAGATGAAAATCTATTCACATGGAAGCGAAACACTCTATTGCCTCTAGCACTCCACCTCTTACTTCTCGCGGCGCGAGTCGTACTCGGCCTGGATCTCCTCGGCCGACTTGCCCGACGTCTCCGGCACCATCTTCAGAGCCAACAGGTAGAAGATCGCCAGCAGCACCACGAACGGAACGTACGCGTAGTCGTTCAGCGCGTCCGAGATGTACGGGTACGACACGCCCACGATGAGGTTGCACAGCCAGTTGATGCCGATGCACAGCGACGACGCGCTCGCGCGGATCGAGTCCGGGAAGATGTCGGCCGTCATGACCCACACGAGCGGCCCCAGCGTCACGCCGAACACGATCACGTACAGCGCCGTGAACACGATGGACAGCGCCGACACGTCCACGATGAACGCCACCGTCATGCCTACGGACATGGCCACCATGCCCGCCAGGCCCCACAGAATCATGGTGCGCGCGCCGAAGCGGTTGGCCAGCACACCCGTGAAGAAGGCGGGCCAGATGTTGATGAAGTCGATGATGAGCGTGCCCACGCGCGAGTCCGAGATGCCCGCGTCCGAGAAGATGCTGCCCGAGTAGTAGAAGACGGCGTTGATGCCGGACAGCTGCTGCGCGCACGAGAGCAGGATGCCGCTCAGAAGCTGCATGCGGTAGCGCGGGTTGAACATGGACTCCTTCTTCGGCGCAGCGAGCCCCTCCTCGGCCGTCTCGGGCTTCTTGCTCACCTCGAGCCACGACAGAGCCGTCTGCACGTGCTCCTCGCCGTACAGACGCGCGATGACCTGCTTGGCCTCCTCCGTGCGGCCCTGAGTGAGCAGCCACGCGGGACTCTCCACGCACATGGTCGGCGCCAGGAGCAGGTAGACGGCGCCCAGCACGACGGGGAACGCAGCCAGGTAGCGCCAGCCAGAGCTCGTGTTGGCGAAGAAGAAGGCGATGGCCGGGAACAAGATGCCGATGGTCGTGAAGATCTGCAGGCCCAGGCCCAGCGTGTTGCGCATGTGCGGCGGCGACAGCTCGTTGACGTAGCTGCCGATCGTCGCGGTGGCTGTGCCCGAGGCGAGGCCAGCAATGAGGCGGCCCACCGAGAAGACCCAGATGTTGGACACGACGGTCTGCACGACGCCGCCCACGATGATGAAGATGCAGTTGCCCATGAGCGTCTTCTTGCGGCCGTACTTGTCGCTGAAGTGGCCGCAGCACAGCGAGCCGAGCATGGCGCCGAAGATCCACGCGTTTACGGCGAACGTCCACTCGAGCTTGCTGTGGCCCGGGAACATGAGGCACGTGCCCTCGGCCACGGGGCGCGCATTGCACTGGTCCGTGTCGTTGTACTGCGACAGGTTCATCTGCGAGGTGGACCAACCGCTCTGGAACGGCTGAAGCCATGACAGGAGAGCGCTGGTGTACAGGATGGCGTTGGGCTTGATGAGGGCGCGCGGCGGCCTTGTTCGCCTCGTCAAAGGTGTTGACGGCGCCTTTGCCAGGGGACTTGGCGACCGCGTAGTCGGCACTGTCATGCATTGAGTCGGCCATGGGTGCTTGGAGCTAGACAGACACTTGCGAGGGTGGCAGTCTTTCAAGGAACGTTGGACAACGGTTGCTGTTGTAGTTGCTGCTGTTGTTGCACGAAGAGGTGAAACAAACAATGAGCTGAACGACGACCAGGCTTCACGTTCGGCTAGCAGGCTTCGGTGCGGTACTGACAACCCGCCTATCTTGTCAGCTCGTCTTGGTGGAACGGCTCAAGTCCATTTCACAGAGATATGCGACTACGTTGAACCTCGGGATCATCTGCCAGCCCAAAATGCTCGTTGCATGCATGAGCTTGGCTGTCCAAGCGTGGTGAGAATTCCACCAGTGAAGTGCCATTTGAAATGGGCCCATTTCCAGGCGTAGTCGGTTCGTGGTCTCCCACATGGCCGAGTGTCTCCCCTTGCCCCTGCCATTTGGTGCACCAACTTGATAGTATCAACAAGGCAAATGCATCGAGGGCGCGTTTCTGCTGCTCCGGTTGTAACCTCGGAGCGGGGGCAGGGCTCACATGTACTGTTGGTAGCTTTCGATCCTGCCATACGGCCACGGAGTTTGTCTCTTGAAGCCATCTTGGGCGAACGATGTATCCGAGGGCCGCTTGGTGGTTGGGTGAAAAAGACAATAGATCAAGTGAATACCAGTTTACTACGGTGGACGACACGACATGCTGCAGGGTGCACTTCAAACACTTCACTAAGACGACCGCTTATACAAAATGCGTAGGTATAGACTTCAAGTACTGACGAGTGACTGCTGATTGGTCACTGAATGGTCGTAACTTCAATATACCTTTCACGAAGTGATTGGTGAATTAACGTTACATTATCATTCGTGGAATTGCATTCTTTCGTCGCTGAGGTGGTCTGTCGTCTCGGTTAAGGCGACCTGTCGTCACTTTCAATGCGGGAATTTACAAGTCCCTGCAAGTCGGAAGCGGGAATTGGAATTGAGCGAGTATTGAAGTTACGACCATTCAGTGACCA